>KK117179.1:338408-383586 GCA_000611955.2 Stegodyphus mimosarum
CATGATTTCATACAAAAAATAAGAAATAGCTCAACCGTTCTTTGGTTTAATTCCAGCTCTGAATCTAGTGTAGTACTTCAAGGGATGCAGAAACAAAAACCATTCCTTTTCCAGAACACCAATGAAAAACATTAAAATGGTTAAAGTAACACTAATGAAAATAGAGAAAATGTTAAAAACAGTAAGAGAATATGGAGAAAATTTTAATGGATGACATGTAGGTATGAAAACAAAAAAGAGAAGTCTAATATTTTCTGACCATGATCTCCTGTCAATATAATTCTAGCTGTCAAGCAAAATATGACAGGGGAGCAAATTTTCACCGAGTCCGAGGGATAGCTAAAAGCAAGTAACAAGTGACAATTTTCATCTCCCGGTCTTTGGTTATGTCATTTCAAAAAGCCTGCCTCTGGTCCTCTTTTCCGCAGACTGACACTAGCATTGGAACAAAAGTTAGCTTTATTTTATTCCTTTGTTTTCCATGTACTTCAAGTTCGCTCCTCCAAATTGGCTCTTGATCAAGAACTAAATTATTTAAAAGCATTAACTATTGACAGGGGCTTTTCACCCAACATTATTAATCAAGCAGTTAAAAAATTCTCATCTCAACACACCAAAAGGCACACTCTAGTTTTAGGAGATTATAAGAATTCTGTGGTCATTCCTTTCTTTCCATCAGTTAGCTATAAAATTGCATGTATTTTACAAAAATTTTAATTTCGGGTCATTTATTCTCCTATCAACAAAATACCGCTGTCATAAATTCATTGTACTTTCTGGAGAATACAAGTTTGACATGTGTATGGGGGCTTTTCTTTCTTTAAAAGTCTCAACCTCCATCCAAGGGTGTACTTCCCAAGGAAATAGAAGCATGCATTCAGAAGTTAGAAACAATTTTTAATATAATTATTAAAATGATGAAATTGTTGTTCAGTTACATTAAATAAGTGCTGGGGACTTCTTATTTAGGGCTCTGGCACCCTCCACCTAGAATTATGATTTATCTAAAAAACTAAGAAGCACCGGAGCAATTTAAGCTCTGGACCAGGAACTAGTTTCAGATAATTTTATGGAATTTTCTAAGATTTTGATAATATTAGATTTTTTA
This sequence comes from Stegodyphus mimosarum, assembly GCA_000611955.2. Classification (NCBI taxonomy): domain Eukaryota; kingdom Metazoa; phylum Arthropoda; class Arachnida; order Araneae; family Eresidae; genus Stegodyphus; species Stegodyphus mimosarum. Next base: position 339,517 of record KK117179.1, read on the forward strand.
GCAAATACTGAATAAATGAGCAAAGTTTGAATTTTCCCATTATTTTTTTATTTCTTGATTTCCAATTTACTTTAAATTTTGCTGGACTAGTTAAGTTAGGTTATTTTAATATGGCAAAACCACAAAGATAATCTGCATAAGAGAATGGATCCCTTCGTGGAGGACTTATGGAGGGAGAGTGGCTCATATGCATGTAACACATGAAACAAACCATAAAACCAACTATGCAGCCAGCCCATTCGCTTGGAATTGAATCCAAACCAAGCGGAACTATTCAGCCACTGGTAAGGTTGCTGGACTTCCAGATAGGGAAATTAGTTTCCTGAAGTTACATGAAGTCACTTTTCATTGTCTGTCAGTGTCAAACAGCTATTCAATACTGAATAATCCTTTTTAAAAAATTATTAAAATTTTTAAAGCAGTACCTAAAGCACAAAATATGTGTATATACAGAAAATTTATAAAAAAGTCATTCCATATGAATCGCTATCTTGATCTAAAATAACTATGTTAAATATGTTTCTAGAATTTGATTGCTTTATAAATATTGATTCCAATTAAAATGTGTGAAATGTAATGTTTAGTTTCATACTGATCATATGTACTATTACTTTGTTTGTGGTAAATATCTAACCCCCTTTGAAATGTTCATGTAAATCTTCAGTTGCAAAATTATTGATGTAAATATAGGTCGAGAAAGTTATACAAATTTTGGCGTTTTCCCCGTGATAATACTGTTCTAATTATGACACTTGAGTAGTTCACAGTCAGTCATACAAATAGCTCAAACATTTGTAAATAATTCATATGTATGTTACTTACCATAAATTTTGTGCATTAATATTTGCAACTGGGTACTATTTCACAAAAGCTCAGTAAATTAAAATGTTACTGTATTATTTACTGAGTTTAAACTACATAAGTATACTACATGTATACATTAGCGTAATTATCAAAATACTAATAGCTGCGATGTGATTTTTAAAACTTATCCTAGTAATTTTACCATTATAAAGGAAAAAATGCTTCTCAAAACCATATATACAAAATGTATTACCAAGGTTCTGCAGTTCCAGATGAAAACTATGCTTAAGGTAAAATAACACTGAACAAATATTAATTTAAATCAGCATTATATTTCCAAAGGACTAGTTTCAATGGTTTTACCAAATCAGCAGCCTGAGCTGCCGAAGTGCAAATGAATGAGATATTGTAATAAGATAAGAATAACTGGACAGGAGATAAGCTACTAGCACCATCTATTTATTGATGGAACAAGAAAACTAAAATATAATTTCCTTAAAGACTGAAGATGGATTGGAATTAGGGTCATTAACTAGAACAGAAAGATTTTTTTGAATGTGAAATGTCTCTAGAAAATCTAATTCACCTAAAGAAGATATTTTTTGAATAATTTTGGCTGCAGAAAAATGGTAAGTGTGATTTTTGGACCAACAACGCTTTTCAATTTCAGTAAAGTTTCTGACACACACAGAGAAAGAAATGATTAGGAATCTTATCGTCCATAATGTGAAATTCAACAATAAGCCTTAGAAACCTTAGTAAACGTGAAAGAATGAGCTACAATGCACGAAATTCATTCTATCCTGGGCATTATCATTTCAGAGGCTGACAAAGGTGGCCAGATAGTTGTCATGGACAAGAACACTTACATCGATGGTGTCACTAAACTCTTAAATGAAGGATCTTTTAATCCAGTCCCTAAAGACCCTTCACCTTTGGACCTCTTAAAAATAAAACTGCAATCAAACTTAAAACAGTCACTTATCACATCTGCAGTTGTGAATTGTGCCCGATTATATGCTCTTCCCAAAATTCAATAAAGTGGTATTCCTTTCCGCCCTAATGTATGAAATTTAGGCTCTGTCTCGTAGCTTTTAGCTAAATATTTAGTTTCTAGATTTTCAGCTATAACATTTACATCATAAAAAATTCAACAGAGTTTGTAAAAAACGTCAAAAGCATTTCTCCTAGAAATTTACTCATGGTTTCTTTTGATATAAAATCATTATTCACCAATGTTCCAGTGGAGGGTGCATTAAGATGTCTAGAAACCAGATTTCATGAATTACATTTCACCTGCATCGAAATTGATGAGCTAATTTCCCTCACTCAACTCTGTTTGAAACAAATGCATTTTGTTTTCCAAAATAAGTATTACAAGCAAACTCAGGGATTAGCCATGAGAAGCCCTCTTAGTCCCATCCAGGTTGATATCTACAAGCATTATTATGAATCAAAATTGTTTGAAACTTTAAACTTCCTGGTATGGTTCCACTATGTAGATGATACTTTTACCCTGTTAAACAGTAATAAAGATGATTTAAATTAAGATATTTCAATAATGAAATCCATTGATCCTGCTATTCAGTTCACTTCTGTTTCTCGACATTTTGGTCACATATAACACATCCAACTTCAGTACTACGGTTTGCCGGAAACCTTCCATCACACTTCAAATCATGTCATTAGGACTAACAGAAGTTAGCTTCATTTTATTCCTTTGTTTTTCATGTACTATTGACAGGGGCTTTCCCCCCCCCAACATTATTAATCAAGCAATTAAAAAATTCTCAACACACCAAAAGGCACACTCATGTTTTAGCAGATTATAAGAATTCTGTTGTCGTTCCTTTCTTTCCATCAGTTAGCTACAAAATTGCACGCATTTTACAGAAATTTAAATTTTGGGTCATCTTATCAATGAAATTCTGAGTTCCATACTTAAGGACCCCATTCCAGATATGAATGCTTTGGGTATTTACAGGACTTCTTGCCAGTGTGGTTTAATTTACATTGGTTAAACTAAAGAGAGCCTTAAAATTTCATGTTTCAGAACATGAGGCGTACGTGAAGAAACACAGGAGTTCTCTGTTGCCCACCATTGACGGTCTGAAAAATCACACTTTCAATTTTTCTGCAGGCAAAATCATTCAAAAAAACATGTTCCATTGGTGAATTAGATTTGCTAGAGGCATTTCACATAAAAAAAATGTTCTAGTTTTCAGCCTTTAAGGAAATTATGTTTTAGTTTTCTTGTTTCATCAATACATGGCACCACTAGCTTAACTCCTGTCCAGCCATTCTTACCTTATCTTATCACTATATCTCGTTCATTTGCACTTTGGCAGTTGAGGATGATGGTTCGGTAAAACAATTGAAACCAGTCCTGTGAAAATTTGCAAATATAACGCTGATTTTTGTTGTTCAACTTCTAAATTTAAAACTATGCTGTTTTTCATAAATTGTTTATAACAAGCATAATTAATTCAAACTAAGTCAGAATTGATAAGAATTACAAAATGTGGAATATCTACCAACATTCTTTGGCTTTACTGGGCATTCACACAAAAAAAGTCACCTTTACATTCTTCCTTAAAACTTCTATCCCACACTGACTGAAGTAAATTAAGGATCTGACACTGAATTTCAACACATGTAACAATATGAAAGCTTTTTTTTTTTTAAATCCTTAGTCAAAATAAATTACTACAATTAATATATATATAGACATAGTTTTTTTTGTTACTGTCAGTATTACTGTATTATTCAGTCTAGTGCTAAAAAGAAAATTATTTAACAGAGACAAGAGTATTTAAATTAAAAGCATCTTCTAAGCTTTAGAAAAGTAATGGAAAATTTACAGGTAATTTACAACAGGAAAGCACTGAAGATTTTGTTTTGAAGGAAATTTTCATGGTCAAGTTTCTAATGGAAACGGACTTATATTAACCTTACACCTGAGGAAATCACAAAAAATACATTGAATGCATGCCATCAGCAAAATCAAAACCTAGGATCAACCAATGCTTAGCTGGTAGGCAAATGAAACTAAATTGTACCTTTGCTTGCCCAAAGCTGAGGGCCTGACAGGATACTTAGTAACTGCCATGCTTGTAGCTGAGTGGTAAAAAATGTTTATGTATTGATTGTGGCTCAACAATAATGCAATATGCACAATTCTCAAAATCACATACTTTGAAAAATTTCACTCATCCTTCAGAAACAGATAATGCAAGCTACTATCATATGTGAGATATCTGCGATTCATTCTTGTGAAAAGCCATGCTTAAAAGAAGCCAGCCTCAGCTTTTCACAAATTCAAGGTATTAAAAAGAAAATCAGCTAGTTTATTTATTGCATGGCATTAAACTTTTTAAATAACATTATTTTAAAGTACATGAAATGAAACTTTAATTGTGCAATATAGCTGAATATATATGCCATGAAACAGAATTACAGCTTCTTATTTGTATTACACATTAGTTTAATATCTAATATCACTATATATGGACTCTCCTTTATAAAGCTACTTGCAGGTGCCTTGACAAAAAGAATACGATCTTACATAAGTTGTTGGTCTAAAGTTATGCGAACATTTTTCTGACAAAGGAGCAGCGGTACTGATAGAGACTAAACCTACCTGTGGCCACCGAGCATAAGAGTATCATTGAGGCCTTCACAAAGCACATAGAGAATTTGCATTATCTTATAAAACAATGGTACGGTGAGTAAAAACCTTTACGAGAGATGGTTATGTATTGCTAACTTGTTTTGCTCAGAATGCCACAATGCCAGTGAAGAAGAAATAAAACCTGTTAGTGTGTTTTAGAAAATAGATCAATGTCAGATTATTCATGAGTTAGATAGAAAGATAAGATTATTGCATGTGCTGTTGCTTCATATCCCGAAAGCATGTCTGGGCATTAGGAAAACTACATTCTCTACTACTTGCCACATTCCTTGGGCTTTAACTCTTGTATCCATAGGACTTAAATACCCAAGATTAAAAAAAAAAAACTTTGTAACATTTATTTTCAAACAGTTCAGAAAATCTTCAGCTAGTAATATTTGTTGCTATAAATATATAATGATTTTCATATCACTGGCAATGAATTTACACTATGCTACATCAAAGGAGTCTAATGATTTAAAAAGGATCTATTTATTAATGAACACAGAGCCATCATAATTGTAAATAAACAATGAAGTTACGAAAGTTTCAGCCAAGCCTTGATTAGGTCTTCAGTGCTCCCTTTCTTTCTTTTCATAGGAGAAAAATTTACGTGGAATCATACAGTGTTTTTGGAATCCCCTAAGCAATGAAGAATTTCAGTCTAGTTCCAACCATTATATTTACATAAAGGCAACACGAAGACAAGGAAAATTTGACTTTTGAAACTACATTATATATGTTCTCCTTCTATTACACTGATTTTTGATTAAATTATTTGGCTATTTATTAATGACAACTAATGAATACAATGTCATAAAATCCTCAATAAGCTTGCAATGTTTTCTTCATACTTAAGCTTTGTACAACTTACTACTGATAATTATCCCTATGTAAATGATCAATTCTTGTAAGGCGTGTATAGGGTGAGGGACAAGGATCTGGTTATTTTTACAGGAATATCCTGATGAAATGCACCTTTCAGAGACATGAGCACTGTTAGAAACAGGAAGCTATATTACCATCTATAAAGCAGGCATTTAAATTTTAAAAATTAAATTAGAAAATTAGTTTCCATCATATTTAATGCATTCTTGCAATCATGAATGATATTTTGTATAACACACAGCAGTTCAGCAAATTTCATACATAATGCATCGAACATAGCAATACTAGGTAACATATACTTTCAATTCAATATACTCCCTCCTCCGATTCAGAAAAAACTGCCAAGGTTGGAATATCCAAAATGAGATACCAAACGACTAGGAAATTCAGTCTTAAGAACACAGTAGTTAACCCTTGTAGTAGTCGTAATACTATTCCACTGAAACCAAAAATTGGCATCCAGTATGTCATTAAGTTGGATCACATTATGAAAAACTTTCATGGAACTTCAAGCCTGCATTAATTGCATGAACACTATTTTATTAAAAATTGCTTGTAAGACATGAATACATCTCAGTACGTCTTACAGTACTCAGAAATATTTGTGCCCCATTGTATCTAAAACTTATAAAAATCATTTGATCTTTGCACCCCACCCTTTACGTACAGTATTTCCATGTCTTGCTATTATGAAATAACTGTAATAGAGATAATGGATGAATGTATGTCATCTATGCCTAAAGCCAACTTTCATAAAATTTATTACTTAAATATAAATATTTGCATAAAAACTGCCCTAACCCCTTAAAATACTGATTATTTCAGAAATAGCGTTTCAATTTTCATATAATTTCTTTATTTATATTTTTTTCAATCAATGATGTCCAAATATACTAGAAGTTTTATTTTATTTATTCATTTATTTATTTGTAAATATTAAAACCTTGAATATACATGAGCTTATTTATATGTTAAGGGATTAAACTGAAATAAGAGATCTTAATTTTCAGGTTTTTGGATCAGAAATTGATGAAAATCATTTGGCAGCAATTCTACTTCTGTGGAATGGAATTCCATATAAGTACTCCAGTTTCAGTCCTTTACTTTCTTTTGGTAAGTTTTTTTATACATAGTGCAAAAGTAGTCAAAAATTCCATAGATAGATAATAAGGAAAAAAGAGTACATACCTATGAAAATGCTTAAATGCTGAGAAAAAGAAAAAGATTCCCTAATACAGGAAAATATACAGGCACATAATAAACTCAGAAATAAATGCATAACATGAAAAACAGAAAATACCACTTACAAATTGATTTTACATGGCATCAAATATATATACAGACAATGATGTGGTTTGTATAAACTGCATAACAATGTAATGAATGTTTTAATAGCATGGAATATTGTAAATGCTTATCCAAAACCATGTAAGAAATTAAGTGGATTGCGTAAGACTGCAATATGAAATGTCAAATGTTAAAGCATGGAATGAGAGGGCCATATTAAAAGAAATTTTTCAATCAAAATAATCACTTAGTGCAGCAGTACTTCTTAAATAGAAAATTTCATGATTTCCACACTACAGAATTCTTTGTATCAGAACAAAATACTAAAAGTAATTTTTCATACAGCTTTAATTGATGAAGTGATTCCAGCCAAATGGTAAATCAAACCTGAAATCTAGTTGGTTCTGCTTCACTAATGCCACTTCTATGAAGATGGATGTTGCATGATACAAGCATACTTGCCAACCTATGACACTCAAAATTCGGAAGATTTATTTTCAACGATAAAAAGATTTTTAAATTATAGAAATATATTTTTTAATAATTAACTAACTTCAAATCGTTACTAATTAATATCTGAAAGTTCAATTACTAATTCTTAAATGCAAACAGTACATTCTGCATTAGTAACTTTTTGGTCCTTTTTTTCCATAGATAAAAGTAACTTTTCGTTTTTTTCAATAGAATTCATGTTGTCCTTGCGTTTTTGTGTACGAACATGTTTGAGAACATTGGCCCTTCCACCGTGCAAAATTGAAAAATCGCAATGGCCAACGGTACACATCACAAATGCATTACATTTCCTTGAGGGAATTTTAGAAGAAAAGACATCTGTGTACGATTTTTGAAAATTACCTGAATATTTTACCTTTTTCGCACACATAACTAATACGAAATATCGTAATTTTTAAACTATTTCTTGAAAGCATGAACGCTCGCACAGGTTAGTGACGTGATAAACGAAATAACAACCTCGATCTTGCTTTGCACTCATTGGCTAATATGTGCCAGATGACACACAGAGGCACTTGATGCTCATTGGAGAAATGGAATATCACGTTTTCGGACACATGTTCTCACTCAAAGCAGAAGCACGCCAAAATTTCTCACTGATGAAACTACTTTGGTTTTCTATGTAGTCTAGAGGAAAACCAGGTGCTTTTAGACACCCCAAATCACTTTTTTGGGTATGCAAATAACGAAGTGATAAGCCAAGCTTCATGAGAAATTTTGAGAATAGGAGAAATATATTGTAAATCAGGTTGGCGGGAGAACTGTCAGCTATTGGTAGTCTCCTGCTTTAGCAACTCTGTGCAAGATCCATTTTTGCTCTCTAATAACGGATGCAGTTTTTTAAGGTGTGGTGTGTCAATTTCATGACAGTACACTCTCCTGTGATAGGAAGCCAGATTATAAGAAACAGACAACACCTTATGCAGTGGAAATACCTTCATGAAGATGCAACTGCTAAATGCAGATCAACAAATTTGGACCACCCATAAACTTTCAAAAGAGTGCCCTCACATAAATCACTTTTATGAACGTGATTTTTTAGATATTTAAAATACTAATAATAAATAAAAATTCAAAGAGCTGCCAGCACTCTTATGCAAGAATTTTATTTTGCTAATATGATTTAATACGACAAACAATACTACTACTTGAGTAAAGATGCCGGCTCCTTCATGAAGGTTCAAAAATAATCTTCTCTACACGTAGAAGGTTTCAATACCTAGGCTGTATCTAATTCTTATGTGCTTCATCATTATCAACCCACTTTTCTGAATGTCAGAGTTATTACATAGAATGCATTTTGTATTGCATATAGCTATGTGATCAACAAGTGGAGCTGTAACATTCCTACAGTCAATGTGGAATAACCTCCATATGACACTGTTTGAGAATCTCAGGAAGTTCGACAACTCTTTATCCTTCCTAATGGTATTCATATGGTTACCAGTTATCTTGAGGCAAGCACTTAACCCAACAGCTATCTCTTGCATTGTTTGACATGAAATCCCCCTCCATCAATTACCTTAAACTCCCTCATGTTGACAAAAATAATAATGCTCCAAATCTTCATCTTCAAAGTCTTCTAAGACCGCAATGCAACTTCTGGAAGTACCATTGCACTTTGTGTTCCTTGAAAATAAACTTTATGAATGCTGTTTTAATGCTACATGGTCATAGCTGCTGCACTGTGACCCAACATCTACTAATAACACTACAACATACACAAATTATATTCCTGTATTGGCTTACTTTGCACCCTGGAGAACATAACCAGCACTTTTACATGTTGTCATTATATCAAATTTGTTTCCATCTACCAGCTTCATGCAGCATTTATAACACTACCTTAATGCTTTACCAGTGTTACCTGAATCCAGTTCGAGCAACATAATTGTGCCACATTGGAAATGCTCGAAATGTTTCAATCAGTGTTTTGTCATTCAGTGAAAAATTAGTGTTTTTATTCAATGAAGCTTAAAATAAGTTCATTTTCCTTCATGAAATGCTTAATGCAATGTAATTCACAGTTTCATCAAGAGATAGGCAATACTTCTTCCACATTTATTTGAAATTTGATAGAGATTAGATGCAAAGATGCTTATTGGGAGTGAAAGAGCAAAAAGAAATTTTCATTTTTAACATCTTCTTCTGAAGTACACTGCACAGGTAAGCAGTAAGCATCATATGTGAGAGTTACTGAAATCCAACATTTTTTATTATGCAACCACTTAAAAAAAAAAAAAAACTTATAATGAACTACAATTTTTTATATGTCAGCCCTTTCCACAAATTTCTGATTTATTTAGAATCTGGTAAGGGGAAATAGGTCTGATGCTGATATTTAACACTTTTTGGGTCTGATTTTCTCAGTAGGGATCATTTTAAGAGAACAATACTGGCCAGTTTTAGAGGTATTCGACATGAGATATTTCATTGATGTGATATGTGGTGTTAAAAGCATCATTTATTAATTACAAAAATAATGCAGACTTTGATTTAAAAAATTAGACTTAGTATAAATTGTATGAAATAAATACAGTATTGAAATGTAATAATAAAAATTATTAGGCACTTTACATATGAAGTTGCTCAGCTTGTTATATTTAACTGATATGCCATGCACACTTACAATTTGAAAGATGAATTAGAGATCTCATGCAAAACTTGCATAAATAACAGAATTGGCAGTTTGGCTATACATGTAGTGAATGAATGTTGTGGTAATATAATATAAAATGGGAGAAAAATGAACATACTAGATTATAAATATTTTTAATGATAGTAAAAAAAAATCAGTGTGCATTTAAAAAAATAGGATTCTTAATTCTGATAAAGCAGATTGTTTCTTATCATGCATCAGCTTCATCAAGTCAAATGACCAGTTTGAAACTATAGCTGTTTTCATTCTTTTTTTTCCTCTTGTTCTGCAACCAAGCTGTCAGCACTAATTCGCTTTATTAAAATTTCTAAAATTTATACCACGTTTTTAAGTCTCTTCCCCCATAAAAACCAAAGATCAGCATAAATTTATATACTGGATTTGCCATCTAGCTCATAAAACTGCCTACTAGTCCACAAAAGCTGAAGAACAAATAGATACCCAGTGCTTCAAAACTATGTGCACAAATTTAATACCCCTGCATTTATCATTTCTGTTCAGAGAAAGACTCATAATGGCAATGATGACAAAACTTTCAGGTGGGATGTGACATTCTGCAATTGAGTACAATCCCAAGAACATGAAGCATAAAATAAGACTTATTCACAATGTTTGCTCTCATACATTGGCAAACGTGTGAGGTTTAGTCATTCTATCGATTATTGCTCGTGTCACATACATACATCATTCCATGGTTTGGTAAAGCAAAGGGAGAAGGCAAGGCTGCAAACCAAGTTGATGCATTCACCATGAGTAAGTAATGATGCACTGGACTCACAGATAGGAACAATACACATGCCACATAAAGCTTATATACAGAATGAAAAAGGCAACTTGACATGTTGTAGGAAATGTGTATTAGAATTAAAACTGGAATAGTTGGCTCACTCAAATTGGAATCTTTGGCTCACTCAAATGTCAGTAGTGAATTATTTTTTCCATCTTAAAAGAGTTTAATATGCATACTCAGTATATATCCCAAACTTGTGTAAGATATGTACACTCACAAAATATCCACCTCCTAAATCTGAAATCAGAATGACTAAACGTGTCCCCCTCCCCCAAATCTAACCAGCTGCTAAAAATAACAATATCAACATTACCTCTTAACTTTCCATATTAATGTCAAAAAGTGGGAAGCACAGGAAGGTCAAATATAATAAAAATGAAATTTCTTACTTATATTCTAGCATTCCAAGTAAAATATTATATACCTGGTCATAATACACAGAAATATTTGACTCTGACAAAAAATATAGTGAAATGTCCAGACATACCCAATAAAAAGAATAGAAAAACAAGTATTTTCTTAATATGTCTTTATCTCCAACAAACATGGGAAAATATTTAATTTACAATAAACAGGGACTGTAAATGAATTAAAATGTCTAAATTTAATATTAAAATAATGTTTTGAAAAATTTGCTCCTCTGTGCACATGAATGCATATATATTACAGCAATATAAATGTATAACGACCACATTTAAACCACGGCTGCAGAATATCCACACACGCTACAATATTTCATGAAGAATCCTTAAACAAAATCTAGTGTTAATTACTATAAATTTTGTTCAAGTTCTCCCTTTCTTTTTTGGCAGCTTATCAATTTACAGAAAACAAAAATATTTCTCATTTAAAAGATGTAGGCAACATATAGGATTCATTTTTAAAAAATGATAATAAAAGCAAATCATACAACTTCAACCTGTCAGTAATAACTATTATTATTTTAAATTAAATAACAATAACATTTTTCAGTAAAAAAAAATCCACATAAATGATCCCCTGCCCCTAAAACAATACATTACTCCATCAAATACAAAAATTAAAATTTTAAACATTCTACGTCATTGCATCAAAAAATAGAAATCTTCATAAGAAAATGATTACTATGGAACTGAGCAGTATGGACTAAATAACTTACTATAAATCAAGTATAGTAATTTTTGTATTAATAACATAGCAGTTTCATCATCTAAGTGCTTACACCTTACTGAAAAGATGGGGAAAAAATAATTTTCTTACAATAAAAAATATAAATGTCATAACTGTATATATATATTTTATGAACTTAATTAACCTGCAATCAAATAATTCTTATTTTAATAATAAATTTATATATATATTTATTTATTTATATTTATATACAGACAAGTTTGAAACCGAAGATGCTGAACTATGTAATAAAAAATCTCAAAGCACAGGAACTGGATTATGAGAATATCACCAAAGAAAGAGGAAAGGACAGGAAAAACCAGTATTCTCCTTTTGTATCGCTCTATGAAAGGAAAAATGAAAACTTGCAATTTTTTGTAAATATTAAGTCAATAAAATGCAACATTTATCTTTATCTGATTTAATGACTTTCTTATAAATTAAGAAATGGCTCAAATATTATACATATATTCTATAAGACAAATACGAATACCACAGCATCACACTGTTGGCTTTAATTAAGTAAGAGCTAGACGGATATCTCGTAGTTCATTTCATAAAGACTCTTTCTATCATCCTGCTCTATACTTGTGGGCGGTTGCTTATTTGGTGGTAAGCATTGCCTTGAATGAGGATCTGTTTTAGGTCCCCCTTTATCATAACTGTCAGTCAATTCTAAAGCTTTCACAAAAGAAACAGGCCTTTTAGCATGAGGCTTCACAGGTGAAGCCTCAGGAGGTGGGGTTTTATGGCCTGCTGCTCGCCTATTTTGAGGCGAAGCACCCGTCCGACGAGAAGAACAACCACTACTGGAACGAAATCCATGCACTGTTTGTGTGTCATGTGATAGACGACGAACACCTTCCCCCCAAGAACGTCCAGAATCAGCTAATTCTTGAATATTATCAGCAGTCTGATTAGCTCGAGCTTCATAATTACCATTGGCCTTATCAGCTGCTGCTCGAGCCAATTCACTTTCAGAGGCAAATTTGCGGTTTGGACTGATACTGCGTGTATTTGATCTGGGTGTTCTGCTTGTTACATGGTAACCATAATAATGAGGAGTTGGAGGTCCTCTTCGAGATCCTGGATGACGCTTAACAGCTGCTGGAGATAATCCTGGTGTCAAAGAAGCAGGCGAACCAGGGCTAGAACGGCGTGAGGGCGATTGCTGACGTGTCCTGTTGCCCTCTGCTCCAACAACAGGGCTAGTGAGACTTCGAGGAGGTGTTCGAGTAGACCTTGGGCTATTGACAACAGCCCATGGTGGCAGCCCTTCAGGAGAACGGGGCATAGACTGTCCACTACGATCTTCACTCCCGATTAATGCACGAGGTGCTCTAGGTGTAGGTGGCCCTGCACTCCCATAGGGTGACCATGGCTTACCTTGTTGAAGAACTGATACTGTACGTGTATTATCAGTTTGAGAGAAAAAATTAGTCTTTGATCCATGTCTTGGGATTGGAGGTGATGGCTCACAATCTTGGGACTGGCTCTGATTACTATCAAATGTATCTAATATCACATCAACATCTGATAAATCACCTGCACCTTGTGACATCTATTATAAAGAAAAGGATTCACGTAAGAGAAATTAATAATCAAACTAAAATTTAAAGAATTATAAAATACTGCAAAAGAATAATTTCCAAGTAAGAATAAAATTCAAAATAGATTACAACACAATAAATATGCAATTAATTATTATATATAAATCTGAAATTGCAAGAAATATACAACTACCAAGTTGAAATTTAATATGGTTATAATAAAAAATAAGTATAAAAATAAGTATAAAGCTAATAATTTATTTTCGATTATAAAGCAGATCAATAATACCTTGTAGATTTGTCCACTGTTCCTATCATATGCATTGATATAAACGTATTTATTATTTTAAGGACAGAACTTTTAAGTTTGTTTTTAATTTTCTTCTAGTGCAGCATTTCTCAACCATTTCACACTTGTGAAATAATATTCATACACCAAGAAAGCTCTACATAAATATTTCATGTGGTTAGCCATAAATCCACTTACTACTTCCTCATGCATAGAGCTACCAATGATTTATGAAATAGCATGACTCCAGTGAGCCCCGCTGTGATTAATGCTTTTCCAGACATTTCTTTCATTATGTCAAGCATACTAAAATCTAAAATTATCAGTCAATAAGATTCTAGGCTAAATGTTCTGGTATTACTGGTAAAACTATTACATATGTTCTGTCCTCCCATTTTGTAGAGTGAAATTTTAAGCATTCAGAGGCCAAAAAAATTTAATCCTATTGTACAACAAATAAAACCTAAAATAACATTAAAAGCAAGAATGGTATGATAGAAACAGATAGACCAAATAAATAAAAATAACACATGTAGTGTAAAATTAGGCAAAAAGCAATATTGATTGCAATAGGTTTTAAAGCTCCATCGATTTTAAAGGCAATCTCATATATACCCCTCTTCTTCAGACTAAGCTGAAAATAAGTTCTTTCCTCCTGAAGATGAGGTGTCTATGTCAAATCGCCATTGAAGTTAACAGTTTTAAAGTTTTATTTAAAATCTCTGTTAATCAAAGATTGCATTTCCACATAATTTTAGATAGGCAATAATTTTATGTTCAAAATCACAAAGAAAGAGAATATGCAGAGGGTAGTGGCAAAAATGATAAATTAAGCATGGTTACCGGAACTTCAAAGGTGAAAAATACAAGAGATTGAGGTGTAGTAGAGACATGATTACTTTTGTTGCTCTCAAAACACAAAGTTTATATTTTTTCTTGCTACCTCGTTCAGTATACAGTTTGGTACCCACTCTCTGAAAGGTTGATAAGAAAAGCTTGAATTCTTATACAGACAAACATACTTTTGCACTGTATATTTACTCGCAAGCAATCGAACTGTTCTCCAAAACTGTCTTAAACATATAAACTCTTCCATAATTAAAGTCACATTTTTTGTTTAAACATTGTGATAAGACAGTCATGCCTTTCACCTCTCTTCATAAAGGTAAAAATTTTCACCAGATTTTTTCACAAGTCAAAAAAAGTAAACTTTTCATAAAAGCAAAGTGGAGTGAAACAAACTTTTGTAAAGTGCAGGATACTTGTATTTACCTACAACATATTTTTTTTTATAGTCTTAAAGCACAGTTTACTGCAACAGCTTATCTATGTCAAATTTGGAAGATTCTTATAAACTGCTTCACAATTTGTAAGGAATTATTTTTCTAGCACTGCAAGTTCCATTAGTGCCCATGATCCATTGGAATTTGGTTTCAATCCTAGAAGGCACAGTTGTTTTTTCATGCTTCCTGCTCTTCAGAACCTAAACAGCCCTCCTTATAAAGGCACTCAAATGTAGTGCATGATAATTTGTCATCACCTGGATTTGGTCAACAGGGTCTTTTCTCCCCAACTGCTTTACAAATATGGCAAAATATAAGGTTTTATTGCTCTTCTCCATGCATGTTTTTATGATACAAGGCATTATGATATCCAGTTAGCACCAAAAAATCCCTCGTTCAAATTCCAAGGAAAGCATATTTAATTTTTCACATTCTCTGCTTTAAAAAACATGAATAGCTCTACAAGTTACATGAAAAATATGGCTTTTTAGGAAGAAGATACAAGAAAACGGCCTACTTAGCATCTTAAAACTAAATGTGGACTAAGAAGAATGCAGCATATGAATACATCTTTAAAAAAATAACTTTCTACCAGTGTAAAAATGTGACTAAAAGCATACCATAAAAATTTTTGTTTTTCGTAATGACATGTTAATAGTTTGAACTTACAATATAGTTAGTTTTGAGAAGCTGTATTTATCTGTTGCGTTTATTAGTCAAAAAAAAATCTCCTATGAATGTTTGCTTCAGAAGGACCATTTTCCTTATAACCGATATTGAATTTACAATATAGTTAGTTTTGATAAGCAGTATTTATTTGTTGTGTTTATTAGTGTTGCCACTCAAACAGGAGAATGAATTTCCCTGACTTTTCCAGGTTTTCCAGGTGTGTTTTAAGAAAATTCCAGTCCATCCGCATAATGCACTTTGGCTATGCTAAGAGGTAAATTAATCATAGTACCACTTAAAAACACAAAAATTTGCCAGTTTAATATATATATAACCCCCAAAATATTACTATTTTAACTATAATAGTTATTTTCTCCACTGAAGATTAAAATTAGAATCTGTCCAATCTGGATTAAAAAATACCTTTTTTTTTTTTTTGCAGACATTTTGCAGCTAAACGAAAGAAAGACATCTATTTAATTTAATTATATTTTTAAATAAATCCATGTATTTTATATTTATTTAGCAGCATACATAAGCAAAAAATACGTGCATTAAATTTCGTGATGTTATATCATAATACTGCTAGAATTAGCTTCAGGATTATATGCCAAAGAAAATTTCCTGAAATTTGTCAATAAGTATTATTTAATTTAAATGATATGAATAACATTAAAATAATCAAAAACTGAATTACAATAATCAACGATATTTTGGCGAATATAATTATATTAAATGGTTAGTTTAGAAGACTGATTACTATTTTTTTATTTCACTGCAAAATGACAAATAAGGCATTTATTAAAAAGGAAAAATAAATAAATAAAATGTTTAAAAGATTTTGAGGTAAAATCCTACTGCACGCTACGGCCTTGGCACAATTTTGAAAATTGCCGCCAACACCAAAATGACCCGTTTACTGCTCATGATAATGTCGCCAAATCCCGTGTGTACCGTACGTGGAGGTTAGAATAGAATACATGGATGCTATTCTAACCTCCATGGTACCGTATACTATGATTTTAAACTGATTCTGTTTTATACAAGAATACGTATTTTCTTTAGTTCAACATGCACTGCACATGCGCATGCGAGTCTCTCGATTCTCGAGGTTACTGAAAACCAAAGTTACTGGAAACCTGCTTTGCCTTTCTAAAAGACAATATGATTGTAGCTGCGAAAATTGGGTCTATGCTAGCTGCCGAATGATGCTGACGCGAGGCAATCAAAGAAAGTGATCGCTTCCAGCGTCGGCACAAACTCGCGTTTTTGGGGCGGATCGCTGTATGAAATTCCCCGACTTTTCCAGATTTTGACTAAAATATTTAAATTCCCTGACTTTTCCCTGAATTTTTTGGTCAATTTTTGAATTATCTGACTTTTTCCGGTTTTCCAGGTAGCATGGCAACCCTGTTATTAGTCAATAAAAATCTCCTATTAGCATTTGTTTTGGAAGGACCATTTTCCTTATAACTGATAAAATTTCAGAATCCGCTCCCAACTTACTTCCTTTAAATTTCAATGAAATTAGTTCTTTTAATTATAACAGAAGATTGTTAACATGGTGTTCACAAGCATTTTGCAAAGAAGCTATTTATTACATGTTACCAATCTTCTGTTGTAATTAAAAGAACTAATTTCAATAAAATTTAAAGGAAGTAAGTTGGGAGCAGATTCTGAAATTTTATCAGTTATTTATTTATTTATTTTGCATGAGCATGCAAACACATTTATATTTCTGAGGTATACTATGAATTGTACAAAATGTTTATAAAGAAATCCGTAAAAATTCTTCATCCAAAATACATCAAATTATCAAAATAATTCTATTGTCATAAATCAAATACAGTATTGCTCCCATATCTGCAGGTAATACATATATCCATCATTTAACAAGGATAATAGCAAACACCACATAGAAAAATATATTTGTGTAACTATCATATATGTAATTAGATTAAACTAATAAATTATGCACAATAAGAGACTACCAAAACAAAGAACTCAATAATTGAGCTATCACTTACATTAAATTCCATTAAAAAACTGCATTCTTAAATACACTAATTTGAAATATAAATTATGCACAATAACAAAATGATGAAATGAATAATAAAGTATCCAGTACACTAAAGTCTTCTACTTTAAACACTGCACACTTAAATATAGTAATTCAAAATATATTGTAAATCAGAATTAAATAACTTTACTTCAAACTCTGATAATTAGATTCTGATATTTTAGCTGAATCTGCAAAAGAGAATGATGAATGAAGAACAGCAATTCATAGCATAACATTTTGTTTCAAGGATAGCAGTAGTCAGAATCATTTGTTTTACTAGCATTAATAGCATACTAATTGCTTCCAAGCACTAGTAACAAGAGGCGTTCAATAAATTCTAAGCAAAAATAAAGTAAGATATAATATTTGTGGGATGACAAAATAAGGTGAAATGATTGCATTAACCTATGGAAGTAATAAAAAGAAATGCGCAAGCACACACAGCAGATTATTTCATTTTTAAGAGGCTGTAAAAATGTTGTCAGTCAAAGGATGTCTGTTAATACTGAAATTATCAAATATCATTTAGCGATTGAATTTTTGACAGAAAAAGGGGGGATTAAATTACCAAATATTTAATGAATGTAAGATTGCAGGTTATGATAATACTGAACCTACCTATGTCGCTATCATTAGACTGCCATGCTCAGTGTAAAAATATAAAGTGACTCTTAAGATAATCTTAAATCAGATTGCAGGGTAGATGTGACCATTGAAGAAATACATGTAAAGTTCAATAGATATGTGACAGAAAAAAAAAAAAAGTAAAAATTCCACCAATTTGCTATCAAATTGTGCATCAGGGTCGATCAATGGAGGTCATGAATGAAAAGGTGGGGATGTTGAAGATGTGTGCAACATGGGTACCCAGAATATTGGAGTCAAAAATGAAGAAATATCAGGTCAAATATTCTTAAAAACTATTCTTATTTTTATAAATGATAGAAAATGAAACATGGCTGCACAAGTGATCCGAGAGACGGGGGAATGACAGCATGGTATCAAAACAATGATATAGACAGGATCTCTTTCTCTTACAGATTCAAACCCCATAAATCTGACAAAAAAAGATTCTGAACATAATTTGTTAGGGTGAAAAATTACCACAGCTTATTGAGTATATGGCATATAATGCCACAGTAGCAGGTTTTATTATGTTAACCTGCTGATTCAACTACAGTAAACTATACAAGAAAAACGACTATACAAGAAAAACGCTGTGGCAGACTCAGCAAATGCATCTTTTGTTCTGGTAATAAGCTTAAATTGCTATTTAGCAACACAGATTTCAATTTTCTTTTGTGTGCTTCACATTATGGTAATGATTATGATTTGAAGGATGCCATTCAGAAATAGCTTGAAGGCCACTTTTGGAATCCAATGTTCAACAGATTGCTGTGCTAAGTGCACTGGAATCATAGAAAATTATATAATATGAAGAAAATAATTCTAGATATTTAGCTTGTATAAATAAGCTAGGCTTAAAACATTCATTGAATGCCCCCATAACAATACTCTTCTTACATTTTCGGTCCATACTGTGACAAATAAGAATATGATAACTATAATACTACAGCACCAAACACAAATGAGGAGGATGTTATAAGCAAACTGCAGACAAATTTAAAACAAAGAAGTATAGATACAAGTCAAATACACTGTAACCACTAACAGCCACTATCCTTTGCCTATATGTATTTCACGCTTATTAAGCCAGTATGAGAGTTGAGAACTAGAAGGCTCTTCTGTAACCAAAGAAATAAATACAAGGTTCCATAATGACTGTTTTCCATTCCCTGTAATAAATTTCATCAGTCTGAAATGAACATACAGATGTGTGAGCGGAACGTTAAGCATGTTTAACCCTTTGCCATTCTTGCTGTGAAAACGCAAATTTTCTAATTTTTTCCTAAATTTAAATCTATTCTGTTTGATATTTTTGCTTCCAAATTTCATGTTTCACTGGAAATATCCATTTTGATTATATTTTTGCTTGATGTTTGTACATATGGACAGAACAATGGACTCTTTACTCCAAAATGGATGTTTTTCGTGGTCTGTTTGCACATATCTTGCCTAACTCAAAAATGGTTAGCCACAGAATGTTTAAATTTTAATTCAAATTTTGGGTCTATTATAACATATACAGTTGTGCACCTTCCTTTCTTTTTATTACAATTGGCAATACCAAAAGTGTATAAATGTAGAGGGTGTTTCATATTGAAAGGGACAAAAAGAAAGCACACCTGTGAACATGATAATTATTTTATTTTGATAAGTTAAATTTATAGTGAAACTAGTTACCCAAGTATATTATACATATTATTAGATTATAGATATATTATATTTTATAGATGTTCTATGTGCATGTTACAGCAAATACCTATGTAGTAATATTGACCTTTTAGATGTTCAGTTATTGCCACACTTGTGATAAAATATTCTTTGTTAATGATTTAAGTGCTTCAGTTGCTGTCAGTCCTTGAGAAATGGAGGCACAAACATTTTGTCCTTAACAAATTCCCACAGGAAAAAATCACAAGGTGTTAAATCTGGGGATCTCAGTGGCCAACAAAACAATGGAATACCGTTTCACCCAGTGATGGGATAGACTATCGTGCAGATACTGGTAGACATTTTTATGACAATGCAGTGCAGCACAGTCTTGCTGCCAGAAACTGCTTTATCCACATAAGGGAACAACAACTTGGATAGCATACTTTGGTAAATTCACCTGTTAGTCGATTTCTTCATGACGGAAAAAAAGACCGAAAACAAATAGCATGGAAAATGTTCACTTTGGAGAATCACAGTCATGTTCCTTTACAGCATGTGGATTTCCCTTACCTCCAAATCGTAAATTATGTCAATTAACTTTGACAGAAATGTGAAAAGTGGCTTCATCCGTAAACAAGAGTCTGTTCGTGAAACCCTCTACCTCCAGATTATCTAGTAAATTCTCACAGAAAGTTTTATGCAACAGTTTGTCGGAAGACTGAAACACCTATACCATCTGAAAGGTCAATGTTTCTGTAACATAAACCACACTGTTACACGAGGAACCCTTAAAAGGTCTAAAACAGAAGATGCATGATAAAAAAAAAAAAGATGTTAACAGGTAGTATGATCCCCACCAAAAGTCATACAGCTCTCATAATATGATTCATATTGAAAATGTGACAGTTTTTGAGTCCTGCTGGCTCTCTTTCACTCCTGCAACAACACTTGTTTTATGTCCTGCAGGGTTCTGGGTGGGAGAAAATGAACTGCAGTTGCTCACCCACGAGCATTCCAAATATTAACCCTCTATCAGGTTTAGAACTGGAGATCAGACTGGCAAACCATCTAGCTAATATCCTCACTTTCCAGAAAATCATCCAACAGATTTTAGATGAGCCCTATGGGGATAATTGTTGTCGGTAATAAAAACGAATTGAACACCAAATGTAGCCCTAAAAAGGCAAACATGTAAAGATCTGCGTGCCCCAAACAACATTATGCCTGCCCAAACCATCAAACCTCTGCTACCATATCCTTTCTCAGATGTTGCAGGATAGGTAGCGAGTCCCTATTTTCTCCAGATCAAAATATGTTAAGAGTCAGTGGCTAGGTGGAATTAAGGCTCATCTGTGAGAACTGTCCCCTACTGTTGCTTGAACCAAAGCCAATGTTTTCTGACCCAGTTGACTGTCTTGTGCACAAAATAGAACAGACCAGGTCAGAAACAAACCTCTCTTATGTAACCTTCTAAAAATAGTAGTCCTTGAAATTCTGCTTTCTGTGAACACATGAAGGTCACAAGAGATCTGAAAAGTTGTTGCATTACTGTTGTGCCCCACTGATATGGATAAATATCAATCTTCATGGTGGTTTTGGGGCCTATGGTGTTTTCTCTAAGAATATGATATCCTTCAAACTATTTCTGTAAGTTGCAAATGATTTTGGGCATTACTTTCAAGTTGTAAAAATCACCATGAAAGTCACAAAGAAGTGCTAGCAAAAGCACAGAAAATGTCATGTATGCTTTTAGTGACTCTTCTAAAATTTTACCCAAACGTACATGTAAGTTCATGTATTCAACATTGAAGATTTGCACTTTTTGTTCAGAAACATAATTTATACCTTTTGCCATTTTATTTTTTGAGAAATTGCCACAATATAATAATTTGCTTAACTCTGAACACAAGATATAATCCCTTTTTCAACAAAAACAATAGCACGAAGAATGAAACCTAACACCGATATATCAAAATTGAAAGAATGTAAAAAATAAATATTTTTTTTTTCATTGCAGTTAGTGTACTGCCATATCTCACACTTCATTCATTATTATTATGAAGGTGGTTTTTGATTATTTATCAATGAAGTAAGAATTACTGGAAATCCTGCCTTTAAATGGAATTAAAATTTTACTTTTCTCCAAAAAAGTGTACATAAAATGAATTTACTGTTGGGAAACTTGACTGTAATTGCAACAAACAAAGCACAACAACAAAATGGGAGAAAAGCGTGAATTTATTGCACTACATAAACAAGACTGCTCATTTCCTAAAAACTACCACGCTTTATCATCCTACAGGAAAAGATATACATAAAACTCACAACTTTTTACATAAAATACAAAATGTGACAAAAATTATAAATTTTAGAAGTGCTGCTTCAGTGCAACACAGATTACTTAAATTTAACTTTTACAAGAGGAGGATTTGAAATTTGATGATTTTACTCACACAGATGTGCAATGGCTTAGTAAAGGAGTACTTGAATGGTTTTTAAATCTGTTACCTCAGGTGAAGGAGTTTCTAATGTCCAGAAATGAATCTTGCTAACAATTAGAAGACAAAACCTGATTACTAAATTAATGGTAAAATTTAATGAATTAAATTTGAAACTGCAAGGCAGAAATCATCATACTGCTCATGATCAAGAGCACTAAATTCATCTAAACTAGCACTACTGAACTGACATTTAATGAAAAAAACAGTTTATCACAACTTCCAAATTTGAAAAACATTACTATAAATTTTCTACTGGCAGTCACATTTCTGCTGCTAATTTTACATAACACTGAAACAATTCTGCATGAGTATAAGGTTTATATTTGGACTTTCTAAACTGGATTAAAATAACTTTCATATATATACATATTTCTCCTTTTACAGATAAGAACACAACTGTAAAATTACAGCCTTACTTCAAATTAGTAGCAAATAGAAATAATAAATAAGAAAAATGGCATGATTTTAAAATCATACAAGAAATAATTCTTGATGTTCATTACTATACAACATTTTTTCTTTGGTGTATTCTTTATATCAACTTACTAAAAAAGTGAATAACATTTACTAGTTTTCAATAGTCTTGTGAATCTCCTTCCAAAATGAGGCATTTAAGATCCTGAAGCACATAGTACAATTTTCAATTCACATTTAAACAATCTGCTTAAGTAGCAGAAATTAGTCAAACACCAGATTATAATAAATTAGCCAAAGATATGCAGCACCAGTGTTAATAACACTATATAATATTTATTAATGCTATTAATAATTAATTAATTAATCATTAATTAACATTACAGTTTTCTCACAAACAAATGTATAAGCACCTATCTATGAATATTATAAATACCTAAAATTATTAACTGAATTTTGAATAAACAGACTTAAAATATGTACTGGAACACATCTGCAGTTCACACCCTCTTCCATAAAATTATGGTACAGTGTACTTTGTCATAAACCTGGCATATGGATTGTTTGTGCTATAAAGATTGCAAGCAACTGTATTAAAAAATTTAGGTCATTAAATTAGTGTCATATGCATTATATATAGTTTACAACATAAACAATAAGCTAAAAAGAAAGAAAAAAAACATTTAAGAAGAAGTGTGCAAATAAAATGTCTTACTTTATTGTAAGCTGCAGAAGTGGCTGAGCGTGCAGAATTGCTGTTATCCATGTAAATTTTTACTTGATTCTCACCCATTCTGGCAGAAACAGAAGGGGCTGCAACAGAGAGCTGTTTTTTTGGCTTTTTAGGGGCTTTGTACCTAAATGTATGAATAAATTACGACTTATAAAATTAAGCAATTTTAAAAAATATTTTTGTTATGAAATTATAGGTTTAAAAGCATTTGCCAGGAATACTGAAGTAGAAAAACACACATGGAGATAAAATTTAATTTAAAACACCTTGAAATAATCATTGCTTGCATGCTAAAAACCATTTGCTAAAGTTGCAGCCCATTTACTTTGTCAGCTTGAGAATCAAAATGCATAATTTGTTCACATTCATTTTATTTTATTGTTGTGTTGTGTACAGTTGATATTTCTGAAAACTGACATCCAGATGTCTGGCAGATTAAAATAATGATCTCTAGAGCAACATGATCTTGTTGGATATTTCTATAGCTTCTCTAACTTTTAAGCTACTTATATGCTGCAGTTTATTTATGATTCTATCTTTCACTATTTCAAATATTAAGCTTGGATGTTCTAAGGAGTATTTTAAAATTTTTATAAATGAATACAACACCAAAAATAGAACATTCTACATAAAATATTCCTTAGAATGTCCAAACTCATTAATTAAATGGAAATTAGAGAAGCAGTCTAAATTGCCACAAAGCCTTGTTGCAACATTCTTTTAATATGCCATGCATCAGGGCATCAATTTTTAAAAATACACAATCCTACATGAAACAGCAATAAATATGAAATACAATAATTAATCAAGCTATTCATTTGGATTCTAGCTGAAAAACTCTAACCTTAGCAATGTTTTAACATGGCTTTTATATCTAATTTGGGATTATTTTATTTTTCACTTACTAGAATAAACTATTTAAAAATTACACACCTAGGATACTGTGGCCCACAGAGAGTATGACAAACATTTTGCACGATCCCTCGAGAAAAGGGATTATATCCACCACGAAATTTTCCAGTTACCTAAGTTTAAAAGATGACAATAATTGTGTAATTAATACCAAACATTGCAATATTAATACACATAATAAAAAATTTCTCAGGTTTATATCTGAAGGTGCAAAGAAATTGCACACATTTTAAATGTACCATCATGTGAATGATTTACATTAGAAACACTAATTTTAATCAGTAATTCCATCTAAAACGAAGGTCAATTTCATGACATGCTAAAGTTTCAACTGAAAAAACATCATTTGAAATTTTTAGGAAGTTCAACTGAAGTTGTGATCACAAAAGGAAGAACTTGAATAGATAGATGCAATTCATTTCCCTCAAAATAACATACTTGCAGTCTTTTGCTGATACATCCAGTCAATGAGAATTCTAAGACTGTTAAATATCAATACATTAAAGTTCCTAAAAGATAACTTCACTCTACAGAAGACTAGAATCCTTAAAATTATAACCTTCTGAAGAAACCCTAAAACCATAATTAATCCCTATAATACTCAGAAAATAGTAAAAAAGCACTGATAACTTTGAATATGGGAAATGAAACAAAAATCATTATTTCATTACAGTTTTAATTATACAGCAGATTTACTTAATACTGTTTCTGGTAGCAACAACAACAGAAATAAAAGTAATTAGTTAATTATTTACATGGTTAATTTCATGATCTACGTAGTATTAAAAATTTCTTTCAAATTTTTATTCTTTGACTTGCAAAATACCTACAACAGTTACTTGAAATCCTAAAGTTGTGCCGAAGATAGTTTGAAGGCTACTGCCATACTTTGCTGTCTGCCTTCCCTCTACAGGATACAAATATTAAAAAGTAATTGATTTTTGGAGTAATGCTCGAAGAAGTGTTAGGTTTCGGCTTATACGTTACATTTGAAAACACTGCATCTTTGTCATAAAGTAAATCTTTTGTGGACTTCTTTTTAGATCAGTTTATAGAACAGCATTCGTAAGTGGTTTAAGGAGGCTTTGGATTTTTCTCCTTATAAGAACACCTGTGGCAAACAATATTCTACAAAATGGTATATGCCCCAAAGTTGCCCATAAGTCACTACTAAATTAAATGTATTGTTCTCATCTCTTACATCAGCATTTGTTTTTTCAAAGTATCACAAAAAATGTTTTGAAGGTATTATTCTGTATTTCTTCTATTTAGAAAAATTTTACTGCAGTCCTAAATTAGCTGATGACACAACTATATTTCCTCAATCAAACTGGCACATTTATCTTTTTAGAGAAAACTGTTTGCCGTATATTGTTCTAACATAGAAGATGAAAGGTTTCTTTATGGAAATTTTAAGAATGATGTCATTTGAAAGTTTCACATCATTTTGTTAGATTATTCAGAAGGAGACAATAAATCATAGCAACTTCACACACATTTACTTCAAAAATGAATAAATTCAAACTTTTTCATAAATCAAATTATATTTAATATTTCAAACAAAAGCAAATATGTAATATACAGTCAAACAAAAACAATAAGTAATATACAACCAATCAAAGAAACAAAAGCCCAATAAGTAATATACAGTAGAAGATGTTTCATACCTGCTCATTAGTAGTTCTACCTCTACATAAAAGAACAATATGAAATCCTGTTAATCCATAAATGGGTATGAAAAGTAATGTGATGATAACTATAATCACCATACTAAAAGAAAAGTCAAGGAATCTCACACTTAGTATGACAACATAAAACAAACTACATTCAGATCTGAATTTTTAAGCAAACAACTTCTCTAAAAGTCAAAAATGTACTCCATATAATCTCATTATGAACACAAATAGTTCCGATTGTTGGTAAAAGACCCTGGACTGCATTTAGTTAGTTACTTAAAAATTTCTTATCTTGCACCTAACTACACACAAACATATAACATATTTTTATGAAAAGTGGTAAAAGGTGTGCGTGAAAAGGATACGTAACAATGGTGTCCCTGTGTTGAAGTTGATCACGATGTTTTAATATGTACACGATACAAAATGAAAAAATGGTTGCCATATGTACACTAAGAAATACCAAAAACAGAAAAAAATAGCGATAATTTCTTCGTCCTATACAATTATTTACCCATGGACAATGATGATCAAATGTCTGAAAGATAAAATAATCAGAATTATTGGAAATATTCATTCAACTATAAAAACTTATACAAAAAATATTACACATAATAAAAGTGTTGAACAACAAATTCTTCTGAGGCATGTCAACAACAAAAGCTTGGCTTCTCATGATTATACATTTACCAAAGATAAAAAAAAATAAGAAATTTTCTTTGATGTAAATTCTTTTATGTATCTTGAAGAATCATTAAGGACAAAATTAACTACATAATTCAATGCAATTTATATATCCTAGGGATTTTTTTTATTATAAATGACATTCAATAAAAATAAATTAATAGATATCAAAAGGGGGGAATAAAGGAAATGAAATATTTCTGAAAAAGAATTGTGCATTCTAAGTAGTTGAAGAAATACAAACACATGCAAAGAAAGGCAGATTTATGATATCTAGATACACAATCTAAAAAATAAATTCAACATATTGCTTATAGCAGTACTTGCCACTGTTTATATGGAGTCTGGCAATGACTTTTTAAAAAATATATTAGCACTACGACTTCAATATAGCATAGGAAATCTAAATAATAGTACACACAGTTAAATTACCTCTATGCAGCCATTGCATACACTACAATGAGAGCATCTTGGTGGCCTATAAAACTGGCATGTTACACACCATTTCATGCGAACATGGATTCCATTTATCTCAAGATTTTTATATAATGGAGCACGGAAATCATCCTCTTTATCTTCATCAGCAGTAGCTGAAATAAAAACCATAAATTAAACACACACACATATATATATATACAAAAAATATTATGAACATTTCAAATTAAGGTGATATATATTATTATATATAATCCCAAAACATGGCTCTATTTAAAATCCTTCGGCTGCAAATTGAAAACACCAAAAAATTTTCAACAATTTTATATTTTATATATTCTATGTCACTTTATTATGTTTTATTATTTTACTGAATTTTGTTTTAATTTTGATTTGAGTATTTTCTGTTAGGAAGTTGCTCCTCTTTTGTGATTTAATTATTATCTCTTGATCATTATACATATATATAAACATTCTTTTGGGGGGGGAAAGCACCATGAAGAAAGTGATTGTTTTTATCAAAATTAAACATGTTTAAATCTCATACACAGGTACTGATATTACTAAAAATTCAGGGCCATAGGACCTAGAAATAGCTAGAAATTCCATACTGAATCTTCTAATCAGTAACTAGCGAAACCTCCCCTAGCAGCAATACATACTTGTAAATGCTGAGTTCAGGAGTGATAAAGACTCCCAATCTCAGACTGTGATATATTCTGCTAGGCATTTCTCAATTGTTACTGCAGATCTGCAACATTTTGGTGTGCTTGGATCAGGGCCTACCATACCCCATACATATTCGATTGCCCAAAATCTGGTGTGATCTTGCTGGACAAGGATGAGTATCAATAGCCTGAAAACAGTTGATAGATCAGTGAGTGATATGGGGTCTAGCATTATCCTGTTGATAAATGGCTCCATGAAAATTGCATTCAATGAAGGGTAACACAAATGACTAGAGGATGTCATCAAGATATCGTTGATGACTACGGTCCATTGATGACAAGGGTTGACCTGCTGTTGTAACAGATAACACCTCAACATGATCACACCTGGGGTAATGGCTGTGTGCAACTGTAAAACAAAGGCCAATTGGGAGCTCAGACCTTGAACCCCTACACATGTCCCCGATCCTCACCTGCTCCAAGACTGAAACAGGATTCATCACTGAACACTATGTAATGTCAACTGGCTGACTATGAACAGTAGTTTCACACTCAAAACTGCATATGGGTTGAAAGCACAATCTAAAAACAGCTGATGGGCTAATTTTCTTTAAGGAAATTTTTTGTTAAAAAAACAAAAAATATTTTAAATAAATTTTAAATTTTGGTCATTAAATTTTATCAAAATATGCATAAGATAATTTCAAGAAATCACAACTTTGATACCTGCAAGACATTTCTATGGGTTACACTTTGTAATTCAAATGCACTAACAGCTCAATATTAAATTTTCCAACTCATAATTATTTCAGATAATTCTTACATGCTGAATTAACTCGGGGCTTCCAGAGGTCCTAAGCACTTAAAAAGATTTTAATGCCCCATATGCTTACGCAGTTTTTTTTTTCATTCCTTCTCTCTTTAGGTTTTGGTTTAGCTGCACCATACATTTTGTGGTAAAACTGGCAATGGGAAATTTTTTGTACCCATTTTCCTGATTCCCTAAGCAAGTGTTATACTCCTTAATGGTTAATCCAGCCCTGAATTAACTACTAAATAAATTACTTAAGCTAAAAATAAACAAATTATGAAAATTTTCGAAGTTTTCAGAACATACTTTCAAGTGGGGCAAAACTAGAGAATAAATAATGATAATCTAATCTCTATGATAATGATAATCTAATATAATCTCTATCTAATCTAAACGATAAAAATACATATCGTTTTATGAAAATAAGTAAAAGCTCCTTTATTTCTTATAAAGCTTAACCCCTGATAGCATTTCGATTCTGATAAATTTTGTAACCTTTCAGAAAAATCACTAGAAATTATCTTAATCAGGGGTTGTAGATGTTCATCGGTTACTGGAGCTCTTTTTTTAATTAATTTTCAACTGTCAAGAAAAGCTGTGCACTTATAAATGCATTCTCAAACAAAGCAAGTATTCTTAGTGCAAAAATTTCTAACTCTGCTTATTTATTTTTTAACAAGAATGAAAAAAATTAATAAAACCTGATGGTTTAACTACAATTGGACTTTTGAACTGTTATTTACTTTTTCTAACTATTTATTTAATTACATTATATCATATACCTAAAACTGTAATGTTAACTGTAAAGAAACAGTATGTATGTTCCTGTAACAAAATTCACACAAAATTCGTTATGTTATGAAAATTACCGCCGATTTATTTTACTATGTGAATTACTTCTTTTCCAGTATAATGAACATGGATTATATAGTATACTTGATATTGCACAATCATGACTCAATACTGGAAAATCAAACAAGCATCATCCTTTATATAAACATGCATGTACACTTAGAGGATAAGTCATTAATTTATTAATTAAAAGCATAAGATCAACAACAGTGATACAAAAGATAAAAGTCACAGACATTTTCAAATATTTTTGTGATTCAACAGCTTCTAACCAAACGTAAGGCAGTGTGCAACATAGTGTTTTAAATGTGTGTGTGCAAGAAATTTGCATAGATTCTATGTTGCCTGATGTAAAAAATGCATCATGAAGATTCAGCCATATAAACATGTAAATTTTGGGGAATACATAGTGAGCACACAAGTCATACAGATGATTCATGATGCAAGTTGGTCACACGAATATAGTGGAAAATACAAGAGAAGGAAACTGCAGATAAACCAACAGTCGTTACCCTTTGCTGCTTATGGAATTCAAAATTTTGAGAAGTTCAATGTTCCAAAAGACATGTGAATAAAGACATGCCTGGATGACGATACCATACGCAGTTCCGGCAAGTGCAAATTTTTTTAGGGGTCAAATTGTAGGTTTACAACTGGCTAGTTCAGCAGCAATATTGCCATATCAAGTATATCTAGATTTATACAGTGCACATGTTGTTTAGTCTAGACAAATCAATGAATACATGTCCCTCTAGATAATACAGAATGCATAGATCGATGTATAAGAAGAGAAGCGGTGGAGAAGAGAAGCACAAGCAACTATTATGAACATTCTGTGGAATGTGAAGGGAGCTTTTGATCCTCCAATATCTAGCAGAACAGTTTCCTGGTGTTTGGTTTGCACACAAGCCATCCTTTGCAAAGACTGGCATTAATGCAAAACCATTGACACAAAAGATTGTGAGTCACTTGATAACCATCGACCACCATCACTGAGCTGCTTGGATATCTGAATGGCAGAACATGGAATTAACAACGAGTCTCAGTTTTGTTAGAGCTAGTCTGACTGCTATTGCTGAATACCACACCGCTTGTCAAGATAGCATCATGGTTTGGGGTGTCATCAGTTGTGATAATAGCAGTCCTCAGTAGCTACAAAATGGTACTTTCCAGCATGACAATGCAACACTGCATCTGGCATTTGATAGCTGACAAGCCTTGCAACATGTCCCATTACTTCCTTGCCCTGATCCCCCTGATGTTCGATCAGGAATGTGAATAGTCATCGCTTGTCTTCCGACCCAGCTATTATCGAAAGACATACTTTGGAGGAGTTTTCAGCATATATGGGCTTCCATTCCTCAGGACATTATCTGCGCATTAATTGAATCTGTACCTCACAGGGTTGTAGCTAACATTGATGTGAGAGGTAATCATACATTTTACTGATTCCCTGTATATTTCAGCACTGTGTAAATTTGTCTTTCTATAAATAACATCACTTATTTACACATGCATGCTCTGTCTGTGTATCAATTGACACCACATCCTACCCAATCTTTCATGGTGTTGCATTTTCAGTGTTCGGCAGTTTACAACAATGTCATGTGCCTTAAGTGCCTAAGCACATTTTTCCTAGCTGTTATGTGAACTCAACATGCACTATCATTATGCATCAGAAAATCCCCATCAGAATTTTGAAGAGCTGTTGGGTACTCTCAAGCTTGGTGTTTGATGCGCAATGTCTGGATTCCGCATCATAAAATGATTCTTTCACCAAACTGTATGACCAGTATGTCCAGAATCAGTTTAATCCATTTGTGAATCAACTCACTGAAGATGAACTACTGCACGGATATTTTCAGCAAAACGGAGTAACAGCAAAGACCACTATGACCACCTTAGCACAAGTGCATGAAATATTTGGTGAGGAGAGGACAATCAGCAAAGACAGAGCAATCTCCTGGCCACCTCCCTCTGTGACTTTTACCTATGGAGCAAATTGAAAGGTCAAGTGCCCTCAAATAATCCTTAGACACTGAAGAGCTACAGCAGCACTGAAAACGTTACTGCTGCTATCCCTCAGACAAAACTTCTACACATGTCTTACAGTTTGATAAATCGAGTACAGCACTGCATTGATGCAGCGGTGGCCATTTCCAGCATTTTCTGTAATGGGAAGTTCTCGTGTTCATCTAAAAGGGTCAATTCTGCATAAATCTTATAAATACTTTCTGGGAGAGTTTTATTTTATCCACCCTATACATATATATAAGATAAAAAATATGTGAATCAAAATTATAATTTAAACTAACCCCTAATTCCCTTTAATTCTCTCTCTGTGTTTTGAAAGCCGTAATAACTTCTCTGGATTGCGTCATTTCTAGATCATTCCATTTTGCATGGCCTGCGCAGCGCTGATGACGTAATAATTGGGAACTGAAACTTTACTGAAACCAAAACTTTTCTCTTTGTGTGCTTTCATATGGCTAACTAGGCACATCAGCTTCTTTCTGTGCGCTTGCTTGGCTGCTATTCGTTGTGCGCACTTTCTATCGCAGTACTTTCCAAAATATAAATGTTCTTGAATAGGCACGACTAGAGTGCCAAGTGATTGTGGCCGTGAATGTCAACTGGAAAATAAAAATAGAAACCGCATTGACTGCCAAGTTTCTTTATCTTATATAGCTATTATTCATCGTCGCTGCTCCATCTTTTCCTTACATTTATAACATTTATTTTTAGTCGACAGGATTCGATGCATTTATTATTACATATATATATATATATATATATATATATTATGATGATGTGAAAAACAGTTATGCAAATGATAGTTATAAAGAATAATGTTTGCCAGAAAAGATGTCAAAATAATGACGACTGGCATGAAGAAAATATGCCTAAGCAAAGCAGAAAACATGACAAATGGTATAGGTTTAATGCAAAAAAATCACTATTTCACACACTGCCGTTTGTATGTAATGTATTTTATGTCTATGGTCAGCTACTGTGCTGTCTATGATGCGTGGTAATACTTTCTACAATATATTTTTCATACACACTGGAGACTGAGCGATAGTGAACAGTTTCAGAAACTGAGCATCCCATTCCAATAATGGGCTCCCAAACATTATTTCATGTTTAAAATCTAATACTTTATGTCAGTTTACATAAGCAACTTAGAAGTTGTTATACAAGACTTATAAAATTATAACTGATATTACATGTCATTTATATAAGCTGCTTGAAAATTGTTATGTTACTATCCCTTAATTTTCAATATATGAGTTATACATCTTACTATAAACTCTTATTATTGCCATCAGATTTTACATTTGTTGCAAATGATAATGTACAGAAGTGAGTAAAAATTTTGCAATTAATATATTATACGGTTGTAAGGTTTATCTTAAGTTTTTAACAGTTATTTTTAGTTAAAGCTAGTTTACTACCTTTTCTATTTCCATCTTACAATTTCCTACCAGAATGAGTTTTTAGAATCGTGTTTAATGCAAACGGGTAAGTGGTATTTAAGTCCACTGATTTCGTTAGACAGCCACAGTTTCTGACTAGCGCGTGTTCGCCTTTTGGATACATCTAAGTTATTACTATGCATGGCCGTATTCCAGACCCTTGATAGCTTTGCCAGCTTATTTGATATTTAGGGGCCAACTACTTGATAACTTTGGCTATATCTTTTTAGGTAAGCATTAGTTAAGTTTGATTTCTCATTACTTTGAGTTCAAGCCCAAGTGGAGGCTTTGCTGTACGCTCTGAGAAAGGAGCTGACTGTACACTCTTATTTTGAATAATAAAGGGTAAGTAACTCTTCTTGAGTTTTATGTCTCTGTTTCTGAACTCAAGTGATTATTCACTTATCTGTTCACGGGATTCCTACACATTTAGCTATAAGAAAAAAAGGTTGGAACTCCACATGGTGTTAGAAATAGGTACTGTTCTGTTATCAGAACTGGGTACAGAAATGTATGTATATATGCATGTACGTGTTCATGTATATCTACAAGTGTGAATGTATGTGTGTTTATACATACACATATATAAACATACATACAAACACACGTTCATATATTTCTGAATGCGATCCCAATAACAGAACAGTATCTAGAAATATATTATCATTTTTTTTACATTGATGAGCATTAAACCTTTCACAAGCTAAAGGTTTTAGATCTAACATACCTTTAGGTATAATACCAGGATCCATAAAAGTAGCAAGAGAAAAGTTGACTACCACAAAAAATGTAATTAATGCTTGACATATTGGAATAGCTATATGGTATTCCTGCATCAAGTATGGACATCTAAAAAATAAAATACAACAGTAATTAAATAAGCAAGAGTAACAAAAGTAATATTATTAAAATTTTTAATTTTCTATTTTTTTAATATCTAATTCATAATCCCTAATTTATTTAATGTAAGACAATCACTGTTACGAAAAAAGAGATTAAATAATCCACAGAAAAATTAATATGTAGCCTTCTACACATAACAAGCAAATGTAACCCTCCAACCAATCATTTTTCTCTGAAACACAAATTTTTCAAAATGGCCCTAAGAAAGAGGTATTTTCTTGAATATAATACTAAAATTCCCCGATATTTTATACCTGAATTCTTTTTCTTTTAATATAGAGACTTGATTTTTTTATATTCCAAATGCAAGTGTGCGTATATAAATATGTGTAATGGGCCCAAATGCGGTTTACGGCACTGCTTGGCGGCGATTGTTTTTGAATGAGCAATAAACGCGCCAACATGGGTAACTCCGTATATCCGCGAAGATGGCTGGCTGGGTATTTTGAAGCTACGGAAACATGTAGTTTTCGCGCATGCGTGTTTCCTATTTTATAGAGAACGGTTTTATTGGTAATGTGAGATGACGTAGCGGTTTATTCGAAATTCTGACGTGTTAATTTAAGTAGTTATTTCAGTTGTCGTTGTATTTTGTGTGTTGAGTGTTGGCTATTTTCGTTCCGTATATTTCGCGAAATACCAAGCCGCTATGGATTTAGCTGTGATGCTGAGAGAGGTGAGTGAATGTACATGTACATTTATTACTTTATTGGAAGTGCAAGTTGCTTAATTTTTATATTTTGTTGCCTTTTATTGAAATAATTTGTATCAGCTGAAGAACAGAACGCTGGTATCGTTTGCAATTTATTTTATTTTGTTGATTTGTGCACATTGCCTACATTGTGCAATTCGCTGATGTTTTTTTTAAGTTAAAACGGAACGCTGTGCACATGGCATTTTCTTGTAATTTATTTTCGTTAATTTAGCTTATTTTGTTCATTTGTGTACGTTGCGTATATTGTGCAATTCGCTGAAGTTTTTTTTAAGTGTAAAAGGAACGCTGTGCACATGGCATTTTCTTGTAATTTATTTAGTTATTCTAGCTTATTTTGTTTATTTGTGTGCATTGCCTACATTGTGCAATTCTCAGATTTTTTTTTAAGTTAAAACGGAACGGTGTGTACATGGTATCGTTTGTAATTTTAATGCCCTTTTAAAAAAAATTCCTTCTTTCTGGGATGCCATTTTGGTTACGTTTTCGCGGAGCGTGTTGGGAAGGTTATGTAACGCATAAAATGTGTAAGTATTACAACATAAAATGTAAATAATTAATTTAAAGGTAACTGACGAATATTTTAATGATCGTAATGTTCGTTTTGCATATTATTTTATTATATTTTTGTGGCAATAGTTTCCATACTAATTTATGGTTTAGAATTGTATGTTTTGTTTACAATAGGTTTTCGCGGAGCGTGTCGGGAAGGTTGCAATGAATTGCAAAGACGTTTCGCAGAAACGCGCCGAATTGGCGATTTTCAAAAAATCGCCAAGCAGTGCCGTAAACCGCATTTTCACCTGTGTAATGTTTTAATGCGTAGTAGGAATCCGGTACTTTTATTATCAGCTATAGACATGGCTGAGTGCAAAGGCAGTAGTGGCTGAAAATAAAAGCTTTGATGGCGCATTTAACACAACTGAGCTTGAAGTATCACAACCTTTATTTTTATGCATATCAAATAATCCTTTTGTAGACAAAATATTTTTTAATCATAATTTAATACAATAATTTTTATGGACACAAGTTTTAAAGTATGACGTCATTTTAGGCAAATA
Organism: Stegodyphus mimosarum; assembly: GCA_000611955.2. Classification (NCBI taxonomy): domain Eukaryota; kingdom Metazoa; phylum Arthropoda; class Arachnida; order Araneae; family Eresidae; genus Stegodyphus; species Stegodyphus mimosarum. Next base: position 375,245 of record KK117179.1, read on the forward strand.
AGCAGCAGCATGGATGAGAAGAGTCTGGCCAGGAGAAAAATTATTACAAAAAAGAATGCTGAAATTCAGAGGAAGAAGGGAGGGACTCAAAAGTTTCAGTTCCGAGTTTAAAAAGTTTTAGTTTACAATTACTTTGATTGGACAAGAGGTATCTGCATTAAAAAGTTACATAGCATCGAAAGATCTCAAATTTGAGAAAACAGATGAATTTAGGGGAGAGCACCAAATCTAGAATAGTTAATTTTGAGGTAATTATTCTTAAGGCAACTATCATATTTTGATATATCTTACACACACAAATATATATATATATATATATGAAAATATGTATAAAAAAATTAGAACCAATTTTTCACTAAGACCAAAAATTAAAATGAACTTCATAAAATCCTATAAATGTAGAATAAGAATATTTTAAAATGTAAAAATCGAAATAAACATCACAAGAAAAACCAAAAAAGAATATAAGAGAACAGTAAAAAAGAGGAATCCGATCAACTTTAACATAACATGGTCAGTCATGAGAGAAGGTATGTCGAACTTAATTACAATTTCCCTTCCAAAACAAAATCCCTGCTTTGCTGTATCCAGAATTAGCTGATGAATGATTTCAATATATTTTTTTAATCTTAATAGTTCACCTAAAAATTCTGGTCCTCCTCAAAGTGAAGGAAAATGGTAAAAATACAAAGTAAAATCATTAAAAATACCTTCCAATTTAAAAAGATTTTTTAAATCTAAAAAGAATCTTTAATAAAAATGAAAACTTAAAATATAGAAAAAATTAAAATCCTACAGTGATAAAAATCCTTGAAATTTCAAAATAATTTTAACACAAAACTTTGCGAGGCAGTGTGAAACAATGAAAAAAACAGAAAATCTGCTAGAATCCAAGAATATAAAAGTTGCCATATGCTGCCAGTCTGGCTTCCTATGCAAAACTAAAAACAGTAATTGAACTAGCCATCTTCCAAAAGGTGAATTAATGCTACAAAGCAAAGAATTTTGAAATTCAAAGAAAGCTTTTTATTCAAAAACTTACTGACACTTTGAAAAGTTAATAAAACCAAAGAATTACTTTTACGTGTGCAGACTCTCCTTGCTCTTTTCGGAATGATACAGTGGTAAACCCTACTGAAAAGACTATGTAGCGAATTCTTGCTTGTCTTGGAAGAATAGACACTGTAGAAGAAGGTTTAAATAACCTTTTTATTTGAACTAAACTTAAGAGAATGCACTCACTCGGTGATCACAATTTGCCACCACCTTGGGTGCCCCTTGTTTTTTGGTGAAAAATTTTGTTCAGTTTTGGCGATGAAACCCCATTTCTGTTTACCATCAGAGTTTTAACATGGTTTTAGCTTCTTGATTTATTTAATTGAAAATAAATCGATGTGCACATGGACAAAGTCAAAATGTGCAATGACTAGTTTGTGCAATTCTCTGATGTTTTTTTTAAGTGAAAATAGATCGATGTGTACATGGACACGGAGTTTGTGAAATTCTTTGACTTCTTGTTTTGGTTTTGTGTAGCAGCCATCTTGAAATTGTGTCTTATTGGCACCGATCTTGGCATCAAAGCAGAATTGCCAAAAAACAAGGGGCACAAAAATTGTAAACTTTTACCCAGATAATTAATAATTAAACATACATATAAGGGTACAAGGACATAATTATGTAAAGGTGCATGTTAACTGTAATCCTGTGTTTAATGACAACGTAATAGCAAATATAATAGCATAATACAATATGCATATTATATAATATAATATGAGTATATTTTGATATTAATTTTGAAATTATCAACAGCAAACAGGATCCTACAAAATAACCGCAAATTCAAACAAGACAATGACTAAGTACACTACTATGAACTGCTTTTTACTTATCCTGGAACAATCAATACATTTTCAAAATACTGTTAAACCCTACTGAAATATATTTGACAAGAAACTTAATGTGAAATTTATAAACACTTTTTAAAACTAAAAATTAGTTATACAAGATGAGTGAAGCAAAATTAGGCCACAAATAACAGAAAACACAGCTAAAAGAATAATCTGCATTTTAAAAAATTGCAACAAATTCAATAGTATTCCAACAAATTATAAACACTTTTAAAGTGCATATTTTGATTTTCATTTAATGAAACAGCAAATGACAGACTGCTGTTCTCTAATATGTAGTATGTTGTTTATATTGAATATATTGAATTGATAAATTTATGCACAATTATTTCATGACATGTATATAATATAGCCATCACATTCCTTAATGTTGTAATCAATGAATTAGGTAGTGGATTTAACATAAGTTATTAGTAAGCAGTAACTTTAGAGAGACAATGCATACAAATATTTTTCCCTGAAGAAGAAAATTATCTTCATATATTTAACTACAGTTCAGACTAAACAATATTTAAAACACACATATATAAAATATGTTTAACAATCATGAAATTATAGTTACCCTCCATTACATCTACATTCAATCAATTTCTTTAAAATGCTAGTTAATAAATAAAGCAAAATTATAAAATGTTAACTCTCATTTTTTAGTTTTAAAAAATATATTAAACTTCATCAAATCATCACAAGCATATTGATAATTTGAACAGTTTGGCTTTTGTACTAAATAAATTACAGTTTAGAAGTTTCAGAGGCTACCTTTTCTAGACATGGGAAAAAAAAAACATTTTACTGACAGATAATTATGAACTCACATATTTCATATACTTCAATTATGTTTATACAGACATTACGTCATGTTGTTTATATCTGGGAGAATTTAACCTGGGAGTACATTAATCTTAAGTCTTCTCTACTGATATTAAAGAAAATATAAATTATTAATTTTGCTAATTAATTGTAATTATTATCTTGATATAAAAAAAATTAAGGTTTAATGTCTTTGGATAATTTACAACTTTCTCTCTTAATTCTTCAAAAGAAACACTGAACTCCAGTTTACGTTACTGAAGTAAGTAACAAATAAAGTTTAAAGTTGTAACTAAGCATTATAAGTGAATTGTGTGTAAAATTTTAGTACCTTCTTAAATAATTACCAATTATGAAAACGTTCGTCATGACAGCACATCAAAGATTGAAGGCAAAAACTTGCATAAAATAAATTATCAGAATAATTTTTTAATAAACTGCGAAATAATTTTACATTTTAAAATGCTATCACGCTATATTTCAAACTACTGTTATCAGAGGCAACACAAATTTTCCACAATATTTCTATTATATATGACAGATTGCACAGGAAACAAAACAAAACAAAAAGTTGACTATGCACACAAGTTGCAAATTTTCAAGGAATAAAAATCGAAATAAACATCTATTTCGTTTAATCCAAAACAAATTACATGTGTTTACATTCTAATCGTGATGTATTTCATGAAATTATCTACTTACGGGAAAACAAAAAATGAAGCTGTTGTAGCTATAAGCAATGTCCACGAACAAGTGGCTGGAATCAACCTCGCTGTAGACTTACATCTGGACATAATTTTACAGAAAAATAATTTTTAGGCTTTTGTAACTTAACTTCAGTTTGGAGAATTTAGTTACAGCCATCAACTACCCAGCACTAATAGGATCAGAAAAGACACTTCTACACGGCTCAACATCTTCCTCATTCGGAATTTTTAAAATTATGCGTATAACAGATCATACCAATAAAATTCATATATGATGCTTTGTAACTGATGAATAATTAATAAGCATATTTTTTCACCCATACTCATACACACTCAGTTAAATCCTTAATTCTACACCCAGTTACTACAGGAGAAACAGCACCTTTTCCAGTTTTAGGCCACGCGCAAGTTACTGCCACTCCTCACTCATAAAAGTGTCTGATTTACAACCAAAATCTGAAGGCCTAATTAAGGCTTCTTTTTTCAGAAAGCCGAAATTTATTTTATAAAAATCTCCCAACCAATTAGATATTGCGTTTCACAAGATGACGAATAGATATTGATTATTTAATTATTTTCATTGTTTCATAACATGTAATTGTTAGAGGAAACTGACAATGGGAAATGAAGGAATTCAAAATTAAAATTTCAAGAGAGATTAGTTCTCCCAACGCGGTTCTCGCACACCATACACTTGATTGGCATAAAGACTTGAGACATTCTATAAACCGACATGATTCGAAACAACAAATCATTAGACAGGTATAGTGCCTCCTGTATTGTCATCTTTGTCATTCCAATCTGAAGTCTATGGACTTATAAGAATTATGAATGTGGTTCGGTGTTGGTTCTTTACAAGACATGATGCCTTGCTGTGAAAAAAATCAACTTTATTAATACAATTTACTGATAAAAACAAAGAAGCTTCCGCAATACTCGAACTTTACAGAGCTCTTACAATGGGGACCCGTCTATACGTATGAAGTTTCAAATTTAACCCAAAGTTTGACTGTTTCAAAACTTAGTTTCCTTCCCTTCAACCATGGAGGTTAAAATAGGTGGAGTAAGCATCAAGGAAATGTTAGCAACGTGATGCAAGTCTTATCATGGGCACCATACGGGTGAAACTACGAAACTTATTGTTAAAAAATATTACACAGAACTTGAAAGCAAATCGACGTCCGCAGGCTCAGGCATAATTTGCATAAATATCATTCAAACGTCCGATGATCTCCCAGGTTTAACCAGGTACATTTGTGTTATAGTTATCATTTACACATTTTCATGTGCTTAGATTTTAGTAATTTGGAAAAGTTATTTGACATCCTGGTAATTTTTTTCTATATACTAATTCCTTAAAGGAGCCAAGTTGGCGAAACGAAGGATGTTCTACGAAGAATATCCCTAAGTAGAAAATCTTTTTTATTGAGTATTAAAATTAAAACGGAAGACTTATAGATGTTCAATGATGAACAGCTAACATGCAAACAATGCCGTTTAGATTGTAAACACGTTCACCTATGGTAGCGACATAAAAGACAGGGACGTCATACCGTGACGTTTCATGGTATCATTTTCATTGCTTGGGGACATACAGAGAAGGCTTACTCCATCTAATCTAACGCCCATGACTTCAGATACCGTCATGGAGGAAACAGCAGCTGTAAAAATACATATTTACAATTCTATTGATCCTACAATGTGGTTTGCTGTACGTGAATCAACTTTTGCTTTAACCATACCAAAGTCTATTACGGATCCCAAGATGAAATTTAGCTTTCGCGTCGTTCATGCGCCTTCGGAGATTGCTTTTTTGGTTCAAAACATCATACTTCTGGAGCACAACGATGCTTCTCACCAAGCCCTAAAAGCTGCCATTACTGAGAGTTGTGGGGAACGCAGTACCCAAGGAATCCGGAAATTACTCTTTGGGGAGCAATCTGGAGATAGAAAACCATCCTCACTGCTTCGTGGCATGAAAAGAAGAGCTGAAAAACATGATGACTCATTGTTATTGGAGTCGTTTATTCACCAAACGCCACCAAATTTTTCCACCCCAAGAAAAACGAAAAAATTATCATTTCCTCAAACAGCCATGAAATTTCCCATGTAATGACAATCGACTGTGAAAAATGTTTTCAAATGTAGAAATTTGATTTTAATGTAATATAAGCTTTTTCATTTTAAAGGATTTTGATACAATCTAGTTATTCGGTTCAGTTACTTGGGCTCAACTTTCTCTTCACACGTTTCAAAAATTTATTCAGCAAGCTGTAGGTCTTATCAAAGAACCATATTCTCAGACACAATTCTGTTATTTTCGGTAATACCTATGCCAACCACCAGAAAATCCCAGAATGTTAATAGGTAAAACAAAAGAGTGTCTGTTGTTTACCAAGACTTTTGACTCAATGCCGTAGGGTAGTCAGAACTTTTCAACTCAAAGCGGTTCGCCCTCCAACATACTCCAATATACTCTGCCCTCAGATATACTTCAAAATCTATAAAATGTCAAAACGGTATCTAAGGAAATAAGTAAAAGCTCTCAATTTTTTTGAATTAAAGCTTTTATTAAAACGTTTTAAAGCAATAACTTGCTTATTTTTCTGTTAGGAAAATCGTCATTGACGTTCTAGCTGTATGTTTCATTACTCCAGTCACTCTTCCATAGACTGTACAGTAAGATTTAAGATTTCCAAAACGTAAAGTACTCATTTTTAAGTCTTGGGTACTACTTAATCTTAACTAATCTGTATTTGAAAATCTCCTCTTATAACTAGTGACACTTATAACATTGTTTGAAAATTCGCAGTAGTATTGCAATATTTCGAACCGTATTCTGGAGATCATATTGTAGAGTAACCTGCAAAAGTTCAAAACTATAATTCTTTCACCTTGCTATTTTGTTCTCCCAAGTAGTAACTGAAATATTTCTCTCTCAATGATAAATGTTTTCTTATTTATGTTACTACAGCCATAATTTAATTGGCATTATATTCTTCTTTCAAAAGATTTAATGGAATTAGGAATAGCAAGAGCATGAACGGCTGAAATCTCTCCGAGCTCTGTTTGTCTGCCGCGCTGCCAGGAGTATCTTACCTAGAAACTGGTTTACTGAATGCTTTTCCCAGGTCTGAGATTTCTTTCTTAGAAACCTCAATAAATGCTTATTGGCCTGTGGAAATGAAAGACTTAAGGTATTTTCATATACTTTTTCCGAATTACCCAAAGCAAATTTCTTTGTTCTAGCTACAAATTAAGAGAGTAAAGCATTCCCAAATGAATCAACTAGGACTCATTGTGACGAAACAAGACAATATAACGAAGTCTTAAAAGGAGCTGAGAACAAACAGAAATTGCAGATTTCTTCAAAAGTTTTACTGTAGACACAAAGAAAATTCTAGCAAAAATATGTCAGTTAGCAGCAGAAGTATTGAAACCAGATAAGATAGTTTTAGACCACATGAACGTGAAGTTGTTAAGTTTTTTGAAAAGTTAAGCACGGAAACTTCATGGGATTAAATTTTTAATCTAAGGAAGATAAGGATTTTTATACCAGCGTTTACTCTGGATTTTCGCTCTTGTAGATGACGCTAATTAAAGCTTAACACCTACACGTGATTAGTCATTCTGAAATCAATGAAGCGAGATTTTGTCTTCTACCTCCTAAGAGGGTGCAGACAATTTATGTGTATGCATTCTCCGGGATTCGACCGGGCCCTTCGGTATCGCAGTCGGCTCTCCTAAACACTGTATCGTCTAGGCGGCAGGAAGAGGGATTTAAATGTCATCGCATTATACCCTTTTCTGTGAAATGCGATCTATCTCATATAGTTACTATTTTATTCACACAGTTTGCTTATTCAGAAATTAAAAGTAATGCAGCAATTACTTTCTTCGTGAGTTAATAATTGGTAAATGCCCGTCTTTTGAATTTAAGAAATAAACACAATACATGGGAATCAAAGTTGCGACTAATGATACATCTGCGTCACTGCAGTGTATTACATCGTAAATTGGAATTACGGGTACAGTTAACTGCTGATTAAATGGATATAGCAAAGCATATAAGAGCCATCTGCCAAAGGAAACCTTTGAGGTCGTGGAAGACTTTTTAAGGGAAAATGACTCACCTTTATGTTGCACATAAGGCAAACCAAGAAAACTTTAAAAACACTAACATATATCATAGCTATCCTTAACAAGCTACCCTTGCGCGTCGAAAGAAACATCTTCAGGAATCTTCATTTCCAGAATATCTGATTGTTTGACTTGTATGAAGACCTACGCAAAGCAAAGCTGCAGACAAAACATTATTCTTAAACCGGTAAAATGTCCCGAGTACGTACCCGTAACATACTGTCGAGCGCAACCGTATCGGCTAGAAATCTCTTGTTCCAAATAGCGCTGAAGAAATTTAGTTCTAGGAAAAGTTTCTTATAGTGTCGCTGTATGTGATAATCCTATTATGCAGCCAGTCCGTTCTCCAAGAATTGAATTTAGGTCGAACTACCAATGTGCAATGATTTTACTGCTTATTCGTTTTGGCTGGCCCAACTAGCGATTAACACGCAGCGGATTAATTTAGCACTCCCTAAAAAAGTGAAGTTATTTATTCCGGAAAGCTTGAAAAATAACTAGCACAAACTATCAGAGTAAAACAAATTTTTCTATATCAAATACAATACATGAAAGAGAAATACGGGAGATAACAGCAATGATGACAGATGATGTCATAATATTTAGGAGCTGTTTTTATCCAAAAGCTTATTTGATTTAATTGCACTTAATCCAGAGTACATTAACACTGTACAAAAAAGATTCTAAAAAGAAGCGGACGGAACCAAAGGGAATTCTAACCGGGAGGACTTCACGAAAATTTCCCGAAGGTCGGTTATATGTATATATATATATATAT
>KK117179.1:393426-448304 GCA_000611955.2 Stegodyphus mimosarum
TTTAAAGGTGTTAAGAATCTCTCTGGGTGTCGGCTGAAATTCAGCTAAAAACAATTCTTTTAGTTTTTCGTAATCCGACAATTCTTCTTCAGTTGCATATGTTAAAACATTATTAGCTTTAACCCCTAGCAAATTAATTAGTATCTCAGCCTGTAAGTCTTTAGGAACTTCTTTGGTGACAAAAGCTTTTTCCAATGAAATGAAAAACAAATGCAATGCCTCTGGTTTGCATTGCCTCTGGCCGCTCAGGAACAGAGATTGTAAGCGTTTTAACACTTTTTAGTAAATTTTCAACACTAGTCTGCGCGTTTCTTCTATCACCTGATAATGATTGTGATTTTAAATTTTCTAGCTCAATCTGCTTCTCAATTTGGGCTAATTTAAGACGTTCGATCTCTAACAGATAGTGTTCATTACTTGTTTTAGGCGTCCGATCCTCGGCGATCGATTTGACGACGTCACGAACAAATTCAACGTTCGTTTTGAAGACATCAGAATTTTCGATAATTTTTCTAATGTCAGCTTTTTTGGCATTTTCTGGAACATTCTCTCCAATTTTTTCAGCAATTAGTTTTAAGTCACTCTTGTTTGAATTATTTAAGAAACTCATTTTAAAAATGAAACAGAAGTAGCACTATCTTGAAGAAATAAAGGAAGAAAAAGTTTCACAGTACCTTTGCTGCAGTTCGCCGGCTTCGAGCCCCCATAGTTGTGGGGGTGACGTCTTATCAATAAATAGAGATCACTCCCACTGTTCAAAGTATCAGGTTTTATTCTTGGCTCACAGAAGTAAAGATAAACGGGATGAGTATATACAGATGGATTAAATGTTTTGGAAAGGTATCACAACACAACAGCTGACCTCCTACGTATGGTCACTTTGGATAAGTCCAGATCCGATTACCTACGCGCAACCGGTAAGCGTCTACTTGTAGCTCCTTCGCGAGCGTTCCGTTAGACCGCTTCTCTCTGCCTTCTCTATCCAAGTGGAAGATGTGTTTACCTGGAGCGTTCCTACCGTAGATGTAGATAGCGACATCTGGTGCTTCGTTGAGGCACGATTCCCACATATGTATCTTTCTTCTAAAGATTTCTTTAAAAGTGTTTGAAAACTTTATCTTTTCATTGGTTCTTCTTTCCAAGAAATTGGGTGTTGCTTAGAATGCAAGGTAAATCCCACTTTCTTGGAAGAGTGTTTTCTGGAGAATTCAGCTGATCAATTTTACCCGGGCATATATTTGTTGAAGTGTTTTGTGAAATATTTTCGCTTGATGCCACGTTCTTTTGAAACAGCGTTGCTTTACTGCATTTCAAACATAATAGCCTTTGATTATCTTTAGTGAGCAAATAGTTCATTCATCTCTTGTATGCCGCGAAAAAAAAGGGGGGAGGGACAGTTCTATATCTCCCGTTCTACTGGGCCGATTGACGAAATTCAAACTGCGTTTTCCACGTCTCGAAGGCGCGACTTAGGATACATATTAGATTTATATATAACATTGTTCTAATATAGGTATTTTGACACAAAATGGGTTTTTTTTCTGAAATGACATGCCAATTTTTTTCCATATTTCGATTCTACGACTCAAATCATGCCAAACTGCCAAGTTTTGTAAAAATGACACGAGTAGTTTTTAAAAACTTAGCTCTCAAAATTTTAGCTCCTCAATGTTAATTTAATTTGGTATGTATTTATTAATATCTCTTTTTTTTAATTACCCTTACTGGATTCCTTCTTTTGCATTTCGAAATTTAGGTTTACTCCGAACAAAATTCACCCATTTTTTCTGATTTATTTTAAAAATTTGTATTTTTAAATAATTTTTATAAATTTTTTGAAAAAAAATTTGAATTATAACCTATAAAAATTTTAACATCAACTTGAAGTAGATGTATTTCTAAGTATACCTACAAAAAATTAGTGCTTTTTATCCAAAATTTTCGAAGATATACGTGAATTTATATATTGGCTCGTTTTGAACTTTGGCATATTTGTTGAAAACGAGAATATTATCTAATGTGTTTTACGCCCTTTGCTGAAAATATTTGAAAGAAGAACAACGCGACTCTTTTTCCACTCCATTACAATGGAAGGGATAGCAAAATTAGTTGCCACGTATTAAGAAGTTCGCCAAGGGAATTATTCTTGGCGCAAACTGAAAAAATTTCGCCAAATTAAATTTTCGAATTTCTTTGTAAATTTCGCACCAAATTTTACAAAATGTAATATTTAGGCGTAATTTGAGTCGTAGAATAGAAATATGGAAAAAAAATGGTATGTTATTTCAGAAAAAAGACTGATTTTGTGTCAAAATACCTATGTTAGAATAATGCTATATATAAATCTAATATATATCCTAAGTCGCGGTCTCGAGACATGAAAAATGCAGTTTGAATTTCGTCATTAGGCTCAGTAAAACGAGAGATAATGAACTGTCCCTTTCTCTCTTTTTTTTTTTTTTTTTTCGAAGTGTACCTCTTCATTCACAGTCAAGTTGTGATTTGGGTCCTCATAACTGGCTTGCGACGGCTAACGGTACCCCACCAAAAATGTGTCGTTACCATTAGGGTTTGAAAAGACAAAATCTTCTCTAAGGTTGTCCGCAGCATAACGGAACCGACACCCACACGCAGATCAGCTTCTAACTTGGGGATGGGGAACTTAGTAACGTTTGGGCAATGATATTATTATCTTATGAAAAATTTTGAACTGGAATTTCATAAAGTAATAAAAACGATGTCATTATTTTATGAAAAATTTTAAAAATAGCTTTACATAAAATTAGGCTTTTATCACTGAATTTATTTTTATTTTTACTTATTATTAATTTTCTTGATATCGCCTTTTTAAATGTATGTTTTTTTCCTTTTTATGACAATGCAGAATAGCTCAGTATTCTAAATGCTTTGCGATCCATTTCCGAAAACTTCGTCTGATTTTGCTTTTAGAACTTTAACAGATAAGCAACGCCTGATTAAAGGCAAATGGGCATGTGTCCTGGGCTTCCAAACTTTTTTGTAATATTTAAAACATGAGATATTTTAAACAAATTCTTCAATTTTAGCTTCTAAACATACAAAATTAGAAACAGAAACAAAATTTTAAATTTCGCATTTAGTTTTTTTTTAATGTTCTTAGAAGCTAGAAATAGACAGCTGTCTTGCACTGCTATGGGTAGCTAATATTATTCAGTTAAAGCCTCGAATGTGCAACTAATATGTGTTACTTTGGAGAGAGCTCGGGTTATGATTTGGAGCTCATGTTATGATTTGAAGAGACACTTTTGATTACGTACACTGGAATGCCAAATAGATAAATAATTTAATTGCATTATTTTAAACTTATTTCGCTAATTTAACCGAGATTTATACTAAAATCAATAAAAATTAAAAAAAATTTTTTTAGCCTAAAGGAGCGTTAGATTAGAAGAGCTATTCGTCTCAAAACGGCATTTTGTGGAGTTTCACTATAAACTGCAGATCACTTTTTAAATTGTTGCCACCAAGTATAATCGGCCTGTACTATATTTAAATAAATTAAATAATGAAGAATCTACGTGAATGTATGTACGTTTCTTGCATTGTGAAAAAATGACTGTACCTAGACCCACTTTTGAATAATGTAATCCTCCACCCGAACATGGCACCTGGACGCCCGAATTTTGAATTTAACTTTCGAATTTGCTTTATTATCCATTTCATATTTTATAAACTTTAGGGAATTTTGCATTAAGAAACTCAACGATTTCAAAGCAAGCAGTGGCAACACACTATACGAAATAAAACATATTTATTTCCAGTGCGCAAGACTGTCTATCGGAAATTCTAAAGATTTGCTGTTTTTATATATTTTTAGCCCAAAGGGGTGTTAACACAAATGCTCCCAAAACATGTACATATGCGTAAATGGGCGAAAAAGAAGGGGGGGGGAAAGCCCCTTTGGCCTTAATAATTTTTTTTTTAACCTTAACTTCACTATATAGTATTCTCGAAAAATCTTTCTTTCACTTTTCTGGTTATTAAATGTTAACTGTTTATATGTTAACTTATCTTTGCTGAAAAGCTTCTTTCACATTTTTCTAAATTTGAATAATTTTATTCTGATGATTTTTTTATTAAAAGTGTATATATACTTTATGATAATAAATGGCCCTAAAGCCTTTTGAATAACGTACGTTTCCACCCGAAGATGGGCAACTGGAAGTCGAACTTTGGAATCTGGAATTTGTTTTACTATATATTTCATATTTTGTAAAACTTTAACGAATTTTTGATTAAGAAACTCAAAGATTTCAAAGCGAGCAAGGGCAACACTGTACGAATTTTTTTTTTTTTTATCTTCAGCTTGCGAGACCGTATATCGGAAATTCTAAAGATATAGTCTTTTAAATATTTTGCTGTTGGATTGAATTTTATGGTTTAAGTGAAAAGAACATGATATTTAATAAATAAAGGTAACACACAAAATATTAAGAAAACGTCCCTTTGGTAGTAATATAAAATCTAAAACCTTTCAGATTTTTTTAATTATTATTTTACTTTTTTAATTTTTTTCGAGAGAGGGGGAGGGATAATGGCTTAATATATAGAAATTCATATTTTTTTTTGTGCAGCGCCTATGAAACCACGAAAATAAATCATATAAAAAGGTGAAATTCATTTTTTATTTAAATAAACTTTAAATGAAAAAAAATAGTGAGCTTCTAGATTAATTTTATGTAACTACTATAAGTACCATTCCCACTCTGAAACAAACTGGCGATAGACGAAGCTACGTAAAAGAATTACGGAACTACAGTTTTGAAAATAGGTTCATGGATGTAAGGATTTCGAATACCGCCGCAATTTTTGTTGTATCTAAATTAGCTGTGGAGGAATTTTCAATCGCAACGAAAACCTCAAATATGGGGCATCCCGTTTGGAAGAGTATAACTTTCGTTGACGGCTCCAGATTGGCACAAATAACAGGAGGTGATGAACTAAAAAAAAAAAAAAAGAAAAGGTTTCAAAACGAATTTTGGCAGTTAACAGGCAGTTGTCCTGATATAGCAAGAGATAACTCTTCTTCAGTTTCGGTTTCAAAGTTTTAAAATCTTTACTATAATAACAACCGAGTTACTTAAGCCTCTTTTAAACTTCGAATGAAAAGAGTTTGTATTAGCTAGTTAATTTTCTATATCCTGTTACAAATTGCACTATAAATAATCCCTCGCATCTTCACAGTTCAACGATTTTAGATGCCATCTCCCTACGGATGCACTTAATCTAATTGCTTCCGGTTATTGTTACTATGTAATTCCTAATTGGTTTCTTTCTTATCATTTTATTTCTGGGCATATTATGCGTATTTTTCATCTTTTGTCATCATTGATATCTATACATAAGTAAACAAGGTAATTATTATTTGCAATAAATGGCTTGACACTTGCGCTAAAGCTGCAAAGTAATAGAATAAAAAAAAAAAAAAAACTGAAAGGTTTCAGATTTTAAATTACATCCAAAGGGCCGTTTTTTTAGCGCTTTGTGTGTTACTTTTATTTATTAACTGTCATATTCTTCGCACTTAAACCATAAAATTCAGTTCGATAGCAATATCACAAAATAATTTAAAATGAGCATATCTTCAGAATTTCCGATACACAGTTCCACGCGCTGGAGATAAAAATTCCCCCCCCCCCGTAGAGTGTTGCCTTTGCTCGCTTTTAAATCGTTGAGTCTGTTCATCAAAAATTTGTTTAAGTTTTACAAAGTATGGAGTAGATAATAAAACAAATTCCAAATTCGGGCTTCCAGATGCGCATATTCGGGTGGAAACGTACGTTATTCAAAATTGGATGGCTCTAGGTACCGTTGCTTTATCCCATTTGGAGAAATATGCGTACATTTAGGCAGATTGTTCATTATTTAATTTCTTTAAATATAATACAGGGCGATTACTTTTGGTGGCAACAATTTGAAAAGTGATACAGCCGTTTATAGTGATTCAACGCAAAATCGCAAAATGAAAACAATAGTTCTTGAGGGACAAAGACCTTTTGGACTAATAATTTATTTTCTAGTAGATTATTTTATGTATCATCTCCTTTTAAAAACGTAGTTAGAATTGTATTGAAATGAATTTACTCGTTATCATATTTAAAATGGAACAATTAAAAACGGAAATGCAACTAACAATTTAAGTAATTATCGTCATTGGCTGGAAATTAGTTGACTTTTCGAGGGGAACAAACTAACTTCTAATCAATTAAAAATAATTAATCGATGCGAAAGTGTTTCATTTTTTTCTCAAGTAAGAATCAAGACTAAAACATTTTAGTAAGATTGAGTATAAGTTATTTAAATTGCTAATTAAAATTCAGTAAGAATGTGGTTGTTTTGCCAAACTTTAAATGCTGTCTTCAAATCGGAATACATAATTCTTAAATAGCTAATTAAAAATCATAAAGAAATTGGCGATTACAAACTTTAAATGCAATCTTTAAATCGTAATATATAATTCTTAAAAGATTTCTGTACTTGAGAAAATGGTTCCCCGAAACTTTCGCCTTTGATCATATTAATACAATGCAAACTTTGTTAAAACAATTAAACAAGGAAGAACAATTTTAATAATTCCATTTTAAATATTCTAATGAGTAAATTCATTTCAATAGAATTTTAACTACTTTTTTCAAAGGAGGTAATATATAAAATAATCTACTAGAAAATAAATTATTATAGATATATCCTACTTAGCTCCCTATTTCAGATGTTAATAAAACATTTGTATAGCGAATACTTTTTAATATCTCTAATTTAAATTAAAACGAACAAAGAATGCATAAAAAGTTAACATCTTAACGGTTCTGTATAATGTGTGTTCATCTTAATAACCAAAGTATGTACAGTCGCTCACATTTATTTTCTCACATTTAAATGTATCAGGACTACTGTTTTTTGCAATTGATTTTGCAAACATAACTGGAGTCCTGAGTAGGAACAGGGAGCTTACTAAAAGCTATGTTCGTGCGTGTGTAGAAGATACAACAAAGATAAGAAGATTAAGAATTTGGGGATTTATTTCCTCATTATTTTTACATACAATTTTGTTAATTTTGGAACTTGGTGTATCTGTAATTCAGGGTTTTGTGTTCAGAATTTTAATATTGTTATACACATTAGAATATTATTAACATTTGATAAAGTATTTTCATAGATATCATATAGTTACTATGTCTGCATGACCATTAATGGCTGGAGTTGGAAGCTTATGTGTAGTTATTGGAATATTAAAAATGTTTATTTTTTGTGAGCATGAATTATTGTTTACGTCTTTGTTGATAATGGCTTTGGTAGCTAGAGTATGATGACGTGATGTAATTCGTGAAAGAACATTTCAAGGATATCATTCAAGAGTAGTATTAAGAGGACTAATATTAGGGATACTGTTATTTATTGTAAGTGAAGTATTTTTTTCCTTAAGATTTTTTTGAGCTTTTTTTTCATTCAAGTTTAAGACCTGCCGTAGAATTAGGAGCTTCTTGACCTCCTCAAGGAATTACACCTTTTAACCCATTTCAGGTTCCTTTAGTAAATACAATTGTATTATTATCATCGGGAATTAGAGTAACTTGGGCTCATCAGTCTATTTTAAATGAAAAATGAAGAATAATAAGAAGTTCATTAGTTCTAATTTGGATATTAGGATTACATTTTTTATCCCTTCAAGCTTTTGAATACTTTATAGCAGGATTTAAAATTAGAGATTCTGTATATGGATAAACATTTTATACAGCTACAGGATTTCATGGGTTTCATGTAATTATTGATACTTTATTTTTGTTTGTAATTTAGATTCGAGCAGCAAAAGGTCATTTTTCTAGAAGTCATCATTTTGGATTTGAAAAGTGGAAAAGTGAAATGGTTGTGAAACGGTGTGGAAGCTATTATTCCTAATAAGATGTTAAATTAAGAGTAAATTTTTAATTTAAGTTAACTTGAATTAAATATAGGGATTTTAAAACTTTCATACAACCAGATATAAAATTATTCGGAAGCGTTTAACTACTAAAAAAGATTTTATAATAATTATGAAATATTTCAAATAAAAGTTTTTAGATCATAATTTTTCGGGATATTTAATTGAATAAAATTGTTTGAAAAATTCTGATACGGAAAGAACACTGAGTTTCTTTGGAATAATTTATTTTGTTCCTTTTCAGTGTAAATATAAAAGTTTAATAAGAATAAGAAAATAAGTGTTTTTATTAAGTAAGTTAAAGCTTTAGCGTCAACGCGAACTTTATCGCGCTATTTCCGGCACCAGATAATCCCCGGTTGAGGTAACCTTGCGTACGAAACCTCATGGAGATTTATCAAGAGAGAACTAACAGAAGAGAAGAGAGAAGGTAGGCCCATGCCTATAAAGGTGGCGATCAACCGGTATCCGAAAAGGGGGTAGGGGCGAGACGACCCAGTCTTGGTCACAGGCAGTCACTTGGGAAGTCACCCTCCCGAATGCGGACCCAAAGATGTTGTTTAATATTCGCTCTTGTAAACAGTGGGGAAATTCAGAAGTCAGGGGAAATTAGGTATTATTGTAATAAAAATGTGTGGCATAAGGCCTAAGATTTATGTCTGCTTCCAAAAGTTCACATTTAAAGTTATCAGCGTAATTTTCAGCTTCATTAGTGATTGCTTTGTTATAGAAATTGCAATTAATTTTATTGATGAATGTTCTGAGGTGCTGAAGCTTGAGGTCTCTATGTAATTGTTCATTTCGAACAAACCAGGAGCTCCAGTAATTTTACGAAGGAAGTTGTTTTGAAAAACTTGCAGTTTATTGAAATCAATGTTAGAGGCAGTACTCCAGGCGGGTGAGGCATAAGTAAGGATGGTGCATAGGATAGATGTGTAGATACGTTTCTTCCTGGCAAGGTCTAATGGTGATGCGGGATTGAGTAAGTGTTTGAGTTTCCTTGAGATTCCAACGGCTTTACCTACTGCCATTGAAATGTGGGCATTCCATGTAAGAGGGCCGTTAAATTAAATTCTAAGATAAGTAGCTTGATTGACCCTTGGCACCATCTTATTAAAAAGTGTCAAGCTCCCATTGGTTGATTTTCTTTTGTGCCGTCCAATGAGGAGTAGTTTAGACTTGAAGCCATTAGTCCTCCATTTTCGGCACCAATCCCCTATCTCGTGGATACGGGATTGAATCCGGGTAATGGCATGTCCGGGATTGAGCGAGCTGGAAAGAATCACTGTATCGTCCGCATAGCAAGCAGTGATGCAATTTGCATTATCGTCGAACATCGGGAAGTCCATTACGTAAATGAGATAGAGAATCGGGCCAAGGATTGAACCTTGAGGCGCACCCGCTTTAATGCTGGTAGTAGCAGACTTGTGGTCGCCCTGCCTGACACTGAAAGCTCTGTTGGTCAGAAAGGAGTACAAAATGAGGATCATCTCTCTGGAGAGATCGAGAGAAATAAGCTTATAAACTAAGCCATTATGCCAGACGCGGTCAAAGGCTTTTGCCACGTCTGGCATAAGAATAGCAGTTGTTAAATTTTTAGAATGTTATTAGGGTTATAGTATTAAAAATAATTCTTTTATGGCGGCATATAAATTTTGAATTAAAGTGAGAACCATCAAGGGTTACCGATTAATAAATTGAAGAGAATGCCAATTTATTAATCTGCTTAATTTATTAATCCGATTAATTTATTAATCCGATTAATAAATTGGAGAGAAGGCCGTAAAGATACAACAGTTTTCTTAAAAGTTTTGTACTCCTTTGGTTGAAATGTTATACTAGGGCATCTAATCCCATTTTAAATAGTTAAGTTTAACTGAAAAATAATTAAAAGTTGAAAAAATATAAATTTCACTTACGTATTTTTGAAAAAAGAGTAGATTAATTTCAGTAAAGTTTAATATAGTTATATTAATAGTATAACCGCAACTGCTGGCGCTATTATTAGTTAATAATATAATTTATCCCCATTATCAGATTAATGTATAATTGAATTATAGAGTTTAGGAAAAATTGTGTAAATCCCTATGTAAAAAACTAATATTTGGAAACTGTATTAGATTTATATTATATTTGATTAAAGAATCCCTATAAAAATCAAATTTTTACGTGCAATTACACTTTAATAGAAAATTTAGGAGTAAAAAGAGGTTTAAATCTTCTATTGGGCTAGGTCTAAAAAGAGGTTAAAAAAATTTAGTGCAAAAAAATTTTACATGTTATTATATGGATATATATTACTGATTTTCGGGTTATTTTGAAAGCAATTTTTTTCGAAATGTAAACATTAAGTTAAAATTATTCGAATGAATTTCCATGATATTTTGTAAAATCTTAATATTCGAAACAGTTATCTTGTAATAGTCCTTGGAATACTGTTTTCCCGAAGCCCTTCCAGGCGGAAAAGGAAAGGGCCTCGGAAAAAAAAAATTAAGTTAAGGTACTGTTGAAGTGTTGATTTTAGAGAGTTTTTTTCAAGTTTAGATAGATTTTTAATTTTTATTTTTAGTTAAAATGTAAGTTTATGTAATTTTCTTTATTTTTTTATTAATATTACATACATATAAATATATAGAAATTTTTATTTTTACTTTTTATCTCTCTCTCTCTCTCTCTTTTTTTTTTTTTGTGTGTAAAAGTGTAAAGGTATGAACATAAGCAAACATATGGTATATCTATTAATTAGGTCCGCTAATTAAGCTAATGGGTTCACACCTCATAAATGAAATAATTTTAATTCCTTCTCTGTTAGTGTTTTTAATTATATAGTTATTAAGTTTTATAATTGTTTTAAGATGCCAGGATTGATTTTTAATTTAATTTGCGTTGGAAATTAATATAATCAGATTTATTTTGATGATGTGCAAACGTAATGATTCGTTGGCGATTGAATCATGTTTAAAGTATTTTTTTTGTACAGGGTTTGGGCTCCGCAGTTTTCATATCTTTATTCTACTTTGGAAGAAGAGTGATAGTTGTTTTAAGATCTCTTGTTATAACTTACAAATTGAGAGGAGGTCCTTTTTTCTTTTGGTTTCCTGTAGTTTGTGAAGCGATTAATTGATTAATGTGTTTTATGTTAATAAGTTTACAGAAGGTTATTCCATTAGTGGTAATAATATTGGTGGTAAATAAGGTTTTGTGAGTAATAATTATCGTAAGATTAGTAGTAGTAGGAGTAGTTAGTTCGTTTTCTCGAAGTAGAATTAAACGTTTATTTGCTTATTCTTCTATTCATCATATTGGATGATTAATTATATGTCAGATTGAAAAGGTAGGGTTATGAATTTATTATTTTATTCTTTTGTGTTAATAAGAGTGGTATGAGTTATGGCAGAGGAGGGGGTTGTAGGAATAAATGATTTGATGGGGATAGAAAAGAAATGGGTTACGGTATTCGGAATGTTAAATATGAGTGGTATGTCTCCATTATTAGGTTTTTTTAAATGATGAGCATTAACAAGAGTTATTGATTGTGATTTTACGATTTTAATATTGATAATTATATTACCAGTGGTAATATTTTATATTTATCTTCGAGTGGTATATGATGTAGTGATAGGATTTAAAATAGAGGGTAGGTGAGTTGTAGGAAATTTTTATAGAAGTCCTAAAATTGATAGAGTAGCAACGGTGGGAGTGTTTTTAGGATTATTTAGAGGAGTAATTTAAAGAACATTATAAAATAGTAAGAAAAGTAATTCTGTCAGCTTTCAAGGTTAAAAGTGGTAAGCTAATATGAATTTACAGTTTATTATCAATAACTGATTTTTTAAGATAGATTGTTAAATTTGCAGTTTAATGTTTTGAAATAAACTAAGTTACTGCGATGAATTTATTCAACAAATCATAAGGACATTGGAACGTTGTATTTAGTTTTTGGGGCATGATCTGCAATAGCGGGAACGTTTATAAGTATAATTATTCGTGCTGAGTTAGGACGAACTGGAAGATTATTAGGAGATGATTATTTGTATAATGTAATTGTTACTGCTCATGTTTTTGTAATAATTTTTTTTATAGTTATACCAATTTTGATTGGAGGATTTGGAAATTGATTAGTGCCTTTAATATTGGGAGCTCCTGATATACATTTCCTCGAATAAATAATTTAAGTTTTTGATTATTCCTTCATTATTATTGTTATTTATATCTTCAATAGTAGAGATAGGGGTGGATACAGGATGAACTGTTTATCCTCCATTAGCTTCATTAATAGGACATGCTCGAAGATCAGTTGAGTTTGCTGTTTTTTCTTTGTGTTTGGCGGGGCTTCTTCAATTATGGGTGCTATTAATTTTATTTCAACTGTAATCAGTATACGTTCTTATGGAATAACAATAGAAAGGGTTGCATTGTTTGTGTGATCTGCATTAATTACAGCTGTTTTATTATTATTATCATTACCAGTTTTAGCTGGTACAATTACAATATTATTAATGGATCGAAATTTTAATACATCATTTTTTGATCCAGCTGGGGGAGGAGATCCTATTTGATTTCAACATTTACTTTGGTTTTTTGGTCATCCAGAGGTTTATATTTTGATTTTGCCGGGTTCTGGTATTATTTCTTATGTAATTAGAGCTTCTGTAGGTAAGCGTGAACCATTTGGGAGTTTAAGAATAATTTATGAGATAGTAGGAATTGGAGGGATAGGATTTGTTGTTTGAGCTCATCCTATATTTTCTGTAGGGATGGACGTTGATAAACGAGTTTATTTTACTGCTGCTACTATGATCATTGCTGTGCCTATTGGAATTAAGGTTTTTAGATGAACAGCGACTTTAAATGGATCTTTTTTAAAAATGGATGTTCTTTTATTATCGTGTATAGAATTTGATTTTGCTTTACTTTGGGTAGAATTACAGGTGTAGTTTTTTGTCTAATTCTTCGTTGGATATTAATTTGCATGATACATATTATGTTGTAGCTCATTTTCACTATGTATTAAGTATAGGAGCTGTATTTGCAATTTTAGCTGGAATTACGTATTGATTTCCTTTACTTTTTGGTATAAAGAAAAGAGAAAAGAGGACTATTTTACACTTTTATGTAATATTTGCAGGAGTAAATTTAACTTTTTTTCTTCAGCATTTTTTAGGATTAAATGGGATGCCACGACGTTATTCTCATTATCCAGAGGCTTATTTATATTGAAATGTTGTTTCGTCTTTATGATCAATTTTATCAGTGTTTGGGGTCTTATTTTGTGTTATAATTGCGTGGGAAGGATTAGTAATTAAGCAGTCTGATTTTATAGTTTATCATGTATGTTCATCATTAGAATGAATGAATAGTATTCCGCCTTTAGATCATACATTTAATCAATTAAGATTATTAAATGAATATTTTTTGCCAATATGAGGATCTTTGTACACTCATGTCCATAAATTAAGGATAATTCGGAGTCACGCAGAAATCGAACACTAAAATAAATATATCACCTGCAAAATCACTACACACATCTTCAAGAATCATATGCAAATTTCAGGAAGTAACCAGATGACACCGATGGTACGTCACAATGACGACAGTGTAATAAGGATGTAAGGTTTTAGTTAAACTAACCAAGTTTATTTTAATTTAAATCTTTTCTATCTCCTCTCTGCTTCAACTTCCTGTCAGAAGAAGCGCGCGTTTTTAGCTTATGCTAATTTTTGAAGTTCAGCCAAGCACTATTTAAGCCAGAGGTAGAAACCTCTCGGTGTGTGAGAGCTTTGCCTCAGATCACGGTCACGCTGCTCAACTTTCGCCTGACCAGCTAGCAGTTTAAATTTATAAGCCATAGTGCTTACTACGTGATTGCATTGTAAAATAAATTAAAGTGCGGTAGTATTTAGTATACCTTGCTACGCACCCTTTTAGATAGAGGCCAACTTCCGCGAATTGCTCTGCGAAGCAAAGTTTAATTAAGTTCTATTTTAGGTTTAGTATTTAAATTTATTTGATTGTTAAGTTCGACCAAAGTGTGGTCTTTTACTTTCTGTATCTCTCCCGAATTGGGAGGTTTGTTATTAATAGTGAATTAATAAAAGAGGATTTCAAATCCCTTTACGTGCAGTTATTCTCCAGCCCAGCAGTTACATCAGAACATAGCGTTCCTTCCGCTCCCTGTTCCAGTTCAGGACTTAGAACGTAAGGATAAGAACCCTTTACAGAATTTACCATGTTCTCAAAGAATACACACAGAATGCTAAGTCCTGATAAGGAATACAAACAAAGAAGTAAAATTGTTCGCAGGGCGCTTTATAAGAATTTTAATGCAATAACCGAATAGTTATGACACAAAGGACGCATTTGGATGATTTTTTACGTGGTAGAATTATCGGCCGTCTGGAATGTGGGCGTATCCAACTGGAAGTATCAGACAAACTTGGAATTGCCCAGAGTGTCATCTCCAGGCTTTGGCAACAATTCCAAGATGATGGTAATGCGAGTAGACGTTACAACACAGGTCGCCCCAGAGTTACAACGACGAATGAGGACAGGTATTTGGCAGTCACTGCCAAAAGAAACAGGCGGAGCACAGCCTCAGATTTGTCTCGTCAGCTCTCTTCAGCCACTGCTACGACAATTTCAAGGCAGACTGTGTACAGACGCTTAGGGCCGATTGGTCTATATGCTCGTAGACCTGTCAGATGCGTTCCATTTACTGCAACTCACTGTCGCCTGCGGTTAGCCTGGGGTAGAGAGCGTGCATTGTGGACACCGCAACAGTGGGCTTGTGTGATGTTTTCCGACGAGTACATGTTTAGCTTGCAGTCTGATTCTCGCTGGACTTTCATATGGAGAGCTCCAGATACCCGTTACCACCAAGAAAACATCATTGAACGACACCGTTATGGTGGTGCAGGAGTGCTCGTTTGGGGTGGAATTATCCTGGGTTCCAGAACTGACCTGCATGTTCAAATTGGAACCATGACAAGCCAAATCTATTGCGACGTCATTCTGGAACAACATCTACGTTTGTTTCGGGGCGCCATGGGCGCACAATTTGTGTTTATGGATGACAACGCCCGTCTTCACCATGCAAACATCGTAAGCGAATGCCTTCAATCGGAGGATATCAACCCGTATGGACTGGCCAGCATTCTCACCGGACTTAAATCCAGTACAGCACGTGTGGGACAAGCTTGGCCGACCAGTTGCAGCCCGTCAACCTCCTCCTACAGGTCTACAGGAACTTCGGAGAGCATTGCTTTTTGAGTGGTGTAATATACTCCAAGATTAGATCGATAATTTGATATTGAGCATGCCTAAGCGTTGTACGGACTGTATTGCATTGTCTGGGAGACATACAATGTATTAACAATCATACCAACCATGTAATATTGTTTTTTTGTAAATAGGTTTTTTTTTTTTTGTAATTTGCTCCAGGGAGAAAAAATCGCTAATTTTTTTAATAATATCAAACATATAGCATCTTCTTTTGCTCTTAAACCTTTTGTTTAATAAATAAGCTTTACAAATAAGTCAAATTTGTTTTGCTTCTAACTCTTCCTTTGCCTGATTTTGCATTATCCTTAATTTATGGACATGAGTGTATTTTGAAAATGCTTCTTCTTTAGTAATAGAGCAGTTAATTATTTTTTTTCATGATCATACAATAATGGTAATAGTAATAATTATGGTTTTAGTAGGATATATTTTAATAAGCTCTTATTATAATAAGAACTATTATTTAGGATTATTTGAAGGACAGGAAATGGAAAGTATTTGAACTGTTCTTCCAGCAGTATTTTTATTAGTTATTGCTTTTCCTTCATTACGTTTACTATATTTAATAGAAGAAATTGAGTCTCCTGAGTTAACGGAAACGGTTGTTGGTCATCAGTGGTATTGGTCATATGAATATAGAGATTTAGATTTAAAGAGTTTTGATTCGTATATAGTTTCTAGAGAGGATGAGCCTATGTTTCGATTATTTAAATGTAGATAATTCTTTAATTATTCCTTATAATACAAATGTTCGAATAATTGTTTCAAGAATGGATGTTATTCATTCTTGAACAATTCCTTCACTAGGTGTGAAAACTGATGCGATTCCTGGACGGTTGAATCAATTGTTGTTTTTATTTAATCGGATGGGTTTATTTATAGGTCAATGTTCAGAGATTTGTGGTGCAAATCATAGATTTATACCAATTGTTATTTCTGTAATTCCACGAGTTGAAATTTTAATAAGATGAGCTTAATTAGGTGGCTGAAGATAAAGGTGTTAGTTTCTTAAACTGATTATGGAAACATTAGTTAAAATAATAATATTAGTTTGTCAAGTTAAAGTTAAAAAGATTCCTCAGTTAATACCATTAGGATGAGAATTTTCTATTTTTGTAATTTTATTAATTTTAGTAAGTATAATATTAATGTATTCTTATAAAATTGAATATTTAAGTTATCTAAATAATTTAAATATTGATTTGAGAAGTAAAGTAGAATGATGATGATAAGATTATTTTCTGTATTTGACCGAACTTCTTATTTAGGATTATACTTAAATTTTATTATTTTGTTTTTAGTAATTATATATTTTCGTATAAAATATTTCATAGTAAGAAGAGGATATAATAGAATTAGAATAGCGTTTTCTAGGGAAATAAATAAAATTTTTAATGAGATATCTTATCCAAATTATCGAGGGATTGTTTATATTTGTGTAATTACTTTCTTATATTTAATAGTAAGAAATATAGTTGGATTATTTTCTTTTGTATTTACTTCTACAGCGCATCCTATAGTTACTGGAAAATAAGAGATGATAGTAAAGTTTTAAAATAAAATAAAGGTTAGTCAACTTAAGATCCTTACAAATGTTCTAAATTAAGTTGCACAGCTCACGCACTAACTACTGAAATACAGTTTCCATGTTTTTCTGATATATAATTTTATAGAGCTATTAGGTTATTTTGAAGCAGACTTGTATTAAAAATGAGCAGAGTCCTTGCTGGGACTCGAACCTGGACCTCTCGAATAAGCGCCGAGTGTGCTACCGTTACACCACGAAGGCCTACAAAAAGAAGGGAGAAATGCCTTATATATTCCCCCTTTTAAAGAGCGACCCAGAATCAGCGGACCCAATCGCCAAATACTGGTGGTGAAGAATAATCATCTGCTACCTTTTATTTCGGACGGCACTGTAGAGATATTAGATTATTTTAAAGCAGGAGTACATTAAAAATGAGCAGTGCCCTCTCCGGGACTCGAACCTGGAGCTGTCGAATAAGCGCCAAGTATACTGCCGTTACACGGCGAAGGCATAGAGGAAGGAGGGAGAAATACCTTGTAAAGGTTTATTTTGATCTCGTAGAAATTAATCAGTCAAAAAACTCTTAGCAGATGTAAAGGGAATTATCGCTATGTCTGAAAGTAACTACAGAGACTTGGAAAGGTTTAAAATAAACCTTTTTATTTAAACCTGAACTTTGGAGATAAATGCAGCTCCTTGTCCTAACAAATTAGTCACAACTCGTGGTGATACAACTAAAGTAGCAGTCAATTTTAATTTAAAAAGTATAACAGTACTTAAAGACTACACAATAAAAATTAAATCTAAGCTGGCTCATAACTCCTAACTGACGTATCAAATTCAAATGTCGGCAGCAATAACCCAAAGCCGAATAATTACAAACTTATCAGAGCCGGCAGGAACTAATGTAACGTACCCGCACCTTACCTTACAATCCAAAATTCCACAGATTAAATACTGTCTAATTATTTTGCATTGTGATAATGCAGGAAATCATATTTCAACTGCTCGACTTGCACACGGGCAGCTACCTTGCGAGTTGGAGCTTTAGGGAAAATTTTCTTCAAGAGCAACACATAATACCAAAAGTTGTAGATCATTTAGCGTTACCCAGGGTGCACCACGAGGAGGTGGATCTACGTTGCACCCCGTGGAGGTAGACCTACATTGCAAACTAAGTCTTCTGTTTGTGTTTCTGACTACAGTTATCTCCTAATCTGCCACTGGAAATTTTTAAAAAAAATTGTATTCTGGTGAGGAAACAGAAAGAAAAAATTATAGTGAAGGCTGAAATTATAAATAACTGGTAAGATTCAAATAATAACCTTACACTCTTTTTTATCTATTTTAAGCCTTGCTTTTTACAAAATAAATATCATTAAAATATTTCTTGCAATAAAATAGTTCGTTCAAAAATTTGTAATCAGTAACTCAGGTAATAATTCACACACTCGAAAGTTTTGTTGATATGTTTCGGCCAGTGGTATACTCAGGAGGTAATGCAAAGAGCCATATGTATCTCCAAAATTTTTTTCTTGTATTAAAACTTTATAAAAAATTAAGGTGACATTATTTTTCTAATTTTCTCATTGAAAGGGTCTTTTTGAAATGCCTTACCCTCTAGTTTCTCTGTTATCGGAAGTGATGATATATGTTTATTTTGTTCATGTATATCCTAGCTATTTACTAAACAGTTTATGAACATAGGTAAAGCAAGTAAATGTTGGAAGGTAAGGGTATTCACATCTGTTTAAAAGCACACTTCAGGAACTTATGGGGTGTGTCAATAAAATGATTCAAATTTAAACCTTTGAAAACCAAACTCTTCGTTAATCTCAACGCGAAGAATAAAGGAAAGCCTGAAAATTTGCCTCGGATTGCTATAATTCTTGCCATTTTTGTCAACAGTTTCCTTGCAGAAGCCATTATAAGAGATTAGAATAGCGGAATCCTTGTCTTGAATTTCATAGCTATGTCTGCAGAGAACAGAGGCATATCCAGGAGTTTGCAAAGGGTCATAAGCACTCCCCAAAATTTTTTCTGATATCAAAAGTTAATAAAAAATTAAGGTGGCATTATTTTGCTAATTTCTTTATTGAAGGAGTTCCTTTCGAATTGTCTTATCCTCTGGTTTCTCTTTTTACTGGAAGAGACCCCATATGCCTATTATGTCGATATTTATTCTAATTATTCAGTAAATGGTATATGAACGTATATGGTAGTGGTCAAGTAATTGAATGTGGGTCACATTTTTTAAAAACGACCTCCCGGAACTGATATAATGTGTCAATAAAATGATTCAAATTTTGAAAGGCAAGCTCTTTGCGAACATCAAAGCGAAGAATACCGCAAACCTGAAAATTTGTCTCAATCCTCAATTCTCCTCCTCCACTTCCATTAACATACCAGAGAAGTTGAATCTTTCCAATGACATTTTTTTCTTTCCCCGAAAAGGAGACTTCGCTTTCCCTAAGCATATTTATAAGAATAATACTATATTTTCTAAACAGATTTACAGTTCAGAAAATTTCTTTGGCCAGTGGAAAGTAGCATTAAGATGATCTTCGAAATTTATACTCTCGCATAATTCTCATTATATTCAGGACCCCAGGCCGGATTGCTTCAGCACTGCTACCACATCCCTCGTTCCAGTGGTATTGAAGAGAAAACGTCATTGCAGTAAGAAGATGCTGAGGGGCGGGGAACTTGTTTTGGACGGTAGGGGGCGGGGAGCATGTTCTGGGCGGTAGGGGACGATGAGCAGGTTTTGGCATTGAACTTAATTTTAAAACTCCCCCAAAGTTTATTAAATCGATTATCCGGTTTAAGCCATTTGTACCAACAATGTAACGAATTTAGGCGACTGCTCCAAGAATGGTGAGGCGAATTTATATTCTACGTAAGTTGACTTTGAAGAACTCGACACGGCGAATTTTCTGAGATCCCAACCAGCACAGCGCAGGCTTCCCCTATTTCCAGGCGCCTTTAATCGCATGCGTTGAGCGTCCTTTCAATATTTTGATTTGACCCATGTTTCTCGTGTTGCTTTTCGTTCGCTTCATTTCTGTTTTATTATTGTTATTATTATTCCCTCAGTTTCGATTTACTTGCATTGTTTATTTGGCCAGTCGCCTAGGTTATTGCTCTTATTAGTTCTTTACTGTGGTTGTGAATTATTAATTTTAAGAGATAGTTATCTTTCCCTGATCATATTTTGCTGCCGCCAACGATGTCGTTTAATAAAAAGAAATGCCGTCAATACAGCTCCACATACTTGAAGTTTGGATTCGTTTCTTCGCCCTCGAACTTGCAACTGCACATGTGTTTGCTTTGTAACAAAGTGTTATCTAATGATGCAATGAAACCCTCTCGTTTCCAGTGGCATCTGTAAAAAAGTCATCCTGACAAATAAAATAAAGATTTGTCATTTTTCACGAACATCAGGAACAAGTTCCTGAAAGCATCGTCTGTCTCAGGCTTGCTGATCGCGTCATCAAAACAAAGCGATGATGGTTTGATAGCCTCTTATAATATATGAAAATTAATTGCTAAATCAAGGAAAGCTCATACCTTCGGCGAAGAGTTGATACTGCCGGCTGTGAAGGAAGTTTTAGAAACGGTTTTACACCACCCGGCCACATCCAATATTATAAAAAATTTCCCATTAAACAATGATAAAATGCGACGACGAATTGGTGAGATAGATGAAGATGTTGAATCTTCCTTATGCAAACTTTTAAAACTGATCTAATTTTCTCTTCAGGTTGATGAAGCAACCTTGGCGGTTTACACTTAGCTTAGAAGGCTTTACACTTAGCGTACGTCCGGTTTGTGAGGGAAAGAAAAATTACTCAAAAGATGCTTTTTGAAAAAAGCTTGATTGCTGATACTAAAAGTGAATCTATTTTTAATACTGTCAAAGATTATTTTAAAGCAAAAAATATTCCTCTTGCGAACACTATGTCTGCTGCCAAAGATGGAGTTCTTGCAATGGTGGGTCGTCATCGTGGGTTCATCGCCCTTTGGAAGAAAGAGGTACCAAGTATTTTAGTTTTTCACTGCGTGATTCATAGGCAGCATTTAGTTGCAAAAAAACATCAGCGACCGTTTGCATCAGTCGTTACAATATGTTATCTCTGCTATGAACAAAATTTGCAGTATGCTCTCAACGATCGATTATTCGGGCAGCTGTGTAAGGACTTCGATGAAGAATTCAATAGCTTGCTTTAACATACCGAGGTTCGCTGGCTCTCCAAAAGTGCCTCGTAGGTTCTGGAATCTGTTCGACTATTCGACTAACTTGAGTTCCTCGAAGAGAAAGCTCTTGCTCTGAGAGATTGCTACAATTTAAGATTGATGTTGCTTACATGACCGATTTATTCGCAAAATTCAATGGAATTAATTTGCAGTTTCAAGGCGAAGAGCTCAGTTTGATCACAACAAAATCTGTTATTTCTGCCTTTTTAAAAAAACTCACTTCATAGAAGAAGAATTTTGGTGGCAACGAATTCAGCCAGTTTCCGATCTTGTCGGATTTGCACAACAGTAGTGAAATCCCGTTCGACGAAACACATGTTTACGGTCAACACTTTGTGTCTTTGCACAAGAACTTTTCTGAGCGTTTTGAGGATTTTTTGTCCCTGGAAGTCCTTCAATAGATCATGACCCTTTTATGAATATTAAGAAAGCAGAGGTTCAGATTCAAGAGGAACTAGTCTAACTTTCAACTAATGAAACTTTGAAAGCCAGCTTCCAAAATGGAGATAGTCTCACAGAATTTTGGCTTCAAAATAGCATCAATCGCCTCTACCCAGTATTGAGGACTACTCTCAAAAAATTTTTGATTGCTTTCTTTTCCTCTTACTTTGTCGAGAAAGCATTCAGTACTGGAACAGATCTGATTACAAAAAAGAGAAATCGACTTCAAATCGTGGAAAGAGGGGACTTGCGCCTTCATCTCTCGAAAAATGATGAACCGAATGTTCAAAAACTGGCTCTGAAACATGAAGTAGAAACATCCCATTGATCATACTTGATTTTTTCATTGATATTATGCATTTACTGTATTTTCGGCTAATCTTCTTTAATTATCTAATTAAGAATAGAGGATTTTTAAACATGAAAGAGAACATTTTTTTTGTATTAATGAATTCAGTTTTAACCAAAGGAATGTAATTACCTTCCAGGGAAAAACTATCGAGTAAAATAAACAAATCTGGTGTGTAAGTCTACTGAAAAAAATTACTTAAAATTTTTGCCTTGTATAATTCAGGAACTCCCGTTCTCATACCCCGAATTACAGCATTTTCACATAGGGGGCGTTGAAAAATTTTTCACGCCTTAGGGGGCGGCAGCTTTAAAAATTTTCAGAATCACTGATTTAAACGGTATTGGCTATTTTCTTTCCAAATATTAGTCATACAACAGTTCTAAATATCAAATGGTAGTTTTCTAATACGAGTACATTCATTTTGTCTTTTCTTTAGATTTAAAACTCTATACTCGAAGTATTCTTAACTTGTAACACTAACGAAGAATAGCGCAATTTAATAATATTAACTATTATTACTTTTATGATAGAGCAACCCAGACAGAATGACATAATAGTAGATAGAAAGTGACAGTTCTGCGGCATGCGTTGCGGGTATGATCAGTGACGTTAGCGGAAGGGAGGCTACGTAGTGTATGATATCACCGGAAGGGGTAGAGATTGTGGAATGGAGGCGCAGCAGATAAGAAAGAGGGGTTATTCATTTAGCCAGTAAGATTCATCATTCTTCATTTAGCCGATAAGATTATGTCCCACTTTCATAAGAGATTATCTTTTATTGATTTTCCGAAGGTTTTTGTTAATGAATTTTTAGCCTTTCTGTTTTTTCTTTGTATTCCAGCTATTTTACTAGGCATATGATGGTTATTTCCTAAACATACATAACGGTGCTTATTTTCGAGTTTAATGATTGATTCAGAAGGACTTAATTTTAGATGTAAATTTTCAATTTGCCGTGTATTTTAAGCCATATAATTTCCAATATACTCAATTTTACCTTATTTCTTAAATCTTCTGTTCATAATACAACATTTACTTAGTTAGGTACCTATAGTGTTATGAAAACTTAAAATTAAAAAAAGTAAAAATTAAGAAAAAAATTATTTATAAACTAAATGCACTTTAAGCGAGTATTCGATCTTCCCTCTTACGTAGAATTTACAATTCTACAAAAGGTTTTGGTAAGAGCAAGGATTGAATACTCGCTTAAAGTTGTCATTTATTATTATTCGAACTTGTATACGCTATGTCATTTGAGAAGCTCTCCTAACTTGAAAAATATTTATATGTCCATCTGAATAACCTTACTTTGAGCTGAAACACATTTCGAAAAGAACTGTATTAGAATTTGTTGGTGTTTTGTAGAAGAAGAACTGAGATTCATTTCCATGGTTTAATAAGAAATGTAATACTTAATTGTTAGTATCACTGAAAGTGTTATCATTAAATGATTTAGAGAGGTAAATGTATGGATTAAAAAAGAAATGTTTTTGCAAAATAATCAATGTTTCTCACAATAATGTGAAATTTAAAATATTTAGAATTAGTATTATGTATTTAATTGACAGAATTTGAGAGAACATATCAAATTAAAATAAGCTATCATAATTATTCATGCATAATGTTATCTAATAGTTTTATTAATGGTGTTTTATTATTTTCTGAATACTCAGAGAATAATAGAGTGTATTTGTTTAGTTATGACCAATAGGTTTTTTACTTTCATAATCATATGTTAAAGATCTTAAGAAAATGTAACTATCCCAGATATTTATCTAATTCTGATAAGTTTGCAGGTCACTTTTTATGTCATTCCCATTATTCTGGTTAGAAACGTCAAGATCTTATCAGATGATTGACATATTAGGAAATAATCATACCTCAGTATATTAGTGAAATGTATGTGTTTTCTAATTGGCTAAGGGCTGTTGCTTCTTGATCCATTTTATTTGATTGGCGAACAAAGTTAATTTCTTGATCTGTAGAACAGCACATATAAATTCATATTTTCCAAATCTGCATTACCTTGTCTTGTAACCTAACTTTATGCTTGTGCATTGTGTGTATGTTTGCTACCCTTTTTGAAATTCGGAACGGATAATTCTTTATTAGTGTCCAATGATACTACTGATAATGCATTTGTATCTAAGGTGGTAGGTTTTACTTTGTTTTATGGAATATACGTTTAACATGATTAAGGTAAATACTTAAATGTTTATGAGTTTAGAGCTATGCATTCTTAATGGAAAATAAATTTGAGTAAAATGATTTAATATGACAATGTTAGGTTGTTAACACTTAAGATATATGGCGGCTATTTTAAATAATACAATAATAGTCTAAGAAATATATATCTGATACTTGTGTATGGGTGTTAAATCATTCTAATACTTATGATTTTCTCGTATTTTGTCTTAGGTATGTCCTACTTGTGGCAAAAAGTTCACGTTAAAGTATAATTTAAATAAACACTTAAAGATTCATACTGGAGAACGTCTCTTTCAGGGCGTGGAATGTGGAATGTCTTTCTATAGACATAGTGTATTGAATAGACATATGAGAATTCATACTGGAAAAACACCTTTCCAGTACAGTATGTGTTTCAAGCGATTCACTCGTGTTGACAATTTAAGAGTTTATGAAGCGATTCATCTCCGAAATTTTACTTGTGCGATATGTTTGCGAGTTTTTTTTTTAAACAAGTGATCTGAATAGACATTTGAAATCTCACGAAAGAACCTTCAGATGTAGTGCATGTCCTAAAACATTTAGTAAAGTTCATAGTTTGAAAAGTCATGAAGCTTCTCATTTTAGAATCTGTAGTGAATGTTCAGAGGTTTTCACCTGTAAAAGGAATTTAGAGAGACATATGAAAACTCATAAAGTTATTTTTAAGTGTAAATCATGCTCAAAGATATTTAGTGAACGTGGCAAACTAAAACAACATGAAACTTTACATGTCAGACATTGTACTGAATGTTCGGACGTTTTTTCGAATAAGAGAGATTTGAAGAGACATATGAAATCTCATGAAACGCTTTTTAAATGTAGTAGCTGTCCGAAAGATTCAATACTGATGATGATGCTTTGAAACAGCATGAAACTTCTCATCTTAGGAATTGTACCCAATGTTCACAAGTATTTAAAAAAAAAGTGATTTGTTGCACCACATTCGAATGGAACATGGTCTGACACGAAACTTGCAAATACGAAGAAAAGTTGATCCTGTTAATGAATGTAAGTCCAGTAAAATCACAGGTCTTAATGGTATGTTCTCAACTGAGTCGATTTTCTCTAACATAGAGAATAATCAAGATTTAGATGTATTTCTTGATTATATAAAATTGCAATTAGTAGAAAAATTGAGTTATGATGTAGATACATATCGATGTCTGAAATGGTATTTAATAGTTACTGTTAAAATGAGTCGTGAATGTGAAAATGGAGAAATTGAATACATTTATCCGCATTTTCGTAGCAACTGTTTGCAATTATTTAAAGGACATGATATAGGAAGAGAGACTGACGAAGCATTCAAAAATAAATAAATAAATAAACAAATAAATAATAAATAAACAAATAAATAAAAGTAAATAAATAAAAAGCCTTTGACGAATTTAATGAACGTGGTTCAATGTGGGTCTTGGAAAGAGTTGTTAAATGCGAAATAACTATTGTAAGGTATGGACCACTTTCTCCCAATTGTTAATTATTCAGCTATAACAAAAGTAAGAGTATGAAACTTTAAGTATAATACATATACATGTATTGAATGATGATATTACATTGATTAATGTAAATAACTGACTAAGGTTTTAACTAACTAACTGTTGTAAGGTTTTAGTTAAACTAACAAAGTTTTATTTTAATTTAAATCTTTCTATCTCTTCTCATGTTTCAACTTCCCGTTAGAAGAAGCGCGCGTTTTCAGCGTTATGCTAATTTGAAGTGGAGCCAAGTGCTATTTAAACGAGAGGTAGAAACCTCTCAGTGTAAAAGAGCTTTTAATCTCAGATCACGGTCATTCTATTCGACGTTCGCC
This sequence comes from Stegodyphus mimosarum, assembly GCA_000611955.2. Classification (NCBI taxonomy): domain Eukaryota; kingdom Metazoa; phylum Arthropoda; class Arachnida; order Araneae; family Eresidae; genus Stegodyphus; species Stegodyphus mimosarum. The sequence goes on from KK117179.1 coordinate 419,285, forward strand.
TGACCAGCTAGCAGTTAAATTCTAAGCCATAGTGCTTGCTACGTGATTGCTTATTGAAATAAATCCAAGTGCGTTGGTATTAGTAAATCTTGCTACGCACCATTTGGTTAGAGGCCAACTCCGCGTATAGCTCTGTGAGCAAAGATTAATTTAATTTCTATTTAGCTTTAGTTGTTCATTTTAGACCCAAGTGTGGTCTTTTACTTTCTGTATCCCTCCCGAGTTGGGAAGTGGTTGTAAATAATATTGATTTAATAAAAGAGGATTTTAAATACCTTTCAAGTGCAGTTATTCTACCACTTAATCACAGTATCTACAACCAGAACATAGCTGCATTCAGCTCCCTGTTCCATCCAGATCAGGACTTAAGGACCTTAAGGAGTTTCACGAAGATGTTTGCCAAGACTACGCACAGAACACTCAGTCCTGACAACGTGTATTAACATAGTGAATGCTCACTTTTATGAAGTTCTAAGCATTACTGCAAATATTATCCATAAAATTTTTTAATTGTTTTATCTGGTATATGCAAATCTAATAATATCTTAAAATGTATTTTCTCCCTTCTTCCAGCATGCCTTCGTAGTGTAATGGTAGGTTACTCGGAGCGTATTCGAGAGGTATATGTTCGAGTCCCGGCGACGGCATTGCATATTTTTCACGTCTCCAGCATAAAAAAAAAATCTAATGACTCTATAATCTATGTAGTGTTCGTCTATACGCGAGAATGTCCAAAAGTTTAAATATTTAAAAAAACATAATATAGGTTGGGGATAAAATATCTGTGCCTTTCTTTGGTTCAATCGGTAATATGTGTATGCTGGTAAAGATATGTATATTCGTAAGAGTTATACCGTGTCCCGTTTTTGACAATCTTTCGTTCATACCAAAATATATTAGCAAATAAAAGAATTGAAATTAGTAAACTCATCAAAACCAACGTTATGGAAAGAAAACTGTAGAAATATTTACATTTTGAGAAGTATATCAAAGTTCCTTTTCTTAAAAACAGCCACATGTATCGCGGTTTTTATTTCTATTTCGTTAGAAGCTAAACTGGTAAAAAAAAATATTTCCTATAGTGTTTGGTCAAATAAATCAATAGAAAATCCATATTATGAATAAAATTCATGTCCTTACATCAGATCAAAAAGAAATATTCTAAATCCATGTGTTTATGCATATTTAGCTCCAAATGTGTTTATTTACGTTATAAATTTAACTAAAAAAATTATTATAACAGTATGTCACCTTTAAATTGAGTAAAAATGTCAAATATATTTTCCGATGGTACTGATATACTTGCGAAAGAAGTTCTAAAAACCTGAAATCTCGAAACATGTTTGCAAAGGAACAACGCATGATAAGAGTCTCTTTTGTAATCCATATCAGTCATGGGTTTAGGGGTGTTTCGAACAGAAGAAGGTAATGCTTGTGAAAATATACTATTAGTTCTATTTGGAAAAGACTAATAATTAAATATTCGCTTTTTGTCAATTAAGGAAAATTGTAGTATTATCAAATAGAATGTAAGTGAAAGACATTGTGGTTCAATTGTGAATTGCGATGACGTTGTATGAAATTTGAATAAACAAGTTAAGGTTATTTGCTAAAATTGAAAGAAAAAGCAATTAAGAAAAGGTATGTTAGGAATTAAAAGTAAGATGTTAAAATAAAATTTAAAAAGATGCAATTGAGTAAAACCATAGAACATTAATAATTCACATTTGAAAAAGGATTCAGCAAATTTCATGTAAAGCTTATTGTTACTTTTAATGATATTTGGCATATATAATTTGATATCTTTTTATATTTAACGCAATGTATATATTTAGTTTTTATATAATTATTTTTCTTAATTTTTACTTTAATGTATATACCTAATTATCTTTTATATTTAACGCAATTTATATATTTAGTTTTTATATGTTTAACGTATTTATTCATTAATTTTTCACAATTTTTTGCATTTAATGGAGTTCTGTGTATTTAATTTGTATATAATCTTTTTTTTTTAAATTTAATGTTTAATGATATTAAGTACATTTAGTTTATAAATATTTTTTTTCTTAATTTTTACTTTCTTTAATTTTAAGTTTTCATAACACTATAGGTAACTAAGTAAATGTGGTATTGTGAACAGAAGGTTTCAGAAATAAGGTAAAATTCTAAGTATATTGGAAATTATATGGCTTAAAATACACGGCAAATTGAAAATTTACATCTAAAATTAAGGCCTTCTGAATCAATCATTAAATTCGAAAATAAGCGCCGTTATGTGTATCTAGGAAATAACCATCATATGCATAGTAAAATAGCTGGAATACAAAGAAAAAATAGAAAGGCTAAAAATTCATTAGCTAAAACCTTCCGAAAATCAATAAAAGATAATTGGCGAGATATCGCCAAGTTAGCAACGAATTCGGTAACTGATAGTCTGTGTAACTGTAACCGTATTCGGCTCTCATATGCCATCCGGTAATTTTGAGAAGCAGAAAGTACTAGAAATATCTCAGCCGTCGGTTGAAAACTATATAAGATTGGAAGCATATTTCGTTAAGCGCACATCTGTGTCGCCACCGATGGACTTTCAGTAAGATTTCTGTCATTTCACATGATCTTTGCCTCCCTTTAAGCAAGATGGCTGAAAATGCTTTGTCACGCAATTTCCTCTACAGAACAATTTAAACTTCTGAAACTTCTTAACTCGTAAAAATTTTCAAGGCGAAGTTAGATCAAATATAAGCATTGTTATATACGTAAGCAGTAGAAGCCTTCGAATTTTTTATTGCAGTCTATATGAAAAAGATGTTATATAATAGCCAATATATAATTTTATTGAAAGTTAACTTTTCTAATTTCCACTTCTACACATTTAGTGTGTTACATTCACATTAATAACTGTTCGCTGCACAAGAAATTTTCTTCAAACAGAATGAATTTATCTTATTCACAACCAACATATTTAATTTATTCATACATAATTTTTAATGTTAACAATAGGTATAATCAGATCATTAACAGTATGCATTTTGAATCTTACATTCTCAGAATCAAAGGAATGCAAGCACTGAGGTAAGAAAATACTGGAATCATTGACACTATTCCAGTTATTCATAGTTCAATAAAAGAATTATACACTTGAAGTCTCTTAATCGACGGGTGTTAGTAAATTTACATTATGTTTGAGGCTAATTGTAGCTTGAGTCATTTTCTCGATATAAAGAGCGAGAATATGCCACGAACATTAATTTCAATATCAGTACGGGATAAGTTTCGCGAAAGTGAAATATTTGACGATTAAATAAACTTATAAAATGAAAGTACTAGGAGGTTTTCTACTAAAATGGTAGCAATATTTATACGACATATATTTATAACTGCGAAACGAATACGAAATAAAACATAAACGACAACATGCTCTCATTTGCATAGTTTCAAAGATTCAGCGTCACAAGAACAATAGGATCTCATTGGTCCATTTTTGAAACCCCTCCCTTAGTGGCTATACTGATGTGCACTTGCGAATTATGCAGACCGGAAAGAGCAATTGCTGTCAGAAGTTGTAGTTGTTAGTTCAGCATGAGTTCGGAGTACTCTGATATCACCGAGTTAGACTGGCTCTTTATATGCGCTTTGCATTGCATTGCGTTTAACTTTATTAGTAGTTTGAAGTGTAACTACTGATTGCCCTCTATGATACTGTGAAGAGTTGTACGACTATTTTTGTGGAAACTTCGCAAACTTTGAAGTGTTTCTTTTGATAAAATAAATTTTGTCAACCTATTTTCGGACCTATGTACATTCATTCTATTACGAAACCGTACGCAAGCGACAATATTTAAGTAACATCTGAATTTTTTAAATAACAATTTAGAATTCAGCATCCATGGCTGACTAATACAACTGGTAGACAAATAGTGTTATCTTCACGGCGCAGCTTTTACGTACCAAATCATGAGTTGTTAAAAGCATCCAAAAGCAATTTAGTATACTGTCTATGTTCAGAACTGTCGATGCGATTTTAGAATTATTTTCGAGTTTTCGAAAGCGCCGAGCACCCATTCCTTTGAAATTCTTGTAGATTTCGTTGCGTGCCATACTGAAAGAAAGTAACACCCACAGCTGTAACAAGGAGATTTTAATGATTTATGTATTACTAAAATTACAGTTGCGCTTTTGTTTAAGGGAACTCTTCTACTGAGCATCATCGACAATAATTTTTCCAAAGATTTCAGTTAAAATATTCGGTGATTTCTTAGGTTTAGATTTGAAAGATTCAACTGATACAAAAGCTCCTAGATTCGAGTTTTCGGAATTAAATTTTTTTGAAGATTTGCTATATCTGAGGATTCAAACGTTCCAACCTTGCCAGAAGTAAAATGTAACTGAAATCTAGTTAGCATCTAAAGAATTAAATTAACTATGTAGGTTTGATTTCAGTACACCTATATTCGCGATAATTGTATATGAAAAACTGAATAATAAAATTTTATGTAAAATAATGAAAAAATTGACAGTTTATTTAAAAGAAAAATTCCCTTCTCGAATAGTGTGTATGCGAACTAGTTTTTTGCTAAAAAGTCCTTCATTAAGGTATTCTTTCCCTTAGGCCTCGTGTACTTGGCTATAATTGAAGTAAACAAAAAAAAAAAAAAAATTTTTTTTTCGAATAATCCCATATCACTTATTTTATTATTTTCAAAGGAAAGTGTAATAGGTAAAAAATAGGAAAATTGCTTTATTTTTCAAATTGGAGTTTTATTCTTCATTCAAATAATCTTTTTAAAAAATGTACTCGCAAAGACTGCTACGATTCTCTACATACATTTCAATTTATTTTCTTAACTTAAATAAAAATCTTTTTAAAAATTGTACTCGCAAAAAGACTGATACGATTCTCTCCATACATTTTAATTTATTTTCTTAACTTAAATATTTTTTTTTTAAATTGTACTTGTAAGGACTGCTACGATTCCCTTCATACATTTTAATTTATTTCTGCTAAAGTCACTCAGCAGTTATGAATGGGAAAAGGAGAGAAGAAAAAACTTTGTATTTTCCATCTGAAAAGGGAATGTTCAGTTGTACTTACTGTACGTTAGTTTATTTGATTATGGCAAAGCACGCGAAGGCGTCTGCCTGTGGGAGAAATGCCTTCCTAAGGGAAACTGTCTGCTATCCAGGTTACAGTGGCGAAAATCATGAAAATGCGCATGAGTTGGGCCAGCTAACCCATTCGCCTGGAATCGAATTATGAGTATTCAGCGACTTTACTGTTGGGCCGCATGTAGGCATCATATAACAGTTTTAACATTTTTACATTGTAGGGATTTATTTTATTTTAAATAACCAGTTAAATTTAATTTTAAGTTGTAGAGACATTAGGTTATTTCGAAGCAGGAGACATGAAAAATGAGCAACGCCTTCGCCGGGAATCGAACCACGGACCTCTCGGTTACGCGTGGAGCATGCAGACCACTACACCACGAAGGCATGCGAAGAAGGCGGGAGAAATACCTTATATACTCCCCCCTTTTAAAGGGCGACTAGGGTTTTAGGGGACCTAGTCGCCAAATTCTGGGTGTGGAGAGTCATCATTTTAGTTCGGGCGCCACTGGGGTTTGGGGGACCCAATCACCAAATCGCGGTGGTGGAGAATCATCATCCACCACCTTTTTAGTTCGGGCGCCAGTGTAGAGACATTAGGTTTTTTCGAAGCAGGAGACAATGAAAAATATGCATCGCCTTCGCCGGGAATCGAAACACGGACCTCTGAAATACCGGCTCAGTGTGCTGGCCATTACACCACGAAGGCACGCTAAGAATGTGGGAGATATACCTTACAAAGTTACTTTCCTATAAGCCTTCATTCCCCTAATTGTCAGTGCCAAAATATTTAAATTTGGTAGCGCCCGTAAGAAATGCAAATTCTACCAGTGGGAGAATAAATTAAATATCGACGTTCCAGTAGAGAGAGAGACAGAGTCTGGAAAATCTCTGTTCGTGCTTATACGCAAACTTCCGCTTAGCAGTTACTGTTGGTTAGACGTGGCTTAATCGCTATTATCTTATTGCCACTAAACTCATCTACGCGCTGTAGGGTACAGGATTGTATGAGCCCTGTAGTCTACTGCTAGTGAATATCTTCAATTTTAAATTTGATTCTACTGTTTCAGTTACCGCCCAAGTTGAGGCGTAGTATGTTAGCGTCAAGTTGACGCATTGTAAATTATTTAAAGAGTTTAATAAAGGGCAATTTTAACCCTTCTTCAGTGCAATCACTATTTCTTAAGATTCTGCACAACATATAGACAACAGAACGTTTACAACATTTTAAGAACAAATGTTACTAACTATAAAGCCGGAGAAATAAATGTTCTAATTTATATTTATATGTAACCACATTAATTACATAAAATTCTCATTAGTTACTTCGAACTTCCTTTTCATGAAAATCTATTTCATTACTTTTAAAACAATGTATATACGAAATTGTGGTTCTTGGAAATTTAGTTGCGGCTTCTGACATGAAATTTGACCATCCTCATATATCCTCACTTTCTTCCAGTTTCGAAAGGGGATAAAGCAATCAAGCAAAACTCTTCTTTCTCTTCCACTCTGTTGAGAGCAAAAGAAAGGAAATAGCAAACGGTTCACCAGCTGTAACATTAAACAGCTGGAAGTCCGTTAGAGGATTATATTACAAAAGATCACCCGACTAATGAATAGTTAAAGCAAAATGCAGTCTAACCCTCGTATATAACGAATGAACCTTTTGGCCCTATCCAGTTTCTTACTTAATGCTATTGTATACTGTTATAGTGAATCTCCTTGAATATGAAAATCCGATTTAACGGACTGTACTTATACCTTCGACTGAAACATTTTTTTTCCATAATTTTTGCAAACGTTTGTGCGGTTTTACTTATTTAGTTCTAAAGTTCTAACTTAGAACTCCACGAACACTAACAAGCGAATAATCGCTTAAGTGTGTGAACAAAACACGTAAGACTTAAGGAGGGTCACAACCCTTTATTTTCCAGAATATTTACCATCAATTCCTATTTGGAACTTTACACAAAGCCTCCACTCGGGCTTGAACTTAAATAATAATAACTTAAACTAAACTAGCTTAACTAAGCTATTTGAAAGACGTAGCCGAAGCTATCAGAAATCTAACTTGTTGGTCCCTATAAGTATTAATTAAATCGGCGAAGCCAAGCAAGGGCCTAAGGTATGACGGAGCGTAGTAACTAAGAGAGAAATTAGCCAAAGGCAAACGCGCGCTAGTCAGGGAATCAGACTCTTTCTCTAGAAGTCGGTGAAGTATCGACTTAAATAGTACTCTTTCTCATTTGCATTTACTGCGTTTCTGAAATTATATTCTGGCAGGAAATTGTAAGCTGAAATTAGAATAAGATAGGAAAGATACAAGACTTAAAATAACTGTTAATAAACTTAGGATAAACCTTACACGTTAAAGAAAAAAATCACTAATGGTGAAATATATCCATGTTTAGGATATTAAGATCCACATTCCATCTGTGAAGAAACATACCTTTTTGCTACTTTTTACTTTTTTCTGTATTAAAAAAAAAACTGTGCTGGGGAAAAACTGCTGTGATATCCAGCTCTAGGAGAACGAGGATACAATAAGCATATCTGCATATTTTTGGATACCATGCTTTATACATGATCATTAAACCCAAAATTCTGAATGAGTCTCCGATTCTATCATGATGTTATGATGGAAGTTTTCCTATTATAATCCTAATAGTCTCTGGTATACTGGTAAACAATCACATTAGGATTTTAACCAGTTCGTTTTGCATATGCCTTAGGCCAATTGCGTATGTAAACAAATCAAGGTGCAAACGCAGTTCGGTAAAGTAGTGAATCTCATGCACCTGCGGTTTTTCAGTTGACTCTTCTTTTATGGAATGGAATGCAATGTATTTCTGTACATGCTCCGCTATCCCAAAGTCAAGCACTACACGGATTATAGCCTAGCTGAGAACCTCTGTATTAGGTGGGAGGTGGGCTTTCATTGAAAGTCCGTAAAGAGAGTTAGGATGTATGTCAATCATGCTACCATATCGGGGATCCGAGTTCCAGGACGGCAGATTTTACAAAGTATTTCTCTGAACCACTGATACACCGGGCAACGGGGGTCACCGCTCCCGGCGCTCAGAGATTAATAAAATATGTTGATCTTTACCGGTTTGCATGAATGCTTTCCAAGCTCTATCCTCCGAACACGGGTTTTGCATTCTTTAGATCTTTTGCAAGACAAGATATCCTTAAAAGTTTATTAAATCTTTGTGTTGCATATATATTTGGAAGAAGTGATTGTGTTCGCGATGCACATTAGAGAAGACGCATAGATGACGAAATTATCTTCCTTTTCTCATATTTTCCAAAACAACAAAGATCTCACATATTCTCTGACCAAATTTTCTGCATTCTGCTTCTATGTGAATTGTAGAAATAAAATAAGGTATCCATTCTATATTTTTCGAATTACAGCCAAACTGTAATCTGCCAGTAATAGTTTGATCTAAATCTAATAGCTGGTATCTTATAAAAAAATTGAAACTCTAATATCTGCTCGTGAAAAACTTTGGATACGACGAAATGTTAAGAAAGGTAGAGCATAGAAATGTGGAAGAAGCACTTCCTGAAATGGTTCGCCACTGAAAAAAGCCATAATCTGGACAACTTCTCCAAAATCAAATGAATTTGCCAGTAACTTTGGAGAGACTGGAAAAAAACAGTCAACAAATTTAATAACTGCACTTAATTATAATAGAAATTAAATTTTAAAATGACTTCTTTTCTTAAATTAGATTTATTATTCACGTCTTTTGACATGTTACAGTAATACAATGATAATCAGTTTCCTTTTTTATTTATCATGCAGTTTTTACACATGTTTTTGAGTTAATCTATTTTTCACGTCGGAATGGGTATAGCAAACCAAACTTTGGGTCACATTGGAATGGGTATAGCAAACTTTTACAGCGCGGTTCAACTGCAGTTGAAATTTACCTCGATTATTTAAACACTGCTTTTAATTCATTATGAAAACAGTATTTCTGATTGCGTACACAGATATTTTCGTAATTACAATACAGTACTTTATCTCTTTCGTTGAAACGAAAGTTCGACTTTAATTTTTCATTTTGCATATATAGTTCGACCGCCTCATCCGCGACCATGAGCCCAAACACGCATGCGCCATTCGGATAGAATTATTCTCAAAATAGTGTGGAAGGATGGGGACTTTCTTTCCCTCCAGCATATCTCTTTCCGGAGAAGAGAATACTTTCACGTGACTTTTCACGTCGCAGCAACTAATAAAGCCCCTTTTGGACGAGTCTATGCGTTTTGGCAAAATGCCAGCCAGGGTTGCGTTTGAGACGGTCGGACTATAAAATACCTAATACACAATTGTCTGCAATTGCTAAATAATTTAGAAATTAATAACAATTATTCTCTCTACATGATGCAAATTTATATGCAATTTATATGATTTACAATTTTGTACAACTCGGGAAATCAATATGGCAAACGTTTCGTAGACGGACTTATTCAAGGTATAAGTATAACTGCAAAGTTATATTATGAAGAAAGAATTGTATTCATAAATAATCCTTTTGAATATAATAATCCTGGTCAGGGCACTAATGTTATGAAGCGTGAATGACGTCACGGCATCAATATTATATTTCAAATGAATTTGTATTAAATAAATAAATCTGAACAGAATAATTTAAAGTTCTGCATACACTGACAACATACACTGACAAAGTTCAACATACACTGACAACTGATGGTGGACAACCATATTAAAATAGTAAAACACTTGAAGTTTATAAGTTCAGCATCGTGGCGACTACAGAAGGTAATTAGTATACTGCCACTTCACACTGGAAATGAATGTTCTCGCGCATACTTTAACCTCTGACATTGAAATATAAATTTAAACAATATGTTATGTAGACAAGTGCTTTACATGCATTTCATCCCTCTGAACTGATTTCTTCCTAGTATCCGGAATTCATTTTCAATCACTATATTTAACATAAAATTCTATTATGAAGAATTAATTAATTTATTGGGTATTTCTCCCGCCTTCTTGGCATGTCTTCGGGGTCAGCATGCTTGATGCGTATTCGAGAGATTCGTGGTCCGAGTCCCGGTGAAGGCATTGCTGATTTTTCATGTCTCCTGCTTCCAAATAAATCCTAATGACTCTACAAGTTTACCAAATACCTCAGCATTTTCGAATGATCACGTATCTCAACAAATCATCCAAAAATAATAAGTGGTTAATACATTTTCATACAAGCGTTGTATTTGATAAATAACCCAAATAAGTAGATTTCTTTAAAAAAAAATTTTTTTTTAAATGTTTTATAAAATTAAAAAAAAATTACGTTTCAACAAATGGAGTGCCTCATAATAAACGTAATACCTACTACATTTAACAATAAAAAACATTAATTTTTAGTTTATCATAAAATCGCTGACAGGGCCCTAGTTAGAGCAAGGCAAGAAGGACATATGTCCCCGGCAGCAGCATCCAGGGGGCGCCAAATAGATGTTGTGAATTTTTAAAATGAAATGTTTTCCATTCTTGGTAAAGAGGAGTAGGCGTGAAATTTTCATTGTCCCAAGGCGCTGAAAACCCTAGCTATAACTGATAACTGGCCAGACTATTCCTACAAATTTCCTTAAAGGACACACACAATATAAGTATATTATAATACACATAATATAAGTGCACCCATGTGCTGAAATTTGATTAATTATTCCTAATTCATTAGTACAAACGTTTCTAGAATATTTAAGCAGAGATTCTTACGAAATAACGATATCTGCGCTACTATTATTAATCCAGTATGCTCTAAAACATCCAATTCCAATTACATACATATATAAATGACTAATTTTAATGATTATCATTAGTAACGCTGTTAAACATTCCTCGTAACAGAGAATCGAAATTAAGAGTTCTTAACAGTTCAAATATCCAACAGCCTTCTTCACTGTACAGCCTGGAAACATCGTCGATGAGTCTTCCTAATACGCTGTTCTTTACCGTACAAACACGTTTTCTCAGTCTAAATCGTTTCCAAGAAAAAGTGACGAAATAAAAAGACACCGATATAAGTTGATTTCAAAGCCGCACAGATTACGGAATTCAAGGGTTCTTTCTATGTTAATTATTATTCTCAGCCATCTGGTTACTCTCTGTCTAAATCGTTTCCCAGGGAAAAGCGCTGAGCCAAGCCGCACATGTGACAAGAACTCGAAGTTCCATCAAGCTAGGATGACGGCTAATAATGCTTTAAAAATTATCAGACTACTGGAGATGAAGCATAAACACTTATTTTTCTGAAGAACAGAAATGAAGTAATTTCAAGGTAAAAGCGCGTTCAAAAAATTTCCTTATTATTTTTACTCTTTGAAGTTTTTGACAAAATCTCCCTTTAGTGTTGCACAAGTCTCGAAGAAATCTCGGTTCAACGCCCGCTTAAATTCGACAGTCTGAAAGATAAAAATTAAAACTATGCTAGACTAACCGGATGAATTTTCTCCTTCCCTCTCTTTATTTTCTTCCACCCAAAACTATCTAGAAAGACACCTGCAAAGTGACTCACCAAATGTGTGAGAAACAGAATTCGATCCCTTTTCAAAGTGGGAAACTTACTTTTCGTCTTTTAATGCTGTCTAAAAAAAACTCGTCGCTTCTCTCTTCGGTCACTCATTACCGGAAAAAAATACCTTCACACGCCCAGCCTAGTAACGAAGCCCCCGTGCCTTCTGCATTCTCCAAAAGCACAATTAATTTTGCAAGTAGAAACTTTCTTATCTCAATGCAAAGGTGAACGACCGCTGACCATTATAAAAACTCCTTTTAGGCTGCTATCACACATCCGTTTGTTTCGGAAGAACAACTGTTTGGAACAATTTTTCTGTTTTGTCACAACAGCCAATCACCACAGACCAATTTGAGGTTGGTTCTCCATAACAAAGAAGCTGATACTATTTGAAGCTGATAGCTGATTGGTTGAAAATGAATAACTTGCAATTTTTTTTTTTCGAAAGCAAGGAAAAAATCGCGCGTCTTTCTTTCAACAGTAAACCAGGCAGAAAAATTGTCCGAAATAGTTGTTCGTGTGAAAGAAATAGGTGTGTGATATGGCCTTACTCTACCTCAAAACAAATGTTCAGAAAAACCTTTCTGCTCCCTCCTAACTCCAGTCCTAAGATTGCTAACAAAGAATTGAAAATAATATAACGAAAGCTTTTTAAACCGCGAAAAATAAATTCCCACTACACTAGTAAACAAACAATTTCAATTAAATAAAAACCTAAATAACAATTAATTAAAATAGATTAGCACAATTTAAATTTGCAGCACAACAGTTATATCTATATGCACAATTAAGAGAATTTGCAAATTATGTTTATTTTTTTAAAAAAAAGTATTGAAGCATAAGTACTATTTATACAAATATTCAGATTCTAATATTTAAACGTACATGTGCGTGGCTAAGGAGCTGTGATTTTAGAGAGCATTTAAGCGCACGAAAGGTGTTTGGCGGTTTGTGTATTTGCAATCCTTCACAATATTCACTGTATTTCTCGCAAGGGTAAATTTCATAAGGTATCAAGTAAAATGAGTAGCCACGAACGTATGGATGATGGAATGAGATGAAGTATTGTCGGTAGATTGGAAGCAGGAAAATCACAAGTGTAGGCGGCTACAGAACTTCATATAGCGCCTAGTGCTGTTAGCAATTTATGGACATGATTTCAGAGTACTGGTTCCATACCAAGAAGACCCGGACAAGTTCGACCAAGATCCACAACGACGAATGAGTATCGTTATTTGGCACGTTCAGTGTGGTGACGCAGGACTGCTACATCTTCATAGCTCTCACATGAGGTATATGCTACTATTGGGACCCTAGTTTCCTGCGATAGGACTGTATACCAGACGACCCACTGTTTGCATTCCCCTCGTTGCAGCTCACAAGAAAGCGCATTTGGCATTGTGCAGACAACATGTCCTTTAAACCAGACTTCATTGGAGAACCACGCATTTTACAGATCAGTAAACATTCAGCCTGGAGGAGCACCTATATTCGAACAGAGCCTGGAATACAATACCATCGCTCATCAGGGAAAAACATCATTACGGTGGTGGAGATGTAATGATCTGAGGAGGCACAGAGATGTAGCTAGGGTTTTCAGCGCCCGGGGACATCTGAAGATTTCATGCCTCCTCCTGTTTGCTAAGAATGGAAAACATTTAATTCTAAAATTTCGTAACAGAAATTTGAGCCCCCTGGAGGCTGTGCCCAGGAACAAATGTCTCCCCTATAGCTACGCCACTGGACAGGCATTATGTTCGACGGCATTATGTTCTGCATGTGCTTGACAGAGGCTCCTTGACTGCTATAAGTTCCGGAGAGAAGATCTTTGAGCCCCATGTTTGACTTTTCAAGGAATCAGTTAGTCCTGGGTTCATGCTAATGGATGACAACGCTCATCTACATAGGGCGCAGCTGGTCGAAGACTACTTTGAAAGAGAGGATATCCAACGCATGGACTCGCCAACCAAATCTCCTGGCCTTAATCTTATACAGCATGGCTGGGCCGCTCTTGGGAGGACAATTTTATCTCAGATAGTTGTAAACTGCTTTGCTGCAAGAGTGGGATCGACTGCCACAAGGACTCCCGAACTGTTTCCTATCCGATATGCCTGCGCGACCTGTCTTGCGATAAGAAGGACCATACTCTATATTATGCTCATTCATTTCGATATCACAACATGGATTTCGGACATCCCTACACAATGAACTTTACCTGTAATCATGTGTACTTAAAATGACTTAAATGGTACACTGTAAGGTTTATCCTAAGTTTATTAACATTATTTTAAGTTTTGTATCTTTCCTATCTTATTCTAATTTCAGCTTACAATTTCCTGCCAGAATGCAATTTCAGAAACGCAGGGAATGCAAATGAGAAAGAGTACTACACTCACTACCAAAAGTTAAGCACGAAGATGTAAAATGTAAAAAAATCAACAAATACTGCTTTGATTGACACAAAATTAGGCAGAAAAGTAGCATATATATTTATGAATAAAACAAAATCAGTAATTATATACAGAAATGAAAACAGTATTAAATTTTTGGAAGTTATCAGATAATGACATACTGGAGACTTAAACAGAATTATGTATAAAGTGAAAATAAACAGTATAAAATGAAACAAAGGACATTAATAGGGTATATGATCCCCCTCATCTGTATACAAAGTTTACACCTTGTGACCATGCTTTCAATTAGGTGGCCAACCACCGCAGAATTAAGCAATCGCCGTTCTTCTTGTAGAGCAGTTTCCAGCTCAATAAGCGTGGCTGGAGGTGGGAAACGTAAAGATAAAGCACGGCCGAGAGCATCTCAAAGATTTTCAAAGGAATTAAGGTCGGGCGAATATGCTGGCCACGCCATACACGCAATCCCTTCACTCTCCACGTAGTCATCGACGATGTCAACTCTATGAGGACGTGAGTTATCGTCCATTAAAACAAAAGTAGGGCCAATTGCTGCAGCGTACAATCTCACAATGGGTTCTAGGACAGCATCTCGATACCGGACACCCGTCAAAGAACCCCTTTAAAGATGTGCAGGTCGGTGTGGTATCCCAATGAAATCCCTGCCCACACCATAATGCTTCCGCCTCGGAATGCGTGATGTTCGGTGATGTTTTGGGACTGATTGCGTGTTCGTTGTTCCCGCCATATCCTTATACGCTTGTCATCTGGCTCCAGAGCAAATCTTGACTCATCAGTAAACATGACATTGCCCCAATCAGACACATTCCAATTGACATGTTCCCAGCACCACTGTAATAGTGCCCCTCTTGATTGGATGGATAGAAGAACACAAATTCGAGGTACCCAGGCGTACAGTAGCTGCAGTTATCGCCTTAACAATGGACGCTGTAACCATAGATGTCACACGTATGGAGGTCGCTCTGCGATTCCGCTTGGCTACAATAGCAATGTATCGTTCTTCCGCGGGAGTTGTAACCCTTGGGCGACTGGCTACAGGTCTTCGGACAACTGTCTGTGTGACTTGAAATTGTTTCCATAAACGTGAAATTACAGAATGATGAACGCCGAAGAAAAGAGCAACATCTTTGATCGACTGTCCTGCTTCAATGCGCCCCACAGCCCGCCAAAGCTCAGAATCTTCCATTCGTCTTCTGGAAGTCATAGAAACCCTTATGTCTTGAAAACAAATTGTACGAAAGCTTTAAACACCTTCTATCAGCACTTACAATCTACTTCTGTAACCCTTCATAAAGCTGGCTTCTTATAAGACTACCTTTTTTGCATATTTCTTGACATGAAAGCGCGATTGGCTGTTTCCTAACATACTTGCATACTTCCATCTACCTCTGCAGCGAATTGCATTCTCTTCAATTCTGATTGGCTTCCGGAAATTAGCATTTTCCTCTGCGTGCTCAACTTTTAGAAGTGAGTGTATTTAAGCCGATACTTCACCGACTTCGAGAGAGAGAGAGAGTCTGATTCTCTGACTAGCGTACGTTTGCCTTTTGGCTATGTCTCTCTTAGCTGTTACTACGCTCCGCCATACATTAGGCCCTTGCTTGGCTTCGCTGATTTAATTAATACTTAGGGGCCAACTAGTTGCATTCTGATAGCTTCGGCTCTACCTTTCAAATAGCTTAGTTAAGCTATTTTATTGGGTTGGCAACTAAGTAATTGCCGATTTTTTTTAGAAAATCAAAGACAATTTTTTAATGGAACTAAATAACTTTATTCTGTAATGTATTGCCCATTTTGATCAATGACCCTTTGCCATCTTTCAGGCAGCATCATAATCCCACGTTCATAAAACTTCTGGTTTTTATTAGCAAAAAACTGAATCAGGTACGATTTGACATCATCATCATTATTGAATTTTTTACCATTCAAGGAGTTTTGTAAAGATCGAAACAAAACGTAATCAGATAGTGTATGGTCAGGACTATATGGTGGATGTGGCAAAACATACCAACTAAGCTCCAATAATTTTTGCCGAGTGACCAAAGATGTGTGTGGCCTTGCATTGTCATGATGGAATACACCTTTTCGATTTGTCGATTCGGGCCGCTTTTCTTCAACTGCATTGTTTCATTTCGTTAGTTGTTAAATGTAGACATCAGAATTGATCGTTGGGTTGGGTGGTAAGTGTTCAAAGTAGACAATTCCTTTGTAATCTCACCAAACTGATAACAAAACCTTCTTTTGATGAATATCAGCTTTTGATGTTGTTTGAGTTGGTTCACCTGGCCTGCTCCACGATCTTTTCCGCTTGATATTGTTGTAAACAACCCATTTTTCATCGCCAGTTATTAGTCGTTTTAAAAATGGATCATTTTCATTACGTTTCTTTAGCAAATCGCAGCTGTTAATGCGTTGCGTTTCTTTCAGTTCGTGAGAAACCCATGTATCGAGTTTTTGAACATAGCCAAGTTGTTTTAAGTGATTTTCAATGCATGTATGTGATACATGAAGCTTCTCTGCAATCTCACGTGTTGTACTGTGACGATCCGAATCGATTATTGCTTTGATTAGGTCGTCATCAATTTCAACTGGACGACTAGAGCGTTTTTCACCTTTTGAGTGAAAAATCACCAGAACGAAATTTGGCAAACCAATTTCGACACTGCCGTTCTTTTAAAGCTTCGTCACCATAAACAGCAGATAACTTTTTATGAGCTTGCGATGTGCTTTTCCCTTTGCAGAAATAAAATAGCAAAATATGACGAAAATGTTCATTTTGATTTTCTATTGTTCAACGAACGCCAAACGAAAACTACGCAACCGATCAAAAAACTTTTTTTACTGATTCACAGCTGAATTGCCAACTATCAAATAACAAAATGTGTTTTACATTTGTACTACGTTTGCAAACCTAAGAATTCAACTGAAGCCATCTATGAGTGAAATCCGCAATTACTTAGTTGCCAACCCAATATATGCACTTTAGTCACCTAAACAATTCAAATACAGGCATTCAAACAAGACTATTTCACAAATTCAAGGAAAAATAAGAGAAAAATAAACTTAAATAATATACGGCATACGGCAAAGCATGTACAGGACACAGAAAAGATGACCTCGTGAAGACTTAGTTGCCAACCCAATAGTTTAAATTATTATTATTTTAAGTTCAAGCTTGTGTGTTTGTTATTTCCACAGTCAGTTTAGGCTAAAGACCATAACTTGCAACACAGCTTTAAGGCAAAGTTTGACGGATGAGTGTTTGGTACAAATACAGCGCATTAATTTTAAATAAGCTTTGAAACAAAAATCGTTATTTGAGTCTCGTATTTCTATTATTTTAGTGATCCGTTCTACTCTTTATATTAAAGTTGTTTTAGATAAGAGTAGAGGCAAATGGCCCACATGGTCTTGAAGAACGTGGAATAGAGAGGGGTTGCAGAGGAACATGAGTGAAGTTTCTAATAATTACGTCATTTGTGTGCTACGTATTTAGGGCTATGAGTCTCATCACAATGATGGTTAATCCTGTAGACAGTCTAATCAGGCTAGGTAAAATTTTGTAAAGACACCACTTTAGATTTTAATTCTCTTTGTTTGCTCGAAGCGGGCTCACTGAATGAATAGAGCTTCGAAACTCGCAATACTCGCTTCGTGCTGAAGCGAGCATTGCTGGGAAGCGTATTTTTAATTGTAATAGAGTACAAGATTTTGCCTACGATTAAAAAATACTAAATTCTAAATACCATAGCAGATTTATTATTACCCAGGGTGCTCCATGGGAAGTCTACTCTACACCCTCCAAAAAAGTTCTCCTTGGTTATATGATGACTAATAAATATAAATGAAAAAAGGTAGCTTGGCTGTATGATATTTACACCGTTTCTTTTCATGGTGGTACTTTTCGAAGAAAGTGACGCCTTCTTTGAAAAAGCACAACCCACATTGCATGTTTTGAACATGTACGGGAATCCGTATCAGATTCACTATCTGAAGGCAATTCGTGTCGCACTTCCAGTGCTTCAGAAATGGTTAGCCCTTGCCGATCCATTTGCTAAATAATTAAAAATCAGAAAAATATAAACTAATATTATATCTACGATTACAAAATATAAACTATAAAATAAAATAAACAACTACAATTAAAAATTATCAAAACGTAGAGCTAACTAAACTAACGAAAGCGAAAGAAGAAAATTGCTCTAGTGAAAAGCCAAAGAGCTAACTGATAAAATTATCCGATCTTCAGAAAACACCTCAACAATTTCTTAGTTGATAAACAAGCCTCCTCTGAAATAAAAAAAAAAAAAGAGAGAGAGCAAAACAGGAAATGAAACACAGATGTGGACCCACCTTTCTACTGTGAAAGAGCTTACCAGAGAACTGCAGTGAAACAAAGATACAGGTGTTGGTCTGGTCCTGGAGTGTTTCAGTGTTCTACTCTGGGCACACCAGATGCTTGCCGTTCGATTTTAGGCAAGATTTCAAGGTAAAAATTTAAAATTAACGCATAATAAAATTATCACACAGCCAACAAAATAGCGTAGAAATTTCTTTTCAAACAATTCCTTTTATATCTGGAAAGTCTTTAAAAACTAAACATGGCTAAAATATATGGACTGGTTTGTGTTGCCATCTAGTATAAATTAACCTATTTAACCTTTTCACTCAATTTTTCTGTGTGTACAGAGCGAACTTTCTAGGTGTGTCCAAACCGGGCACCTCGTGCCACAAAGGATTAATGAACCTTCAACATGGAACATTACTTTAGAAATTACCATGCTAAATTCTCTGAAAAATTTGGGAAGGGCACTCCGGCAATAAACTGGATTCAGGGAATGGTGAAATTCTGTGAGCTTAAAAGGTTCAGCCCATGTTGCAGTAAGAAAAACACTCAAATTACACACATACTGCATGCAAGAGTTAACTACCCTCTTCATGCAGAGCACCGCCAATGCCTATAGAATTTCACACATTACCATTTTAGACTATTTATTCTTGGATAAAGCCTGTTTACCCAAGAGACTCTTCACAAAATTAATGAACATGGAGCTCTGACAATCCACTAATCTCCCCTCCATCCTCAAGAATGCTGGTCTTTTATAGCAAGGTCGTAAATAAGGCCCATCTTCTTTGAAACCACAGTGGTGTGTGCAGTTTACCAAGTAATTTTTACGCAGTTTGGTTCCATGTTAGAATCAAATGAACATTTATACTAGTTTCAGTCAAATTTAACCACCGAATCATTAAAAATTTTGACCAAAGGATTACTCCAAAGGAACTATAGGTCCAATGGGTGCCCAGATCTTTCAAGTCTAGACTACTTCTGTGGTTTTTGAAGCAAGTTTACAGACAGAATCCACATACCTTAGAAGAGCACAACCATCACATCACTATTGTCATTTGAAATATAATTTCAGACATGCTTCATAGTGTTGCACATAACAAACTCCCCGGACAAGTGCATGTAAGACTAAACACATCACTTCCTGCATTTGTTGTAAAACAGAACACTTTAATTTGCACCAATTCCACTCACCGCTCTACCAGACCCAGGGCCATCTGACTCTCTAATCTGTCCTAGAACTACTGTAACAATGGACAAAACTAAATAAAATCAAATAATGATTTTGTTTCATACCTGTTTTAAAAGGATTTAATTAGAAAGCCCTCTCAAATGATAATTATTCAGATTTAATATGTTACACAATAACTTCTTTTCATGCGTAATATATCAAAGAAAGCATTTAAATACTTTAAACAAGAAAAGGCGTCTTCTGTTTTTTGAATAACAATTACCCTCTTATTCAATTAGTTTGTTTGGAAAGTAATTTAAATTTTTTACTACCAGAAATACTTTTAAATTTTAATCATCCAACTTCATTCTAAAGTGCATTGTGATTATACATTTTGGCAGCTGATATTTTATGGGTAATTCGTAAAAAATATTTCTGTGCAGTATTTTTTTTGGCATGTGTGTCCAATCAGACAAGGAATATCAAAAGTAGAAATTTTTGCATAGTTTGCCTTTTTATTACTATAAAGGTATGAATAATGTTCACGCAAGAAAAACTTTGTGGCATGTTTGAACCGAGTGACATGACAACTTTGGAGAAGGTGTGTTAATAGAATGCCAGTGCCAAAATTGGTTCACACAATTTTATTCCAGTGATTTCAATCCTGAACATGCACAACATTCTGAAGACCAATTAAAGCTCATGAAGACAAAATAAAGGCATTGACTAAATCAAACTGCCAAATAACAACACAAGAAATTACTAAGATATTAAATTTGTTGAATTCTACTGCTTATGATCACATCATATGACTTGGTTTCATTTCAAAGCTCAATATAGAAGTTCCCCCCCCCCATGTTCTTAAAGAGATCTGGTTCATTGGATTGACATTTATGATGTTTCTCCAATGACAACACATGAAATTACTAAGATATTAAATTTGTTGAATTCAACTGCTTATGATCCTGTAATTTGACTTGGTTTCATTTCAAAGCACAATATACAAGTTCTCCAATGTTAAAGAAACAGATTTTCTTCACTGCATTGACATCTATGATTTGCTTCTCCAATGACAACAAAAAGATCCTTTTCTGAAGAAAATCATACATGCTACCAACAAATGGACTATTTACCGCAACAGTAAATCCAAGTGACCATGGAGCAGAAGATATGAGCCAGCTCATAATATTTTCAAAATCAATTAAAATAAATAAATAAAAGTGGCTACGTGAGGTTTTAAAGGATCAATATTACCATTTATGTTTGACATATCTGGCACTCTCGAATTAGAGTTACATCACTTTTTGAATTATAACACACTTGCTTCAAATAAGGGTGTCAAAAATCACTTGGGCCACGTGGCATCATGCTACTACCAGAAAGATGGCGAAAGGTCCTGGACCAAAATGGTCAACATATAATTTAAAAGATATATATATATGTAAGAAAAATAAAGAATATATAAAAGATTAAATTTAAATTAGCAACATAAATTTCCCTTCTGGATTCTAAAAATAGTGACCTCTTTATGCACTGTATCATTTCTAGATTAATCCATGTCATACGACACTTGCATAATTCTGATGATGTAAATGGAACTAAATCTCAAGCAACCAATAATAATTATACAAAAGTATTAACTATCCAATCAAAATACACTGTAAACCAAAACTAACTCAGTCTGAATTGGGATTTCACCCTGAATGTAATGCACTCGCTCGCTACTCTTCGGCCTAGCTGGATTGCTGTCTGCAAAGTTATCAAAAATGTAAACCTCTTGAAATAGGCACAAATAATGTGCCAAGTTGTTTGTGGCCGCAATATGTTTACTGAAAATAAAATGAAGATTTAATCTGCCTCGACTGCCAAATTTCTTAATCAGTGTGGATCGGCATCTTAGCACTCTATGACATCAAAATTCCTGCTCGTCCTTTACTTCTAAATTTGTTTTTATTATTTCACACACACATATATATATATATATAGATAGATAGATAGATATAGTTTTTAAAATTGGCATGATATTTTATAGTTATTAATACGTTGTAGACACATTAGGTATATTTGAAGCAGGAATATTGAAAAATTAGCAACGCCTTCGCAGGGAATCGAACCACGGACCTCTCGGTTACGTGTCGAGCATGCTGACCACTACACCATGAAGGCATGCGAAGAAGGTGGGAGAAATACCTTATAATGTCCAATTGTTTTTAAAACAGATATACTTTTGAACAGTAATTTTTAAGTGAAACAGTGTAAATTACAATAAAAATAAACAGTAACACAGTAAAAACGGCAAAATATAATACAAAATTAAATATATTTCTTTTTGTTCAAATACACTGAAACAGTTAAATCAGAGAAACAAATTAAATCCTTGGTTAATTTATTTACTCCTACTTAAACTGAATGACAGATGCTTTCGACAATACTTAAAACTAATATAAATAATGGTTTTTCTCCCCTTCAAGTAACAAAGTCACAAAACATTTCTAATGTACACATTAAGATTAATAAATAACTATCCACTCTTAGCTTCACGAAACACAAACAACAAAAATATTAAGACTCTTTAATTTACAAACAGTATTAACACAATGACTGAAGTGTATGGTAGTAAGAACCTGATTTGACCAGTGAGAAAGCTGCCAAAGTGTCCCAAAGTTAAACAAACCTCCGATTTGCTTAGTCATGAAATCTTCTAGTGTCAAGGTATACTTGCATGCATACTTAATAAAAGCACACACACAAAAAAAGAAACACTCTTAAAATAGCATATAATGCAATACTTTCAAGATACAGAAAAGTATTTGGCACTCTTTTTTTGTTAAAAAACCAAAAGAGACACCCCATATCAGTAATTTTACACAGCCTCTATCATTAAACCATCACAGAAACAAACTAAACATTTTTATATTCTTTTTAAATAAAAGTATAATAAACAATACAACAGTGAAATACTAAAGGAACAGAAAAAGCATCTTTAAAATTTTAGGAGAATTTGTTTTAAAACTAAACTAAATGCCCTCCCTAAAAAAAGAGGAAACAAAATTTCACATAAAATCACCAGGTTATCAACTAGTATATATATCAAAGGAGTAAATTTTTCTGAAAATACAATTACAGTAGAATATAAATTTTGCCTTATCGGAATCCATATAAAAGTTTTATTAGTAGTAAATATTTACAAAATGAACAATTTTAGCATTATTTAATAGGAATTCTTTTTGCTAAATTAAAGTGTAATAAAACAGTAACCCACGTAGCTAACTCTTTCACATTGAGTAACTTATAAATCTATTCTTTCCAACTTCCCAAAATGTCCAGTTTAAGAATGTTAATGGTTATTTCTCCTTTTCAATCTTTGAGATACATTACCACTATTTAATTTCACCCTTCAGGCAGAATTGCAATGACAGATACCAACTGCAACGAGACTGAGTGGCATGACTAGCTCCTAGCACAGGCAGCATAAAATTTCAGCTTTACGTAACTCGAATCCACCAGTCATAGCACACACTTTAGAAATACGCTGGGAACTGCTGTTTTATGACAATTACTCATTTATTTCATACACCCAGAATCTTAGTTCATGCTTTTAGTGGCGGTTCAAAACTCACTATGTTCTCTATGACATTAGCACAGAGAGTGAGCTTTTGTGCGTAATGTGAAGCTTTACTGCGTGGGAGGGAGGGAATAATAATAAAAATAAAATTTTAAAAAATCCTGTTTTATTATGTTTTTGTAGGATGCAGTATAATGGTACAGGAGCTGAGCTGCTTGCAGATGTGCTGAGGAAGTTTTTGATTTAACTCTTGCCTTGAAAAGATAAGCAGAGACCCTAGAGTCACATGAAATACTACGCACAGTCTGTGGAAGGACAACATACTTTTTCTGACATAGGAAGAACTATGTGAAAGTGCATGCAGTGAAATTAGTCACAGACAACTCCTAGCACGTAGCTGCTCAGAATGCTTCTAATTCTCGCAAGCACACAGGATGCTAATTGTACTGATAGCTTAGTGTGCTTGGCAGAATAGTAATTGAATACAGTAAAGCAAATCAGTTAAACCAGAGCCATGCAACTAGAAGCATTTGATACTAAGCAAAAGAGTAAGAAGTGTTTATATTATTAAGATAGATACTCAGACAACTATAAAGAATGACTAACTTATTCATTAAATCTGGGAAAACAAACTTTTAGATATTAACACAAAGGAAAAAAAGCACTAAGCTTTGATACCTGAATGAATAGTTTATGTTTGTCAATTACATATGTTAAGGCAATCCTCACTGTGAAAGAGCTAAACTAATAATACCTAATTATAAATCCCAAATACTAATGGTTAAAATATTTTAATTCAAATACCTAATGAAATATTTACTGTCTTAAAAAAGTTTATTGCTGATTTTAAGTTCCTATTTTTCCTTTAAAAAGGATTACTCTTAACTGAAAAATTTTAAATTCTTAAATAATACATTTTTGAACAAAATAAAAATATTATTTATTAAATTGAATTTAAGTTAACTATAATGAATTGTAAATCATAAATAAAACTGGCTTATTTTAAAAATTAATCTATAATGCTATGATCTCAATAATTGGTATGGACAATTCTTTAAGAATGCTCAACTTTTTTAAGTTCAGACTTTTAACTAAACAAAAAGATTAAGCAGAACATGAATGTTACATTTAATAACAAAGAAGTCAGTATTATATTTCAGTATAAAAGCTTTCAGACAACAAAATGACAGAATTTAAAAATTACATAATTGATAAAAATAAGAGATACAAAATTTAAAATATTTTATAATACATTAACAATTTAAATAAAAACACAATAAAATTAATTATACTAAAGAAATACATAATTTTTTTTATACAAAATAAACTTATACAACTATACAAAAGAACTGAATATATTACAAAGTTAAACATATAAGTTAGAATAAACATGTTTTTCTTACATTAGAAGCTTATATAAATAAAAACAGGCAAACAGACTTAATATTCGAAATTTCTTGCATATAAAAGATG
This sequence comes from Stegodyphus mimosarum, assembly GCA_000611955.2. Lineage (NCBI taxonomy): Eukaryota > Metazoa > Arthropoda > Arachnida > Araneae > Eresidae > Stegodyphus > Stegodyphus mimosarum. Next base: position 443,940 of record KK117179.1, read on the forward strand.
GAAAAACACCAGGTGACAAATTCAATTTTCAATTACTTTTCTATATAATTGTAATCAAAATATTTTTGTACTTTCAAATATTTCAATAAATCCTAATAAAAACTATGTTAGAAAAAGAGTTGTACCTCACAATGCATAGCTCAAAGTAGTTATTAAAAATAATAAAAAAAAAGAGAATACGGAATTATTTTAAGATTTTACAGAAAACCAACTCAGAAACCAATTTATTTTACATTTTAAATATTCAGATATGATGAAAAATCTATGGAAAGAACAAAAAAATTAAAACAAAAATTTTACAAAAAATGTTATTATTAAGATGTACACATAATAAAAGTAACTAAATTATTCAAATTTAAAAAACTTGTTCTACTGAATAATGAAATGGAATAAGAACTGCACTAGAATAGGCACATGGCATCAGACCTACTCTCAGCTTCAATCAGATGCTAAAACATTTGAAATCTTTAACAATCCTAAAAGATTTTGAAAGATGTTCTTTAAATCACAAATACATAATAAACAGGGAATAGGCTACTTAACATACCTTTTATCACCTTAATCTACAAAGTACCTATGATGAATAACTCATAATTTAATGATCAAGTACAAACTCAAGCATAATTATAAATCTACTGGAAAATTCTGTCCATTTGAGAAGTGAGAGAAGATAATACATTTTTCATACCTTTAATAATATTTATTGTAAAATATAATTTCTATCATTACTTATGACCTCTTGCTAGCTTGATGGCAATTTGCAAATACCATTTTTGAGAAACATTTTGTCCTTAGGGAACTCATATAGTTCTGCTTTAGTTTTGAAAATTTTCCTTTCAAAAAAAATTTGAAATAAATGATAATCAGAGGATGTATGATAACTATAAATGATAATCAGACTCTGGGAGTATGGTGGATGTGGTAGAATTTTTTAGCCAAGGTCTACGATTTTCTGACGAGTCGCCAAAGCAAAATGAGATCTGCCATTATTATGATGCAGTATGATGTGCTTTTTAATGAACATCACTTGTCTCTTTTCTTGATTGTTTTGTGTAAATCATACATTTGCTGAGAGTATCTTTTCGAATTGAGCTTTTCATTAGCTTTCAAAATCTCATAATATATTGGTCATTAGACATCACATCATACACACAGCTTTCTCTTAATCAGGCTTAAGCTCAGTTTAGAGGTGAGGATTATTACTGGACAGCATTTTCCAGTAAACCTAATTCAAGGATTATATAAGAAATATTCATAGTATTCTACAGATTGCAGTACATCAGATTATCTAAATGTGAAATTGAAACTTCCATGTACGATCTAAAGTATAAGCAACAACAAAAATTTTATGCAGCCAATTAGAATTCAGTTGCAAAACCTTCCAAGAATAAAATTTTTCACAATACAAATTCATCCATAAATAAAAACCAACAAATCAACTAGTCCTCAATTTTTCATACATATGCACAGGTTTTTATGACAGACAGTCCATAGTATGAACAAATGGCTGAATAACTAAATAACTTTCTTCATTAAATAACTGTTATTTTCTGATACACAACTGCATTTCAGTATTTTGCACTTTTAAAAACAACTGGAGGTATTTCCTCATTAACTGCATGCCTGGTTTTAACATTCATGTTTATGGCTTATTTTTCTTGAGGAAATTAACCTGCACATGCATATACAAGTGTTTGAGTACACATAGATTAACATACTTTATAATTAGATGTCATTTTGATGAACATTTACTGCAAAAGTGTAAATACAAAATAGATTTGTTTGAGAAAAATTTCTCTTTTCATATTAAATGCTTTATTATTGTTTATAAACATAATAGTACTTCATAGCCAAACAAATATTTTTTGCCACTTATCATAGGGAGCATGTATAATTAAACAGTACCTCGCAAAGTAACATAAAAATAAAAACTATAAATACAGTGCTTAAGATGTATCAATTTTAAGGTGCTTATACAAGATGGCATAAGTATAACAAATTAAAGTTTAAAATATTTATAACTATGAAAAGTATCAGAGAAATGACAGCACTACACTATAAAGCTATTAGAAGACTTCAATTAAAAAATTTCCAAACTTTAAAAAGGAATATAATTAAAAGATGCATTGCAGAAAACGTTTCTTTTTTCTATCATATTTTTACTAGAAAACTGAAAGAAAAGAAAAAGGGAAATGACGGGGGAAAAAAACCACTAGAGCCAATGATTTCATCATCCGTTACCTGATATGCCAGTGTTGGCTCATCTGAACACATCATCCATATTAAAAACCTCTTCTGGGCTAAGATTTTTTTCTGCCACTAACACAGAATCATTATTATTCGGTAATTATGACGTTATTATAGGATAAATATTTTTTCTTCGGTATTTCATTCTCCATGCTGCGGTTTCTGGAACCTCTAAATTGAATGTTTATATTTTGAGAGGCAATGCGGATTTCAGGAGTTGGCGGATTTTCGGTATTTGACTGTACTACTATTCTTTTAGAAATGTTAAGAACAGATAAAAATCAAAGTGATAAACATAAAAAATTACACAGAATTTATTTTTATGTCACTTAGCTCTTATAATTTTATAAACAACACACATTCTAAAACAAGACTAATATACGTAAGTAATGCACTCGGATCACTTAATTTTGGAACATTTAATATGGATTATTTTTATAAAAGTTTTCTCATATGCATGCATTTGGGCAGCTTCCATAGTTGTCCTTATATAAAAAAAAAATTGTTATTTTAAAATATAAACATCTAAAGAAAGAAATACAACATTTAAAATTTTAAACTTTTCAAAATAAATCTAAACGTGACCAATTAAGAAAGAAATTTAGTGACCCCGAATGAGGTAAAATGAAACATATAAGTGAGATCTGATTGCTCAAATCTGTACAATTTAAAAATAAATTGCTCAAAAATAAGTATAAAATTTCTAGTGAAAGCATCACTTATGCTATTTGAGATGAAATTTATTAACATGAAATTAACTATATTTTTTAATCGACAAATTATTTAATATTAAGGAAATACAGCAAAACTCTAGGCTAACTAAAATAGCTCATTTACATATTAAAAAAATCTGGATTTTTTTCCTAAATGCCAGGTATGTAATTACAGTATTCAAATTGCAGCCCAGATGGTTTAAAGGTTAGGGGCGCCTACTACGGTACTGAAGGGCCAAGGTTCGAATCCCGGAGAAGGCATGGTTGTAACTGTCCGTCCCTTCATAGGAGGCCACCTATTAGGTGCCTCCACAATATAACAGCCACCATTTCGGGCCTTAGGAGTGGTCAGTGTTAAATAAGCAAGCACCTGCCACTGGATTAAAAAAAAAGTATTAAAATTTAAATCAGTTTTACTTTTATTTCAATTAAAAAAAACTTCATTTAAATTTTATTACTGTAACTACTATTTAACATAATAACAATAAAGAAAAATGCAATATTTGCATTGCAATAATTTAAACAACAGATGTGAAAATAATTAGATATTTTAATGATTTAATATAGGGAAAACACAAGAGCTTGCCCCCATTATTGCTGTACGTATTAAGTTTATATAGTATCACGTTGGTCGGAAATAACTTGTTGAACAAACATTAATACATAATATGGAAGACTATGAAGCTTATTGACTTAATATAAGATCAGTATGGTTCTTTGCTGTGATGGCTGAGAGCAGATAAATGACCAGAACATTAAAAAGCATTGGTTGCCGAGAACAGACATATGACCGCAAAGGGTTAAAATGATTAGAAATGTCTTGTCATTACCACAGAGCTCAATCCAATGACACAGAAACCTGCTGACCACCATACAGTTGAAGGGGCAAAAAACTTTAGTTAATAAATAATATTTCATGAAATTGTTCTATATAAAAAACAGGTCAGATGTTCTTTTAAAAAGAACAAAAAACATTTTATCATATTCTCCAATAACATATTGTCAGTAAAAAATGAACATCTTTTTGCCAAGATGTGTGATGAACTAATAGAGGACTTATCTTCTACTGTTTACCCATCTCAAGTGAAAATATTTAAGAAGGGTCAATATATTCAATATGTAGGGTCGATGAAGCAAACTAAAACAAATCCTCTATGTTTGCAGAAAAATTACAGTGCCATTTTTGATGCATTTTTTTTTATAAGCACATTCCAATTTAAACATAGCAATGCAGGGGGGAGATCATTTATGAAGTTAAAATACTTTTTTTTAAAGAACTGATGAGCAATTTTTAAAGAACTGATGAGCATTTATATACCTATAAATTCATACTGCAATCTCCACAACAAAGTCATGATTTGTAAAAATCACTACTTCTAGAAATGCATGTTGAAAGTTTGGTGGT
>KK117179.1:449488-493576 GCA_000611955.2 Stegodyphus mimosarum
ATACTAAACAAATATATAAAGATTGATATAGTAGATTATCTGTGTTTTTCAATTATATCTAACCTTCTTCTGCATTAGCCTGGATAATCAATTGAGAGTAAACTGTATAAATGACTTTTTTAAAATTTTATTTATTTTTTTTTAAACCAACAGGAGAGAAAACAATGACTGGTAAAGGTAGGTAATGTATTTTTCTTTCCAGAGGCTCCTTTTCTGAATCTCAAAATTACTGTCCACTGAACAATACAGAAAACAAAAATTCCATACAGTTTAGGATATGCAACTGAGTGGATTTCAGGTCATTTAGACTAAAAAAGACAGAATAAACTAGAAATTCAAATGGAACCAAAAAAGTTAATTTCTCTCTAATATTGATGAAACATATTATAATTTTTTATATAGTTGTATGAATAAAAAGTGTTTTTGATATATTTCATATTCCCATTTTAAAGTAATTTATTTTGAATTTTAGTTTAAGGTTTCCCCATTCATCAAAATTGAACAGACTGCTTATTAAAGGGATGCTTCTTTGGAAGAGTTTCTACGGCAGATTGGCTCATAAACATGTTACACATAGGGAAAATCACAAACCCAGCCATGTAGCCAACCGTTTTGTTGGGATTTGAACCCAGCTTAAAGTATCACTGTTTAATGATATCTGCTTGGCTGTTGGCAGATCCTCAAATCAAACAAAGCCATTACTTTCTAATACATAATTCTGTTATTCTAACTTCATTTTCCCGCACTATTATTTGCAGCAAATTTACGACTTTACGCAGAATTTGCAGTTTGTAAAAATATATTATTTTTAGTTCTGATTATAATGAAAGTTGAAAATTCCAACTACTTATTCCTCACATCAAAACCAAAGACTGCCTGTAGCTCATAGTAAATGTACCCATTAAGTATATGTATTCTACAAATAAGTTTACACAAAGTGCTCTTATCATTCGCCAAGTCTACACAATTTCCAAACTTTACCAATTAAACTCAGAGTTGGAAGTTTACTACTCAGAGTTAATAATAAAGAATTCAGTTCAAATTACTGCAATTGTGTTTCATTAGAAACAGCACCAGGTTCTTCAATAAAAGAATAAACATTTGGCAAACTATTTATTTGGCAACAGTTACAAAAGCAATCAAATAATCAATAGAATAAAGCAGTTTGCTTTAAAATTGAATATGGAAACCAATAATGTCCAAATGACACTAAAGCCCAACCCAGTTAAAACTCAGTGTACCCCAACTGAAACACAGGTTTAATATGCAGTTATATAGGTCCAGATAAAAGTTGGCTGGTGTAATGGCTTTGCGATTAAAGATGCCCCTTTTGACAGTACAAAACAGAATATTTATTAAAATAACATTAAAGTATACAATTTAACTCAGAGCAGAACATTACTCCTACATCAGAGAATTTCTGAGCACCTCGCTCCTCCATGGCAAACATTCAACTCACTTAAATATAGAAACCTGATTACCAGTTACCAGATACTACAGCCGGTTCATCAGAAAATTCATGAATGGTTACAGAGGTATAGTCCTGCCATACTAACTGTGCAGTTCCACCCAAACTTTTAGGGATAACATTCTCGGGGAGGGGCAGTCCGAGGTCTCCCACTCCTCTTCTACTACTACCAAACTCTCATTTGTCTTGTTGAGTATTTTGAGTGCACCCTTACTACACAGATACTACATGCTTACACAAAAGCATGCCTTTTCCGAGATTTGAACTCGGGCCCATCATCACGGTAGTCAGTCTCACTGCTTTAATTCAATCTTCTCACTTCAGAACAATTTTCATTTCTAAGCAACAAGCAGTTTAAAATATCTTCCTCTATTAAAATTTCCCTTACATCCAATTTTTAATTTTAAGTTTCGCAGGGTTAGAAATTTTTTGTTTGCTGAATTCATTAGCATACTTTATATGGATACATTTTTCAACAATACTTAGTCTTATTACCGGCTAATTTCCTTGAAGCTGCATGGATTTGAAGTCTTCTACTCTATTATTATTAAAGCCCTACATTTGACCTACATGAACAATAATTCTTCATGAAAAGAAATTAATTATTTTTTTTAAATAATATTAGTCCTTTAATTAAAATACTTAAAAATGTTCAAACTCCAAATAAAAAAAAAAATAAACTATAAAAAAATCTGCAATCTGCATCTCTTCAACTATTTGAAATAATCTAATAAAATTTGATGAGAGTTAAAATACAGCTCTTTCTTTTTTACCTTTAATCAAACTGACTTAACAATGCTGGCATAAAGCTGAATTCAGTAGTAATATCTTACTGATATAAGTTTCTATGTTAGCAATACGAAATTCTTTTTATTGCAAAACTACACACACATACACCCCCCCAAAAAATTAATAGCTTAAAATCTCATTTCTTTTCAGAACACATACATCAATTTCAGATATCTTAAAAACACAATTATGTAAAAGCTTCTCAAGATTAAAATTTATGAAAAGCTGCCTAATCTATCAGAGGCAATGTAGGATGCATGAAGAAATATCAACCACTTAAAAACATGAAGCAAAAATAATGACAATATTGCCACAGCATCTATGCTTATTGTAATAATAATAATCACAGATGCAGTTTATAACTGATGAAAACATTCATGTTTTCATATGAATCTTGAAGCAAAATAATTGATATTTAAAATGGATGGCAATAACCTGAAAGAAAACAGTGTAATCATTTCTTTTACAAAACTCAGCATTAATTATACACTGTATTTATGGATTTTCAGTTTTTCTAACTATGGTCCACAATAATAACCTTCTACATAATATACAATGAACATTAGCTTCTAAGAGGCTGGTTTTTAGAACTTTTAAATGTTACAAACAAATGCAAAAATAAAGGGGTGTCTCAGTAGAAAATTATCAACATTTGGCGAGAAAAATGTTCAAATAATCATACAAAGAAATAGAGATAACTTGTTTCAAATAAGTCATACTAGCATTGATTTGATTACCTATTTCAACATAAGACTTACAGTATTACTATGCTGAAAAATGCATTTAGAGTATATTTCTGAACTACTACAAATATCATTTTGCATGACAGCAATAACAGCATTTTGAGCTTCTCCAACAAGTTTGGTTGTTATAGGAGACACTATTAATAACAAAGATACGATTTACTAACTCTCACGGAAGACTCCATTAAACAGAGACAGAGAGAGAGTAAACTTTTAAAAAGTCAATTTCACAAAGTTCCTACTTTAACAAGATAAATCTTTGTTAACACAGCATGCAACATTTGGAAGCTAGTTTCATATCGACAACTGCTTGCTGGCTTCCCCTAGTCTTCCCACTTCCAGACAAATCCTTCTTCCTTTCATTTTTACGCCAGCCATTCTGATTGATGTCAAGACGCTGTCTATTAGATGAACGACTTCCAGAATGAACTAGACGTCCCAACGTAGAAACTCGTCCATTTTTATCAGAAATCTTATCTGGTTGTGAAGAGTGGAGGTCACCTTTGAGATTCAACTTGTGCCTCTGCAGAGAGCTAAGACCACTGTTTAAACTGAGGCTATTTCCAATAGAAGATGTATACCTATTAAGAGTACTATCTACACACGATTTATGACGAGGTTTTTCCTCTATAATTTCATCTGATGATAACTGTGGAATCTCTGTCAGTGAAATGCTGTCTGATCTGACTATAATGGATCTATCGTGAGAAACAAACTGGCCAGTATCAGCAGACAGGTCTCCACAACTCATAGAGTTTGTTAAGCGAGGCTGATCATCAGATAAAAAATCTAAGCTGTCTGTGCTTTCCGTAGAAAACACAGAATGTGCAAAAGCAGTTTTCTTAATTTGTTGGCCCTTGCAGGTATCAGAACTGTTACATTCTTTTATTTCAAGAGACTCATCTTTGGAATTAAAATCTGTTTTTGGATAAACACATTTTAAATCCTTGTCCCCTAAATTATCTTTACTTCCATCCTCACTGGACGTATTTGATTTCTTGTCACCAGTTTCAACTGAATCAGAATTTTTAGACTTTTCAGTTTTGTGATGCTGTTCCATTATTTTTATCATAACGTGTGAAATTACAGAACTACGAGATTGTAACTTGCCAACATATTTTTTCCTAGCTGCAGCAAGTCGCAAAGTCCTTTCAGAATCTTTATCTTCATTAATTTCATTTAAAGGTAACTGAGGTGAGCTTTGAACAGAATGAAGTCTACGACTGTGACCCGCACTTCTGCGTCGAGACGTCGATTCTAAACATGTCGCAGAAAGTTTTGAAACTCTGTTATCAACTGGAGGAAGTAAAACAGAACGATTGGTTACAGGTAAAGAAAATGATGGTCTAGCTACAGGAGAATTCTTTTCTATATTTGCACAATTATTTGAAGCTTCATTTCCATCTTCTTCTAGTTTTGCAAGCTGCTCTTTTAAACTTTTACTATCATTAGACGGAGACTTAGCTGGTGAAGAAGCACCACTGGCAGTGCTACCTGCATCGTCTTCCTCTCTCACAATACTACACTTTCGTTGCAATGGTACGCCTGGAGAAATGGCATAAGTTTCTGCAGGAAAACGTGGCGAAACATCAGCTAGACCAAATCGAGGAGTAAAGTCATGAACTTGAAGAGTCTTGGACGGGATGCAAGGTGAAAGAAGCCCTTCCACTGAAGCATTTGGTTTTTCTTGAGCGGGTGAAGGAACGGCTGAAGATACACTAATGAAAGAGGAAAAACATAATTATGCCCATGTCATAACGAAACAAAAATATAATGAACAGAATTCAAACTTGTAAACAAAGAAATTTTGGTAAAAAACCTTGGTGTCAGTGCTACTGGAGAAAGATCAGTTCTGGAAATACGACTATTGATCATTTGGGCTCTTTCTTGACGCTGGGCACGAAGTTTTCGTTCAGCTAAGAGAAAATATGTTGCAGTGATGTGGTTATATTCATTTTTATCAAGAGCTCTGAAAAGGAAATTAAAACTTATTTATTAATGCATTACTTGGATAATATATATATATATATATATATATATACATAAATTAGTAAAAACTCCAATCCTATTTGCAAAAGAAGATGCTCATGCAAAAATCCCATGAAGGGAGGAGGAAAAACGACAATCAAAATTCAATAGGCTGGACATTCATTTGCACATTAAGTTTATTTGTCGACTGAAGTCTTCTTTATGCACTGCTTATTTTACTTACATTATAGACATACCTTTGTTATAAAGGGTTCATAATTATATATCTGACAACAGTAGTCAGACCATGCATCCAACTTTATTCACGTAATGTTTTGAATAAAAATATGCTACATAAATTTTACACAGACCCACAACCATGAAAGTTAAAATTAGTAGCTACTCATTATCATACAAAAACTATTATTAGAAGAAAAAACTTTGAACAGAAATTTCAAAAATTTGCATTTTTACTAATAGAAAACAAACACATCATTGCACTAAAACATTTCATTCAACATACCCTAAAAGCCTAATGCCCGCTGTTTCATTACTGCTATCAAGTGAGGCCCAGTTTAGGGAATAACATTACATGTTATCTTACTAACAACCAAGAATGAATTGCCATGTTTGGTAGCATTTTACCAAAAAATGACACAGTAAGCCTAAAACCATTTCACTTGCTCGCTTACCCACTCTCTCTCTCACACACACACAAAAGTGAAATAACCCACCCTTTTGCAAGATACTGCATTTTTTTTAAATTAAAAATTATGACAATTCTCAATTCAATATCAAGTGAAAATAAAGTCACTGCATTTTCTCAAGAAAGAGGAATTTTACTCTCCACTTTAAACTGCAAAAACAGGCATAAATACATTCTTTTCTTAAATCAGGAACTTGTATTTTGGGAAATAGATATTTTTTTATAAATATTGTTATGAATTTTGTATTGAGTTAGAAATTTTTAGGAGAATTATACTTAAAATTGTTTTATTTCCCCACACAATGTAGCATGAGACATATTTTAAGAGAAAGCTCCACCAGAAAATTAAGAATACAGAAAAACATGCATTTAACATTTAATAAATAGATACCTCGTAATTTATATTTAAACTGATTAAAAATATTTGACTACTATGTTAGCTGTAACCATAATTCTACTCTTTTGTTTTCCAGAAATCCCAAGAAGCAGAAATTACTAGAATCTCACGTGACTGATTTAAAGCTATAAAAAGCCAAGCAGAGAACATCTAATCTCAGTTGCTTAGTTACTGTTATTGCGATTTTGAGTTCTGTGCGAACTGAATAAGCTTTCTCTTTGAACTGCATTGTATTTTAATATTTTTAGTAGTTTAAAGTATAGCTACTGGTTGTATTGTGTTCTACTGATTATTAGAGCCTGACGTGAAACTTGTAAGAATATCTCTGAGGATAATTCTAGCGTTTTGTTCTAATTCTTGTGATAAGAATAAAATTTATCAACTTTTCATCAGATTTGTGCATTTAATCTATCATGAATCGGTACACATGCAAAACATTTTGATGTTAGAAGTGCGATTGAATGCCAGTAACAAGAGTGATGGAAGAGCAATTAAGACAGCTCGTGACTGCCTTTGCTACATTCCAAGAAAAGATGGAAGCTGGCTAAGCACCCTTCAAAGAAGAGATAAAAGTGGGTCAAGAATCCGTTAAAGAAGAGATGAAAGCAGGTCAAGAAGAAATAAAAAAAGGAATTACCTGTATCGCAGAAAATAAATTTGAGGCTATAGAAGGCAGAGTAGATGCTGTTGAAAATAAAGTTGGACACACTGAAGAAAGAGTTTCTTCTGTAAAAGAACAAATAAAAGAAAGAGTTTCTGTTGCGGAGCAAGGAATAGAAGGAAGAGCTTCTGCCATCCAACAACAAACTGATGACAGGATTTCTGCTGACACCAAAGAAGTAGGCATTTTAAAGAAGTGCACAGTGATAGCAGGAAACAATTCTGAGGGTTTTAAATTTCTACCTATGCCTGCTTTTACCTCTCTGATGCTACCCACATATGATCGGAAAACCTCCTGGCAAGTGTATAAGACACAATTTTCTATAGTGGTGGAAGCAAATGAATGGGATTCAAAAACTAAGGCCTATCATCTTGCCGCTTCTCTGAGAGCAGATGCTGCGGATATTTTTCAAACTCTTCCAGAAAACCAGAGACCAATCCTATCTGGCACGTTGGAGCTGTGCTTCAGCAAGAAATGTTTAAAAGATCACACCAGGCTTCAATTAAAATCCCATCAACAGAAGTCCATGGAAACACTTCAGGAACTTGCCCCGGATGTTCAAAGGCTGTATCATCTTGCTTTTTCGGAATGCCCGACAGAAACAGGGGAAATTATGTTCCTGCCGTACTTCACCGATGGCATCCGGGATCCTGAAATACAGAATGCTCTACAAATGGTGGATGTCAAGGATTTAAAAAGCTCTCTAGTGTATGCCATGAAATTCGAGGCAGCCCAGCAAGAAACTCATAGAGACCGCCACCCAACCAGAGCTGCGAGCCAGCGGATTAAGTCACTGTTCGTCTAGACAATTTAACCAGACAACTCAATACCTTGAGATGGAATTTTAGTGACAAGAAACCAACCCTAAAGTGCTGGAACATCGGTGGGCACACACGAAGAAACTGCAGAACACCCTGTGACACGGATGTTGACACCGCTCCTAGTAAGAAGCAGGGAAACTAATTAGTGGCCATCTCACCGGCCAGAGATTGCCAGATAATGAGAAGCCCCATTTTAAAGCACTTCCGATTTCTGCAATGAGTGGTGGCAGTAATGGACTCTTCATCATGGGACATGTCAATGAGTTCTCATTCTGCAATTTGACGATCGATACAGGAGCCAACATTACCATCATCCGATAAGATTTTGCTCACCAACTGGAAGGTACACTTATCTGGATGTTGTCCTGCGTTACCTTCCACACTGTCTTTGGAGAAGACCGACATCGACAGCAAATTAAACGTTAACATCCTATTTGGAAGTGCCACCAACCATCACATGGCATATATGGTCAATATTACAGATCCTTGCATACTTGGATTGGGCTTTCTAAGGAAATAGAATTTCTCCTTGGACTTTAAAAATAACGAATTGCATTCTGCCTCTGAGGACATAACCCTACTTGGAATTAATGATAAAGGAGTTAAATCTGTCCACAAAATCATAAATCACGACAATATCACAATACCAGGAAGAACAGTGTGTTTACTTCCTGAATCTATACCCGAAAATAGAAATTTTCACTACAGCATCATAGAATATCCCAAGAACAGTAACAGCCCGAAAGGAGTACTAGTAGCCTTAGCGTCGACCTATCGAGGACTGTTATCCTGGTAAGAGCTGCCAATGTAACTGAGAAGGCGAGAGTTATAAAGACAGGTGAAGTGGTTGCAGAACAACTCCAGTAACCAGTGTTAAACGAAACAATAACACCCCAGAATGTGTGTCTTCAAACAGCATTACATCAGAGTTACTCATAATATTTATATAACCTACTGTAAAATAAAACAGATCCACCTACATTTTAAAAATGCAGATTAAGAATGGCTTTTCTTTGGTTCATTTATTTTGAGATCAGTTTTGGTACCTACACATTTTCCCATCTACCATGAAAGCTGGAGATCTTGCCAAACATACAACAGTTATTCTGGCAAAAGATTGAAGGAAGAGAGATTTTTTATTTTGATAATCATAGAATTAACAGACACAAATTACAGATATAATATATATAAAACTTAAATAAATGAGAGTTCAAGTTTTGTGTTTATATGGCAAACTCATTAAAACTTGTCCAATCTTTTCGGCAACCAAAATTTCCTCACACCATTTAAAAAAGCAACAAAATAGTCATCCTTTTTGTGAATTCAGCAAAATATCTTTAAAAATGAATCTAATTGGTGGCATACAGTATTTTTTACTGCTTCACTTTACTGAACCCCAGCGTCTTTCAATATTCTGAATACCTGTATAAACCAGCACAGCAATTCTGAAAATATTCTTCTGCTTGCTATTTTATGGAAGGTAGGTCAAAAACTGAAATTCACCCCCTTTTCCCCAAATATAAGATGAAAACAGTAAAATAGTTAAATTAAAAACCCCCTCCTTACAGAAAAACTGGCTTACTGAGGATCACAATTGCATAAATCAAAGAAATGACTTTACGAATGTGTCGAGGCATCATGCTTTTCATTACTAGTACTAAACATACTTCTTGGCAAAAGTTTTGTCTGATTTATGTTTAACATAGAGGTTTTACAAGAGATAAACACAATTACCAGAATTACACAATAATAAATTTTACAACATAACTCTACTGCAATGATATCTTCAGTAAGTCTGTCACTTTTTTCTACTACAAATATGAAAACATTCTGCATATTTTTTTACTAAAAGGTGTCCAATAACCAAATTTGCCCCTACTTGAAAGCTGACCTTATTTGATTATTTTTTGAAGTTGAAATCGGAAGTCTATGTTCGACAATTCAATAAATATTTAGTCATACAATCTGTTTTAAATATCTGGCATACAAGGTGTTCCAGAACTGAGTTGTTAGACACAGGGAAGATTTCTACAGGCTAAATTATGCCACAAAATGTTCTATGAACATATATATTGTCACTGTTTTTATATATACTGTTTCCAAGCTATGAGGCAGATAAAACTCTAGCTTGTGCGCTACATGATATACATGACAGAAAGAGAAATAATTTCTATTATAATGATTAAAAAGAGTTATTAACTAATCATCTACATTTTCAAGCAGTTTAATCAGAAAAACAGAATTAATTGATTACACACTGGTCATCAGAAATTAAAGGATAATGAGAAAAAATTTGTTCACAAAGTTGATTTTGCAACCAATACTCAATGCTGTAATTTTTTTGTGTTCATTAAAATTGATAGAATTGAGGAGGTCATGTACAAATGTCAGTCACACAAGATTTGAATATCCCTCACAGTGTGATATCAAAAGTTTGGAACTACTTTTTAAGCACTGGATCAATCGATAGACAGGCTGGTCAAACGCAACCAAGAGCTAAAACTGATGCAGAATACAGTTTTCTGCTGTTGTTGGCTCAAAGAAACTGTGAAACTACTAGAAGAGATTTCGTTTTAGACCTCTAGGCTGCCACAGGAACATTCCACTGTTGTACAAAGGCTTAACAAGGTTGGATTATATGCGAGAAAAAGCAATGTTTTCTATCTCACTCACTCCAACTTCCAGAGGAACCTGTTTAAACTTGTGCCATCATCATGTTCAATGCAGCCAAGACGACTGGGCCCAAGTATTGTTTGCTGACGAGTCCAGATATAATCTGAACAGTGATTCCAGATGTGTTTTCATCTAGAGAGAGGAAGGAACACGCAACCTGCCTTCTCTTGTCAGTGAAATAATCTGTTTCTACGACCCTGGTTTAATGGTTTGGGGAAGATTCATGACAAATAGCCGCATCGAGCTGCATATCCTTCAAGGAGGTTCTGTAACTGCTCTGAGATATGTGGATGAGGCATAGGAACCTGTTTAGGGATATTGCCGGCCAAGAGATTTTGCTATTGGATGACAATGCTCAGCCTGATCGAGCATACGTGGTGCCAGAATAATTGCTAACAGAAAAGATCACTCGAATAGATTGGTCACCTTACTTACACGACTTGAACTCAACTAAGCATATGCGGGATGCCTTAAAGCACCAAATTTCAGCTGAAAAGTGCACTTTTAGAAGAATGGCATGCAATTCCACAAGACTTAAACAACAATCGGGTAAAGTCTATAAAATCAAGATGTGAGGTATGCATATCTCTCTGAGGTGACAATACACCATATTAAAGAAAATTTTTTTCACAAGAGGTAACTTAATTTTTGCTTCATTTTCCAATTTCCATAAATTTGGTTTTAATTTCAATATTTTGTAAATAATCAACTGTCAAACATTGTAATTTATGTTAAGTAATGCTTTTGTACAAATTTCTATTAATAATGTTTCATTAAGTATCAGTTATGTTTTATTTCTGTCACTATCCTTTAATTTTGATGACCAGAGTATGTAACAAATCATTATTTAAATTAAAAAGAGCACGCTCCCCTGCGAAAAAAATTATTACTCTTTTATTATAGTAAAACCTGATGTGAAACAGCAGATTAATTGCAGCACAATTTATTTTTCATTTTTATACATTGTTTAAAATTAGAGATGAGAAAAAGGTACATATATCCAAATTACACGTTGTTAAGTATCAAAACAACTCTCAAATACTATATTATCTGCTTTTTTCTGCTGTTAACTTGTGTACTTGTTTTTTTCATTTTTTGTATTTTCATTAGACATATTTTGTTTTAAGTTGATCATTCATAATAGTAATTTTCTCATTGTTCTGTAACAAGCAAGCTTATTTATTTATTTTTAAAGCAAACTTCTGTTTATTAGAACTTGATTATACAAATCATTGGTAATGAAACAAGCTACAGTGTCATCTCAAAAATTAATGAACACATTCAAAGACAGGTTAGAGTTAGGCAGTCTTACACAGGCATAGGGCAGTATCCTCCACCTATGGACAAATATCAATTGTGGTAATAAAAGGGCTTTTAGATTCCTACAGAAAATCTAACAGATTCATTTTCAGGGATAATACAGGCTATTTAATGGGGGGTCGACTTTCCAATCTGTCTCTTTCCTCATGTGTAAGTACAATGCATTCAAATTCAAATATGCGACAATGAAATGCCGCAAAATTCAAATTCACCTGCTATCTGAAGATACAAGATCAAGATAAAATCAAAGAATCTGCAATCGCAGTAGGGTCATCGTTTTTTGTACAAAAAATTTCTTTCTGCATAGAGGCTTGTATCATCAAGATGATCTTCTGAATGACCAAAAAACTCATTTTTTCTTTCAATTTTTCAATTTCTCCTGTTGTGGTTATTTGGTTTTTATAACAGTAGTTTGGAAATTCAACACGCTAGACCAGGGATGGGCAAACTACGGCCCGTCGGAAGACTGTATCCGGCCCGCGGATAGAATCTTAATTTGCCGGTCCGAGGCAAATTAAAAGAAATATATATTTAAATATTATATCTCCATCACCTTTTCTACTTTGTTTAAATATTACTTTTTTTCTTCCTTTTGTTCAAAGGACTGATGATCTTTTTACTGTCTCTATTTTTGTTTTACAAAACATAAATCAACGGAAATAGCAAGCACAAACAGCTTTCAATCGGTAAAGTGTTAAACACGGAAGTTCTTTGGTATTTATGCTGTAAATTGGCGCCAAGAATCGTTATCTGTTTTTCGGGGAGAAGACGTATGCCAATCCAATATAAGGGAATCAGACCTCACATTTGGCAGACTGCGCATTTTAAGCCCCAGCCAGCGGTCTTTTCTTTTGCCGCGAGTTCTAGTATTATTGATTGCATATGGAAAGATTGCAGACATATAGCATCATTGTGAATAGTGGTGAAATTGTTAAACGTATAGCGTTGCTAGTGCTTGTTTGGGTTATTCGTAAAATATTTCAACCTCAAAATGTCTACTAAAAAAGTAAAGTTGATTCAGAATGCCGTGCTTTTAATGATGAATGGACCTAGAAATATTTTTTACAGTTGTAAAAGATAAACCAGTATGTCTCATCTGCAATGAAGCTGTAGCAGTCTTCAAAGAATGTAACATCATTATCGAAAGTGAGTTTCCCGAATTTAATATCTCACGCCCAGAAAATCAGTGCTATGTTTGCTTCATCTTATATATGTGAACAAGTGTTTTCAACAATGAACCTTAGAAAGAATTATTTAAGAAGTAGAGTGACAGATGAGCAGTTAGCCTCGTTCCTTAGAATCAGTACATCTCACTTAGAACCTCAATATAAGAAACTTTTAAAAATGAAAGCGCAATTTCTTCTCATTAACATTTTTAAATTGTAATACTTGTATATGTTTTTAAAATTTTAGAAAAATTTACCTTGGCCCGCCGTACTTTTTTTTTTCGATTTTTGGCCCGCGAGCGAAAACGTTTGCCCATCCCTGCGCTAGACAAACTGTAAGAAACAACATAATCGCCACAGAATAACATTCACTTTAGGCTGAAATTTGGCCTTTTCATCTAAATGTCTTCAGTGAAGTAAAGTATCAATTTTTCAGCATCAATAACTACGTAACTCATAAATGAAAAATGAAAGCACTGGAACAGCCAAACAGCTTTCTTCAGTTGTTTATCAATTCATATATAGACCACTTTTTGAACTTCAACGCTAATTAGAAGACATGGATGAATGATGATGTTTTACTACTTTTTTGTATGTTAAAAATCTGCTTCGCACCGAAAGAGATGATGCCCAGAATGAGCACATTTTTGCAGTTGAGGTTTCCTTGCTGAAAATTTAAAAAACATAGCTAGCAGTGTAGTATCATAAACACAATAACTATATACTTCCTGCAGAACTGTTCTTGTTTTATAGCATTAAGAGTAATCAGTCCCCCCCCAAATTAATAAGCCACATAATAATAAAGGCTTAGTTTAATAATAGTTTATGTATTATTTATCCCAAATGGAATTTCTTAGATAGTTTCAAAAATTCATCATCAGACAAGCTAAAAAATGTTTGAACAAATGAAACATAATTTATTTTTACTTTTCGTTAGGGAATTACTTGATTTTTACAGTAGTGTATACTTGAAGAACAATTAAAAAGAAAGTTCTTTAAAATCAATTAGAGTTCTTATTAGTTCATAATCTGGCACAGAAAGAACCACAGTAGCATTCATAATGATTTTAAAAGTGTTCTGAAACACCTTCATGTTCACAGATTCATACCCTTACAGTCATTTAATAGGATTCAAATCTTTCAATTTGATTTTTATATAACATAACTCATATATGTCAATACAATGCCATAATTAGATCATAGTTTCCCAAATTCTATAATTCACTACCCTATTTTTCTGAGATGATTTTTACGAAGATGCAAGACAGTTAATATATATACAGAGTGGCCATAAAAAAACTTTGCCAACATCCGCACTTCTTGCATCCGTTCCAGTTAACCAATCGAGATGAGATTGCAAATATAGTTATTTGGAGGTATGCGCTCGAGATTCTGTGAATCGCAACACAGGGGCACTTACAGTTATGGTTATATTAATAGAAACTCGAAAATGTCGGATGTCAACACCAACTTTTCCAGTCGCAAAATGTTCAATGCATGCTAAAAAACCTAAATAGCGTTAGAACGGTACCGATATGTCCAAAAACGGACATGTAATGCATACAACACAAAGAAGAGTTCTGAAAACTGGCCACTGAAATACGATATAGGTGCACTCAGAAAATTTGCATATGACAGAGGCAAGAGACCACCCGGTGGCAAAGTGGCTAGTGCATCACGCAGCTGCATCACAGGTCTTGGTTTCTATTCCTGGTCTGGGCAAGGTTGACTCAGCCTTTCATCCCTTAAGTGGGTTGATAAAATGAGCACCAAATTCGATTGCGGACTAAACACCAGTAGCACTCTAGGTACCGCTGTTTTATCACAATGCGAGACTCATATATTCATTTATGCAGATTCTGGTACGCAAAAACTCACTGGCCATTTTTGCCTATTAAAGAAAAGAAGCCAAACTACGTGATTTTTTGCCAAAAATGGAAGTCTTCTTCAAACACGCTGGGTTTGGTGTAACCCTGATTACACGTGTTAGTTATTATTCTTGAGTGAAGACTCCTTTCCCACCTTCTGCCACACATAAAAAAATAAAATAAAATAAAATTTGGGACCTGCTACTACAGAAGAGCCTGCTGTTGAATATTTCCAAAGTTATGGAATCTTACTGGTCTAAAAAAAATGTTTTAATGGCTACGATATGGCGATATTATGGGAAAAATAATGGAAATTTTTTAAATACAAATAAATGATAATATAATAAATTTGAAAGAAAAATAAGAATAGAATGTTTTTTCTTGTATTTAGTAAATGGATTTTTTTGGTTTGACAACACCATCTCTTGTGGTCGACAGAATTTTCCTTGAGTATTCAGATTCTTTACTATTTAAGTATAACACAGGGAAATAATATTTGGTGGCAGCAGTCTGAAAAGTGATAAGGACATTTATAGTGAATCGACAAAAAATGCCAAAACAAAATAAATAGCCCTTCTAAGCTAATGCTTCTTTGGGCTAAAATAAATAAATAAAAGCTAAACAAAGTATAGGCTTATATTGGAATGAAAACAGAAAAATACTAAAGGGTTACAGGGCTTTCAAGAATTAATTTAATGTAGATCTATTTTTCAATACAGCGAGCACATTTGTTAAGAAATCTAATAGTAATTCTCTAATAAATAAAACTACCCACTTACTCAATAATTTCTTCTTTAGATGCTATATTGCCATTAACCATCTTCTGAACAATATGTGTGTGATCTTCATCAGAAAGGTGCTCTCTAGATATAAGAGGTAAATGGTCAGCAGGTTGGATAGCATCGCCACCATTAAGCCAAAGATCATTAGCAATCTCCTCCAATGAAGCCCGTTTTTCGGGATCCCGAATTAACATTTCTCCAATAAGTCTGTAATAAATTATTTTACATAACTGAGCATAAAAATTATTCAAGCATTAAGTTAGAAAGATTAAGTATTATTATCAAAAAATTATTTACAAAACATACTTAGTATTACTTTCTTGCACAAAACAACAATTCTACTAAAAATATTTTAATTGAAAATTTATCTAAGAATTTCTTTTCGTGAACAACCTGAAACAACATAAAAATCACTTCAACTCTGTTATCTGATACCACAGGCTCATTTGCCTAAAACTTCCACAATACTAGTTAATTTATAACTAAGAAATAGTGATATTTATATATTTGTGCAACAGCCTTAGCAGAAGTTGTCAAATTTTCAGAATGTGTAACTCTATAATAATTTTTCAGTTTTAACAAATGACACAGCCATTTTCATACGCATTTCTTGTATTCCAACAGTTTTTTCTAGACAACTGATATTTTTTGTTTTAAACTCAATTTTAAAATATACACTTTTGGGATTTACCTATAACAGAAGAAAGTGGGGTAAAATTTCTGCAGGAATACATTATTTTTCAAAAAATTACAAGCAATTGCCATGAAATTCCTCAGGAACAAAAGAAACAAAGATTTGCTTGCAAGTACATTCATGGCTCATTATCCAAGATAACTGGATTTGTATTTACCACATATAATCAAAAACTCCGTCAAAACCGACAAAATTTTAAAACGTGTTTTCTTTTGAGAACATTTTCTGAAAATGTCTATTTGAAATACTAAAAATAAGTGGAAAAGTGTTGACATTTTACCAAACTCCTTCATTAGAAGTTAGACAAATAACCCATGGAACATTTTATTTCATGACAAAAACATTCATTAATTTAATGACAAAATTTGAGAAATTCTGTAAAATTTGTTACATGTGTTTTATGAAATACTTTTTGTCCCTTTCTGCACATGCCCACAGACTTTTGACGACTCTCCTCCCCTTTTTCCTTTTTTCATGGTGTGTTTTGTGAATTATATTCTGTATATATAATGCATAAATGTTACTAAGCCAATTTTACAGTAGTTTTTGGATTTTAGACAACAGCAACCTCACAGCTTCAAAACCTATGGATGCGTGAAAAATCAAGGTAAGAAATTTATCTTAATTTTTATTGCTTTTGGACAAATAGCATGTGTTCGCAATTAGCAAGGTTCTATTCTCCTGGGGGGGGGGGCTCGAGACAGGGCAAATGAAAGTATTTGAAGACCTTTTTTTAATTGGATCCCTGCTGGGTGTATCTGTTTCTCATTTTGCAACAAAAGAATGGAGAGTTGTGTCTCAAAATTACCTTTGGAGTAGGACACATCTTGCATCTAGAATGCCTTTGCCTATCTCTTGTGTAAAAATGTTGATGTAACATTTTTGTATCCTAATTCAAACCTTGTATAACCTAGAACTCATTTGTTAAGTTTCAAAATAAATCTAAAAGAGACAACCTGTCTTAATGCCTTCCATCTCAGGCGTTCGGCAATGCTAAATGTTGAAATTTGTTATACTACAATTTTGATCACATGTAAAATTCCGGTGCTCGAACAGAGATGCTGGTTTTTAGTTAAAAGCTGATTTAGAAATAGATAATTATGGATAAATTAATAAAGGTTAGAACATCACTCAGAACAAATTTTATGAAAGCTGCTAATAGACTAGGGTCAAATTTTATCAAAATTTGGCTGTGCCATACCTCACATGAAGCTGATTCTGAGATTAATCTACTTATCGGAACGAATGTGGCTGGTAATGATGAGATTACCTTAAATTGGAAACTACAAATTTTAGCCATCAGACCCACTGCAGTTGGATTCCACAGATATCTGAAGTATATGAATTTTGTCAATCATATCTCCACTCTCTAATAACATTAACCTTCCAGACATGTGGAGTTTTATTTATTACACAGTGTATAGGTATTCTAGAGACAGTTGAAACCATATTGTTGTAGAATTGCACCAAGCTGCTTTTGAACATTTTCAACATAGCCTGAAAGTTGCTGACAATGGAAGGTATGAAGTAACATTACCTAGACTCAAGAGTAAAGACTTAGCTAAAAGAAAATTGTGCACTACCATTAAGAGACTGAAAGAAGTTAACAATTTAGAAGCCAATCAAAAGGCCCTACAACATGTTCAAAGGGTGGAATAATTGAAGAAAGATGATGAAATGCCTCCAGGACATTTCTTACCTCACTGAGCAGCAGTTAAGAGCTCAGCAACAACGAAAATTAGGCCTGTATTTGATGTCTTTGCGCATACTAAAAATTTGGTATCTCTGAATGAATGTCTAGCAAAAGATCCCAATCTCATGGAACTCATTCCAATGATATTAAATTGTGCCCGCATGATAGTTTGCTGTTACAGCAAATATTAAATAAGCCTTCTTACAAATTGGTATTTCTAGAAGTGACAAAAACTACCTTAAATTTCTCTGGATAGCCGATGATGATCCAAGCAGGTTAAAGGTCTGCAAACGTTGTATATTTATGAACTTAAGTCTAGTCCACTTTTGTTGAGTGTCACTCTAAAGCATCATTATATCCCCTTCTCAGTTTAAAGACACAGCTTTGATTTTACTAGACTTTTTCTAGGTCAATAATTATCTTGATAATTTTGACAGTGTTAAAGAGTCACAACAATTCATTAAGGAGTCTAGAGCAGGGGTTCCCAACCCTATGCCTGGTGCCCGCTGCTGTGTGATCACAGTAAAAATGTTTTAGTTTGTGAAAGTTTTCTAATTTTTAATGAAATAGAATTTGTGTCCAATACGGATACCAGCACAAAGCGAAATGCCACGGATCTCTTTTTTTAAGTGCATGTATTAACTCTATCTTGAGAAACTATTAACTCACCTTGAGAAAGTAAAAGGTGCCCGCCGTCTAATAGATATTCTAGAACATACTCTCAGAGACAAAAAGGCTGAGGATCCCTGTTCTAGAAAATTATTATTTTCAGGCTAATTTGAGTTACAAGGTTGGTGAGGCAATTACTCAATCTTAGAAACTGTCAAATTTCTAAATGAGAGTAATGATGGACTTGAAAATACAAGTGAAGAAAACTTAGTACAGGTTTCAGGACTAAAGAGATTTGACATGGGATAAATTATTTTGAAATCCCACTTACTAACAAATAGTACATCCTACTGTTACAAAAAGGAAAACTTTAACTGCAGCCAAAAAAATGTAGGATCCTTTGGGAATTGTATACCCATTTACATTGTTGCCAAAACTGCTATTACAAGAATGCTGGAAACAGAAAATACCATTGGATGCAGAATTACCTAAAGCTATCATAAAGGAATTTTTAAACTGGTAAAAATCAAATAACATTTCAGGAGGACATTTGTATTTGCAGAAGGATGAAAAAGAGAATTTCTTCCATAAAATAGCGTAGTTTTACATGTTTGCTGATGCAACAAAAGTTCTTATGCAGCTTGTATTTTTAATCTGAACTGAAACTAGCAAATTCATTACAACTAAAAACAGAATAACTCCAATAAAGACAACCACAATTAGGTTGGAGCTCCTAGTATTTTTAATTGCTGCTCATTTAACATTAACAAATATCTAAAAAGACCAGATTTTAAACACACTACTGGACTGATCCTAACAATGCTTTAAAGTTGGATCAAAAGAGATGAACATTGGGCAACTTTTGATACCAACATATGACAGTAAATACACAGCTGTCTCGCTCTGATAATTTGCATCGCATTTCTGGAAACCTTAATTCAGTGGGTTTTCTACCAAGAAGTTCTTTTTGATACCTTACTGAACCAAGATGGTTATGAGTTAACCAAAATGGTTAAAATCTCCAGCAGAAGAGCAGCCAAAATCTCAACCCGTAGTTGATGAAGGAAGTTTTAATTAAGAGTGAAAGACGACGGCTATAATCAACACTCAAAAAGACGTACCGTGGTATCACAATAGGTTTTCTTTCAACTTGAAGATAGATAGAACTTCTGTTGGAATGAAGTGTTTCATAGGAAATGCTAAGTAGCCTAAGTTAGAATGGTACCATCAGGAATCAACTGTCAAAGAAACAGAATCAGCTGAACTGATATTACTTTACAGTATACAGCAAGAAGGCTCTGGCTCAATAACACATACTGTTCTGAAATCTGTAGACCTACAACTTGATGCAGATGGCTTAATCTGTGTCCTACAATGAGAAACTACTAATAGTTTGAAACAACTAGTAATATTGCTAGCAAACATCCAGTTGTTCCTTTTCTTATTAGAACATCACATAAGATTATGCCATGCTGTGGTACATACTTTAATGGCTCAACCAAGAGACAAGTTCTGGATATTAAGATGTAGAAAAACTGTTCACAAGTTTTAAGATGCTGCAAGAATTGCAGGAGATCTGAAGCCTCTAATGCCAAGGTTACATCCGAGTTTTTATCAGAAAATTGTATAAAGAATGGAGCAGCATTTGAAATAATGGGGACTCATTTAGGAGGGCCATATACTTAAGAACTATAGATTAGGCTTGGTTCATTCTGTTCTGATGTGCTGTGATTAGAACGGTGCACAAAGATATAGTATGATCACTGAGCATCAAAAGCTTTTTTTTGGGAGGAGGGGCATTTTGAAGATTTCTAACGAGAAGATGATGGTCCTTGAATGTTCATTCTGATAAGAATACAAATATTGAAGGAACCAACAATATTTTCCATAACACAGAATAGTTAAAGGTACAGAAGTTGGCTTCAATTAAACAGATTCAGTGGATTTTCATTCCTCTTGCCGCTGCTTGGTGGAGCAGATGGTGGGAGTAGTTTATTGGAATGATCAAAAGAATCTTAAGAGTGATGGGACATGTCCAACTACATTAAGATGAACTGACTACCATCTTGTGCAAAGCCGAATACATAATTAACAGCCATCCCTTCAGTTATCTGTCAGAAGATGTTGAAGATTTAAACATTTAATCACCCATCTTTATTTTTATAAGAAATACAAGACCTTTATCTGAATTGGATATTTTTGATACAACTCATTTAAAAAAATGTTTTCGTTATAAGAAACTTAAACAAGATATCATGAAAAGATTTCGAATAGAATATGTGGGTCAATTTAAATTTTATTCCAAGCACAAACCAAAGAATATGAATGGAAGAAGAAGGCAACTCTTGTAGACATAATTTAAACCAGCACAGCTTGCCTCAGGTGACTTTTGAATCGAAGTTCGAATCCTGTATGTTTGCTGCTGGTGAAATTCATTCTACTTAAAAAGCTATGAAATACGAAGCATAAATCTACTATTTGAGAATTAGATTTTGCTGTTATTTATACTCAAAATTTTTATTCTGCAGTGCACTTCGCATTTTTTTCTTCATTTTTTTATTTTACAGAAATTTTTTTTGTTTTACAATTAATCATTTTTGTACTTAAATATTTAATAAGTGGTTACTATTATATTAATATTTCTAATGTAGTACTATATTAAATTATGCTTTCATTTTAAATGTATGTGGTAATTCGTTTCCATAAATGAATTCATAAATGTCATTTAATTATTATTTAAAAAATAGAAATGATCATGTAGAGAAGTGAGAAGCACTTAGTAAGCGTTGGCAGAGGTCATTCCTCCAAATACTGACCATATTCCAAACTGCTTGTTTCTGGTGAATTAGGAAGGAGGCGATTCTTACCTCTCAGCTGATGGAGCGTTGAAAAACAAATAAACTAAGACATAGGTAGAATTACAGCAAGTTGTTATTAATGAGAAATGTTAATCAAGATAATTTAGCGCTTCCAAAGATGTTTGAGCTCTCACATTGTGCAAAAGAATTCAATAATACTTTTTTTTATTGGGGTTAGTGTTAACTGTTTCGGAATAAGATTTGGGTTGTTATTTTGCTGTTGTCAGAAGGAGGTTTTTAGGATTGCCCATCATTATTACTATGTTGGAAATTGAAGGATTTGATGAAGTTTAATTTTAGAAATTCTAAGCAGCCAACGGTTCTTAAAAGGCAGAGAATCTGCGTTATATAAGAAAACTTCATACTGAGATACTTTCAAATGTTTCTGATTTCTTTAATAGTCTGGTTTATAATTTTAACTCTCTAAGTGGCATGACTGGTTTTATCCGGTCATGAGATTTTTTGTCAGTTATAATTTAAGATATTTTGCTTTCTTATTTCTTTAATAATGTAAATATCATGTTAATGAATATAAGTTTATAAAAATAAAGACTAAAAGAAGTAATTATACAAATTAAGGTAATAAATGCTGTTTAAATCCAGGCCTTCATCACAGATCTAAAAACACACAACACTCAGATGGTTAAAATAAAATGTTCCAATGCGAGTTTCCTATTCAATCGTTCATTTTATGCGATATTTTTTACTAACTTCACCTGTCATGAAATGGATTTTTAATGAAATTAAAGCTGCCAACTTAAAAAGATATTTCTAACATTGAAGAAATAAGAATTAAAAGTTTTATGTAAAGGATTCAAGCTTTTAAATCATTTAATATAATGTTTTGACAGTTCTCAGATATTGCTTGAGGTTTAGGATTGCATTCATAGACGAAGTTCAAGGCCTGTCTTCACAATTGTAAAGTTTATTGATGCTTTACACATTTTCGGCTAAATTTGTCTCAGTGATCTTTCTGTGTCATTGAAGCTTTACTCCTTCTCCCAATTCAAATTCCTTGGCACAAACACCCAATTATCCTTACAGTAGGTCAAGTTGTTCTTTTTGGAAGTGACAATAGCAAATAGATAAATTGGCCTTTAGCCAAAATACTTTATTCTGGAAAAGACAAAAATGCTCATGTTGCTTGGCATACATCGATGAATAGCAAACATAAAAAACATATAAAAGATGATGAATTTTTTACCCTTTTAAAGCAGAAAATGAGAAGAGATTCCTGCTTAGCGAGAAATAACTTTCAGATGAAACAAACAGTTCCTCAACTAGTCTATGCTGAATGTGAATACAGCCAGTCATTTACTCAAACCCATAGCTGCCAACCTTGAAATCATAGAAACCGTAGATTTTTGCAAGAAAACTGGGAAGTTTTCACATTGCACAGAGATATCATTTCAAAGGAACTCTAAACTGACTTCAATTCACTTTATGATGCATGATTCAGGTTACTGAGCTATTTGAAATTCATTCTGATGATATCAGCATTTAACTCAATATTTTAAGTTTTTTTGTTCTTTGGCTAATTTTTTTTTTAATTTTCTCACACTTTTATATAGAAAAAATTTCAGGTAGTGAAAAGAATCTTTTTGTTTATCAAAGTACTTTAAATATGTAAAAATAAAACTAATAATTAATGTACATAGTATTTGTGTAGATAAACTTAGCAATGTACTATACATTGAAATAAACAAAATTAAATAATTTTTAAGAATTATTTTTATTGAATATTAATTGAATAAACTTATTTTGAGTCTTCATTTAAAAATTCACAAACATCTGTAGTATTTTGCCAATCTAACAAAAAAAAAACTAGTCATTTTTAAAAATGGCAGTGCACTGGAACTTACATAAAACAGCAACAAAATAACTGAAATAAAAATGCAACAAATAAATATATAAAACACTTAACATTCTTTCCCCTGGGTCTTCTGCCCATATGCAATAATCGGTTTCAACTTAAAAAATCATCCAAGAATTGCAGAAATCTCAGCATCATAAAGCAACTTAACATGTCTCTACATGCACACATCAACCTATTTACACTTAAAAAATTTCATGGAATGTACATTCCTACAATCCCTCCTAAAAAGCACAGTTCTGTCAAAATGCAATACTTTATTTTCATTAGCAGACAAATTCCCCAGTGCTATTAAGTTCCATTACAAGGGGGGGGGACATAATAATCACAATAGGCAGAAACTACAAACATGGCCACTGAATTTCAAAACTGTGCGCATTACCACCACCACTGAGATAAATGGTGGCATTATAAGCTGACACAATGCGTGCGCAAACTTTAGTTGGTTGCCTTGATTACACAGTGCTTGGTGATTCTTGCCAACATTGGGAGGATAATCAGAGTACCCTATTTTTTTCAAAAATCTTGAGTTCTTGGCTCTTCAGTTATTAGTCTCCACTGGGTAGCCCCAATAAAGTCTAAAAATAAGTCCCCCCCCCAAAAAAAGCACCTCCTGCAGTATTACTGTCTGCAATGTCATTTAGGTCATGGTGACAGCAAAGACGGCCAACAGCCATGTCAACATGGCCACAACATATATATTGGTCAATCTGCCAGACCTATAACCATGCAGATGTTATTTAAAATAGTCAGAACCAGTTCTCAGAGCAACTAAATATTTCACAATGAATCGATCTTAAGATCAATTATTACTTTTTATGCACTTTTCCCGTTCTAATTTTTAAGTGCCGAATTTTCTTCAAAATCGAAATAAGTAAACCTGACTTAACATCGGCAAAAACAGAAATCAGCTAAAAATAACTACAGTCGAATTCTGACAACCTGAGAAAGTCTGCAGGCCATGCTTGATTTTGAATGTAAACAAAATTTTAATTTTCAGAAAATTCAGCACTACAAATTTAATAGCAGTTTTCTTACAGATACACAAATAATTTTTTTTGATAAAAAATACGATATTTATAAAATATTTTGAAGATATCATGAATTTATTTTATTACTGAAATTATTAAGCATTTTCTTGTATCCATGGCAGTGTTTTCTCTTCGTAAAAAACACAAATTGTAAATCTTCACGTTTTTTGCTTCAGATAAATACCTATTTTTAGATGTATATTCTACTGAATTTTAATATTAATTTTGAATTTATAAGGTTTAACATGAATGAAGAATTTATTTGCCATTATCATAAATGACTGTTCATACATAGTATATCCATGAAACATACAGCACATCTATCTTATTCTCTTCTGAATGGTCCCCCATTTGTAACTGCACACTTAACCATATCAGTTTCCATTCTTCAAAACATCCCTGGAAATTCTGAGAAGTTTGGCTTTTAAGCTGCCTCCCTGTTTCTCGTTTTATTGCTCCCATAAGTCCCAATACTGTTCCCACATGATCTTTTTTGCAACTGGGAACAAAGCAAAATTGCAGCCAGCTAATCTTGTGAGTAATAGAGGTGATATATCACAACGATCAAATTATGGGCTAGAAATTTGTTGACAAGCACCGCTGAATGTGCAGGCATATTGTCATGATGCAGCAGACATTCATCACCATCACACAATTTTGCAGCAGAGGATGCACACAATCTCTCAACCATTTGTGAACTCCACATAGAAGGAAACACTCACTGTTTGTTCTTCAGGAAGCACTTTATGATAAACAATACCATAAATGTTTTTAAAAAAAATTCTAGCAGTTTTTATGGCCTTCATATAAACACTAGTTCCAGTTGATACAAGCTGTCTTCTTCAGTGTTTTAACATTTCATGTATTTTCTCCAAATTTCACTATAAATCTGATGTTCAGTTTCGTCCCATCTCTTTATCAATCTCCATTGTCAACATGAGCAAACAAAGGACTTCGTAAAAACAATCCCTTGACAATCTGATGGTCACTGACACTTTAGTGGGCCACCATGCCAACAAAGCAGCCAATATGCACGGCCAAACACCACATCAAAGTCATTCTAGTAGTTAACTTTGTACATTCATTGGACAGACTATACCATGCAATGTGCAAACATGTTTATATTGGTGGTCCAACAGAGATAAATTCTCAAAAGTAGCAATTGTAGAGATTTTCCTAGCATTAAAAATAGAAAGCATGGTAAATAAATGGGCTAACAAAAGTGAAATTTTTTTAATGAGCCTAAAATGTCCATTTTAGTACTTTCTGTAGTTCCATTAATGCAGCTGCACATGTGTAGATTTCAATGGAAGAACTCATTAAGGAATTTAACTTACAGAAAACCTCACTGCTGGAGTTTCCATAAACAATATATTTATTTGTGAATTCTTCCCCTTCATTTAACAGGGAAAAAAATCATTATGCAAATTATTTCAAGTTATTTAACTGGTGAAAATATGTCTTTACATAAAATTACTTGATATATTTTCACAAGAGTTCCTTACTTACATGCGCGCACGCACGTAAAAAAAAAAAAAAGTTTTATCTCTCCGCTGCATTTTTCTTTTGTACTGATATTATTTTCATCATTGTAATAGTTTTGTATTCAATAAAATTTTGATTAAGGTAGGATTGCTTATTTATTTACGTGAGAACAAAGCAGTTTTAATGTAAAAATTAAAAAGGGAAAAATGTAAACAAAACCCAGACTAACATGACCTTATATGACCCTTCCTTATAAGATGTGCTTTATTAGAATTTTACAATATATATTATGCTAAAGTATAATTAATAAAAATTATATACTTATCTACCTTCTACATTCTGGGGAAATATGTTGAGGAACAGTGTATTTACAGTCCATTATCATTGTCAGGGTTTCACTGTCATTTGCTTCTTGGAAAGGAGCTCTCCCACAAACCAGCATATATAAAATGACACCAAGACTCCACACATCTGTAACATAAAATTACAATTTGATAAATGTACATAACGACAAGGAATGGATATGGAAGGCCTCAAAATTTATACATGGAGCTTTACGAAAACATGAACTTTGGGATGTTTAATAAGACTCATTGCAAGAAATTTGGATATGGGAAGTATTTTTCAAAATATGTGTATGAAATGAAGATCATATACTATTTGATTTTTATGCACATATTATGGATAAATCGATAGAGTTTTATTCAAAATCTATTCTAAAACAATTGCTGTTTTGCCCAATTTTAAATTTTACACTGATATGTTACTCTTCCAATTTGACACTTGAGTTTAAAGTAAGCAATTTAAATTTTAATTTGCATCTTTCCTTTATGTCTCATTCGACCACATATTTGCTTCCTACACAGATTTCTGCAGATTTGATTGTAAAAGATTTCAGATTGATTGTAAAGGGTTTACTGTAAAATGAGAAGAATTCGTAATTAGATCAATGTTTGGCAGTCAATTACGCATACTGCACTTGCCTGTTATTTAGTGAATGCTGCTATTTGAGAGAACTAGAATTTCCAACATTAGCCTAGAAGGAAAATTATTAGCTTGTTCAATCGGAGTGTTGAAGCCTAGATAAGAAAATACTTACATTTGCTTTCAAGAGACCTTTGAAGTTCCAGTTTCCTTTCTCTGTCCATTTAATTCAGGAGTTCGGTAATTTTGTTTTTTAATATTTTAACTTGACTGTCACATATCGTCAGATAGAATAAAGTTACAGTTTATTCTGCCACACAAATAATTAAATGGTGAAATTACACCACTTGGTAACGGCATGTACCTATCAAACATTTATCGGCAACAACTTGCATCATAGCTAATAAAAGATAATCCTGATAAGTGAGAATTAGAACTGAAGTAATTAGAAGTTAGAAACAGCTCCTTAACTGTTGTACCTTGAGAATTTTTAGAGATGAGGAAAACACCCATTCATAGCAGACTGACAGGAAAGTAATGTAAGGGGAATGGGCACATCTAAAATATTCCCTCTGCGCACACAGAAAAACTAATGAAAAGGGATTTACAGGTTACTCTGAACTTTCTTTATTTATACTAGATAGCAGCACAACACAAGCCAGTCCATATATTTTAGCCATGGTTAATTTTTAAAGATCCTCATTTTTCAAAGAAATCGAGATTTTTTTTAGGATATAAAAGGAATTGTTTGAAAAGAAATTTCTATGTTATTTTGTTAGCTGTATGCTAATCTCCTTATTATATGTTAATTTAAATTTTTTACCTTGAAATCTTGCCTAAAGTCGAATGCCGAACCTCTGGTGTGCCGAGAGTGCGATCACTGAAACACCAGGACCAGAGCAACAACTGTATCTTTGTTTCACAGCAGTTTTCGCAATAAAAAGGTGGGTTCACATCTGTGTTTCCTTTCCTGTTTTTCTCCCCCCCCCCATTTTTTCTGAAGTTTTGTTTATCAACTAAGAAATTGTTGGGGTGTTTTTTCTGAAGGTCAGGGGTAATTTTATCAGTTAGCTCTCTGGTTTTTCATTAGAGCAATTTCTTTTGCTTTCGTTAGCTCTATGTTTTGATAATTTTGAGTTGTAGGTGTTTACTTAATTTTATTTTATAGTTTATTTTTTCTAATTATAGGCATTACATTGGTTTATTTTTTTCTGATTTTTAATTATTTCGCAAATGGATCAGAGAGGGGTGGCCATTTCTGAGGCACTGAAAGTGCTACACAAATTGCCTTCAGATAGTGCATCTGTTACAGATCCCAGTACATGTGCAAAATATGCAATGTTGGGTTGTACTTTTCCGAAGGTGGTGTCACTTTCTTCGAAAAGTACCACCATGAAAAAAATAAATGAAAGTGTAAATATGAAATGTAAATATCATGCAGCCAATTTACTTTTTCCCCCCATTTATATACATATAATCATCATATAACTAAGAAGAGCTTTTGGGGGGCAGTAGAGTAGCAGGCATTCAAGTGGCACATCCTGAGTAATGCTAAATTTGCTATGGTATTCAGAATCTAGTGTTTTTAAATCGTAGGCAAAATCTTTTACTCTGTTACGTGCTTCTCAGCAATACTCGCTTCAGCACTCTTTTCGAAGCTCCATTCATTCAATGAGCCTGACGCACCCACAGAATTAAGACAGTAAGTGCTATCTTTACAAAATTTTACCTGTGTACTCCCTGATAAGACCTTTTTTTTTTTTTTTTTTTTAATTTCAACTTTAAAAAGTAGTGTGCCAGAAAGGGTTACCAAACAGATAACTTTCCCTTCTTTTCCTCCTAATTTTAATGCTTGAGAAGAGAAGGGGATAATTATAGAGGGTAGAGTATGAGATAACTTAAATGATAAACACAGCACATTAAAAACACTATTATATTATGTATTTTAAAGGATTTAACAATTTCAATAGTATTCATTTTACTGACACATTCTCCTTATTTGTGCATATATATTGTACTGTTACCACAAATAATCAATTTCTAAATCATATGCTGAAAAATAAAGGGAATATTAAAGAGAAAAATATGCAAGTAAATATGGTATTTTAGTTTTATCACAAAATATTCATTTATAGCATTTTTTAATGTAAAAGTTCTAGCCAATATGATAATAATTCTGCGACCAAAGCTAGTAACACTTGAACTCTGACGCAGACAAATAAGAATTTCCTATTACTCTTGCAGCCTGTGATTTAGCATTACAAAACTGTACCATATATTAAACTGTGCT
Source organism: Stegodyphus mimosarum (assembly GCA_000611955.2). NCBI lineage: Eukaryota > Metazoa > Arthropoda > Arachnida > Araneae > Eresidae > Stegodyphus > Stegodyphus mimosarum. The sequence goes on from KK117179.1 coordinate 478,308, forward strand.
GTGATAAGTGATTTCACTTCTCGAACTTCAGCTTTACTTTCATCTTAGGAAATAGACTAACGCATCAAAAAATGTACATAACTATAAATCTTCTTGTACCTTTTGCTCTTTCAATATGCACCACATACCGCTATTCAAAACTATAAGCACTTTCTTTATATATATATATATTAGACTACATTACAAGTACTTATTCATGTCTCAATAATCTAACTTTGTACACAATATTTATATGTGTGTATATGCATACCATCTGTACTTCTACTGTTCTAATGTAACTTATACTAGATACAGAATACATAGACGAGGTTGGTAACCATCCTTGTATGGTTAATGTCAGGGCAAGGATCTACTCCGATGGTGTAATATTAATAAATGAGTTGCATCAATTTAAAAAAATGGTTGATACTTTCTGATTATCTGCACCCTGATCGAAAAGTAACAAAAAAGGAAGTGTTTCATTACTGATGTTTCCAAGAAGTTTGCGACTTTTCAGTGAGGTAGGGAAAATTAAAAACAAAAAGTTTAGGTATTTTGGTATTATTGTGCAATCACCTTGCTACATTTTTGTGTTTTTTAAAAGGAGCGGGAATGGCAATTTCAAGTCAGAGAAAGTTACTTATCTTATATCACATATGTTATTAGGTACATATTTTAGTTTTAGAGAGATATTTACCCTGGAAAACAATTTATAAATATACTTACAAATAAGTTTTTGTTTCTTCTTTTTCTGGTGTAAATTTTGTAGCGATCACATTAAGACCAGATTCAAAGCAATGGGAAATCACTTGTTACTTTTTTACTTCAGCAGTATATAAATCTGACTGCTGTAGTACATGGCCAACAACTATTCTTGAATCAATTACCACTTCGAATGCTGACGTGTTCGTTATACATTTTTCCGTTGCATCCCCACGAAGGGGGGGGGGGTGTTTTTCAAAATACATGATCATCAAATGTGAATCTAAACATTACCACTTCTGTAGCAAAATATTATATTCCTGCAAAAATTTTACAAAACTATCTTCATTTACAGGCAAATCCCACAAGCACATGTTTCAAAATTCAGCTGTAGACAAAATATGGCAATTTACGTTTAGAGCTTCTAACACAACTAAAACAGCAGCTGCAAAAACTGTGATGTTGCTTATTCAAACTTATAGCTGTTGATATAATTACCTGAAGAATTGTTATGCACATGCTTGTCAGAGTACTTGCGATAACACCAAAGTACCATAGCTTATTTTGAAGCTTCTTCAGAGTTATTTTCACGAGAAGACAAGGTGATAAGTTGCTTGATTACTGACATGGAGCCGGAAATTTGAAATATATAGGTTCCATACAACATTATAGTTAAAGCCAATTTCAGATTATGCAATTGTTTGTGTTAATGTTTTGATTATTTTCTAATAGCTCAATATCTTCAGTCATAGTATGCCTTAAATGGAGGCTTCTCTTAATTTCTTGCAAACAAAGGATTACAAATCGATAGTTGTCCCTGAAAATATCTAGATGCAAGTTCATGAGGTATAATCCAAACACAAGTATGATTTTTTTCTTTATCATGTCATTTATTACCATTCATTGCACATAATGACTTTGTAATGTCTGATTACTCCCTCCCTCTTGTATTCGAGGCAAAAAGCTTGTACAACTCCCTCTGGCGATTGATTGCCACAGAAGAGTAGTCAGTTAGGGTTTGCACAATGTCAGGAGTCACTGCACGATTATTGCAGGTGTACACTCATCGCAAGTTCTGATAGAACTGCACAATAGTATGCAGGCGTGTACTTTTCCATTTGATATCAATTAATGTTAATCATACGTAAATATCTTGTAACATAATTAATTACCTCTTATATATAAATAAAATAATGTGTGAAAGAAGTTCCATTATTGGATTACGATCACGGATGACAGAAATGCAAAGAACCGAAACGAAGTTGACACGACAACTGGTGTCACAAGTGGGATGATTTTGTTGTCATGGTGAACGCTATCAAGAAGATAAAAGGTAGGCATTAATTTTATCTGACTTTTTGATTTCTTATTTTATTGCATGAAAATAAGATAAAATGTTTGCTGTAAAAGGAATAAGAAAAGAAGATTTAATATTTGTGGCAGAAGAATTAGGTCAGACTGTTCCTCCTAGCTCAACAGTAGCGGATCTAAGAAAACTTATTTTACAAAGTTCAGAATATGAGAATGATCCGGAATTCGTTACAGAAATTTTCAGTACAGTCGCAGATAGGCTTAAATGCGAGGATCGAATTCTGGAACTACAGAAATTAAAATTAATGCATGATATTCAATTAGAACTGGCTTGTATCCAAAGTAACACAAGTAGGAATACTGATGTAGAAAGAACATAAGCATTAGAAGATATGATTAAAAGTGTTCGGGCATTGGCAATTCCCACACCGCAACCTGCAGAAACTTGGAATTTATTCTTCACCTCTTTAGAAAAAGCTTTTGAAATTAAGAACATCCCCACCAAAATGAAAGTAGAAATATTACTTCATATATTGGGAGAAAAAGCAACGAATCTGTTAACCAATGTTAAAAGCGAAGAAATGCGTAATTACAAACGGGTAAAATCAATCGTTCTAAGGGAATTTGAACCAATGGCAAATGCATGCTTAGACAATTTTAGAAAAGCTAAACTGTTCTGAAATGAAACCCATATACAGTTTGCCTCAAGGTTAAGAGCGACATGGGATTACTACTGAAAATTAAGAAAAATTGAAGATTTTGAAACTTTAAACGAATTAGTTGTAGCAGACAAATTTATGGAATCACTAGATAGCAAAACATCAGCCCATATAAAAATACGTCAAGGGAACAATTGGTGCCAGGAGTGAGGTGACTGCACAATTATCGCAGCCGTGCACTAATCGCAAATTTTGATAGAACTGCACGATAGTATGCAGGCGTGTACTTCTCCATGTGATACCGATTAATGTTAATTGTATGTAAATATCTTGTAACATAATTAATTACCTCTTACATATAAATAAAATAATGTATGAAAGAAGATCCATTATTGGATTACGACCGCAGATGACAGAAATGTAAAGAACCAAAATGAAGTTGACAGAATTACTCTCCTTTTTCTTTACTGGTCATACATGGATTTGACTTTATCAGCATCTTCAATGTAACAGTCAACTTCAACGGTAATACTTCCATGTTGGAATTCAGCACATGACACTACACTGACATTTACTCTCTACATCTTACTGTATGGTGGGGGCAACAGTATTTCCTTATCAGAGCAGCCCCCAAAATTTTATCTCTAATCAACCAATATATAACATGTAGTGAGATTTTGGCAAGATATCGCAGTTGATTTAGAGTTTCAATCTTGGGGCTGCTATAATAAGGAAGTACCAACAAGAATGTGGTTAGCGTCTGCAGCATTTCTGTGAAGACAAAATTCAGAAAACATGACATGAAGAATTTTCACTTTATTACATGTTTATAATATGCATTTCTTTTGATGTTAATTTGATTCTACTTTTGCTTAATGGCACTGAATATTTTATGTAATTACTAGAGTACTGTTATATCCTACATGACAAAAGATAAATTCATCATTTACCAATCTAGAAAGAACATTAGCATTAGAAGATATGATTAAAAGTGTTTGGGCATTGACAATTGCCGTACTGCAACGTACAGAAACCTGGAATTTATTCTTCACCTCTTTAGAATAAACTTTTGAAATTAAGCACATCCCTACTGAAATGAAAGTAGAAATATTATTTCATATATTGGGAGAAAAAACAACGAATCTGTTAACTAATGAATAAAAAGAATGCTTTTATTTTATTTACATTATGCTAAAGCATTCTTTCTATTCCAATGATACATTTTGTCTTATTTCTTCTAGGCCATTCAGCTTTATGCCAGAGTTTAACAGGACAGATCATAATTTTCTTAGTTGTTATATTACAGGGGTGGGCATTAACTCGATCACGATCAACTGCCAAGACATTTTGGGGTGATCACCTTTATTAAGACCTAAGACATGGATACTAAGATACAGAGATTCAGGGACCTACTACAAGAGGTAAAAGACTTTTTGGAGGGAATCAAATGAGAAAGCGTATGCTGAACATAGTGATGATGTTTGTTTGATGGATTTAGGTTTTGTTGTTGATATAACAAGACATCTATAATGAATTGAACTTGCAATTGCAAGGTAAAAATCAAACTACCAACTATAGTAGAATTCAATAGATTTGTTAATACTTTCAAGAGCAAGTTAAGGTTAATATCTTCTTAGGTGATGAAGAATGAGCAAAAAAATTTCAAAAATATTTCTGACAAGTTGTTTAAAAACTCAGGCACATTAAACAAAGAGAGATATTATGGTGAAATAATAAAACTTCACTCTGAATTTGAAAGACGTTTTCATGAATTTACTAGACTAGAATTAACTGTTATATTTATGTGCTACCTGTTTAGCAATGTTGATGTGGAAGAAATAACTGAAATTATATATTCTCTATCTCTTGAGGAAAACGACGTTTTTCTCTTTCAAAATGACATAATTTTAAAAGCACGTATTTCAGAACCTAAGAATAACTTTTGGAATCTAATGGAAGAAGTAAAGCAGGACTTAAGACTCTCTATTTATCCCTGGAAGTAAAGTATCCTAATTTAAAAAGAGTTGCATTTCATTTAATACCGTTCTTTGGCTCTACTTACCTGTGTGAATCTGCATTTTCAACAATGAATACAATTAAGACAACATATCGTTCCCGTCTCTTAAGACTACCACTTAGAATGCAGTGCAAGATAAGCAGTTAGTAAATATATACCGAGATATGCAGGATTGATGGACAGTATGCAGACTATTAAGTAAAAGTCTTTTACTAAATATAAGTACAAGAATTAATTTTTTTCGAAAATGATTTATTTATTTATTTATTTTTGTATTTTGAACTGTTTGATAAGAAATGCATCATTTGGAATTATTATATTTGTGGCTATTATCATTACTATGCATATATCTTGCATTTTGCTTTAAACGCAGATTTAAAAGAGTAAGTTTTTTTTTAAGGTAGGGTTAGGTAGGAAAGTATATATTCCGTATTTGTAATTAAATTATAATAAATATTGTAGATCATTTTTTTAGATCACCAAACCTAAGCCACTGGGTGGACTGCAACACCTTGAAAAATTGGAAGTAGCCAGTAAGTACCCTGGAAAAGTCTGCCCATCCCTGCCATATTGGAATTATTTACCTATCAATAAAATCAATTAAATGAAGTTGGGAAAGAAATATCCAGTATTTTAAATACCAATTGCCTTATAAACAACTATATCTTAAAAAATATCAGGAATAATTTAATCAAATGCAAGATTTGAATTTATTCTTCAAAAACTTTTTTACTTTTATTATAGCATTATTGCAGCCATACAAATGAACTTAAATTTACATATAACGAAAATATCAGCTTGATTATTAATTTTGTAGCATTACATATGAACAAAATATAAATTTATTACTATTAACTACCAACTACTAAAGTAGTAACTGTTACCAAGTAAACAAAATCAATTTCTTCTCACTGATTTTCTCTGCCATGAAAGAAACTCCTTAATTTGCTCAGACTGCACCATTTCTAAAATTGTAAATGATTAGGCAACAGGTTGAAGTAAGGTTTCAGATATGGTATATTTTCAGCACGGTTGGCAAGTTTCTTCCACTGCACAGGATATCATATGGAAAAAATTGATTTTCCCCTTATTCCATATTAATATCATTTATACTTAGATTATTCACTTTAGAAACCTTAAACGAAGCATTGTTGTTCTTTTATCCCATTTCTTCTGCTGTCTTGGAAGAAATATGGATTTCCAATTTCATAGCCCATAATTGGGGGAAAAGAAGTTACCTTTTCAAGTCAGGGATTTCATCTCCGTAAGATCCTTAAAAAGATGAGGTTTTTCGTACCTTACACTTGCCCCTTTTAAAGATGTCCCTTGCTGTTGTTAACAATGGAGCTTTTAGGTACAGTAAGCCCTGCTCACCACAGGTCAGTTTTACGCTGTTTTGGTTTCAGTTTTTATTGAAATATAGGGATTCCCTGAAAAATCACCCACAGCATTGGGCTTCCCTTAAATGGAAAGCAATTTATCAGCATTACTTCTTCTCTGCAGTGTTACACAAACAAATTTTAATTATTTCAAACATTTGTTGCGATCATTGTAAGTATAAATATATTTTATCAAATTCAGATCGAACTAAAATTTAAATATCAAAATAATCTTCATAGCATACAGATTACAGGAGAAGCAGGAGGTGGAGATATAAAAGCAGCAGCTGAATTCCCAGTGGCATTAAGAACAATAACTGAATGAGGAAACTATTCTCCATAACTAGTTTTTAATGTCGATGAAACAGTCCTATTTTGAACAAGAATGCCCAAACCTACATTTCTGTCCCATGAAGAAAACCCTGCACCAGGATTTAAAGCTACAAGAGATTGCTTAACACTTTTGGGTGCAAATGCCAGAGACTTCAAATCAAAGCCACTCCTTGTTTATCATTCCAAAATCTCAAGAGAAGCCAAAGGAATATCAAAATCAACTTTAATTTGGGAGTAATTAATAATTAATCTAATAAAAATCATGCATAGCTATGAAATTTTTTCAGGAACTAGTGCACTGAACATTTTTGCCCGTCTGTAAAACGCTATAGCAAAATCTAAACACTTGAACCAAAAGCACTCCTTTTATTGGTTAATGCTCCAAGCCACCCAAATGAATTTAATCACATGCATTCAAGTTGAAGTGGTTTTCTTGATACCTAACACAACTGCATTAACCCTAGAACACTAGTGTACGTAAATTTTACGTGCTGCCATCCTTTATTGGTTCCTTTCTGCCCTTTCCCTTTCACCTATACACTTGTTTGACCTAGAGTGCTTCGAGGTGTCATGTAGGTGGCTGCATGCCACATGGTTTGATTTTTTCATCTGCCGTTCATTTGATTCGGTTACATGAGCTAGAGCTCAGACGTGAATTTTACGTGTCGCTAGTAATACGTGAAATTTTGAACACGTAAATTTTTCTTGTCACTAGTAATACATGACTTTTTAAATACGTAATTTTAACGTAGTCCTAGTGATAGCGTCGGTTATTTTTAAATTTGTTTCGATTCTTATTTCATACTGTGTTGAAAAAATGGCGAAACGCCGCAAATATTTAACGAATGAAGAAATTCAAGCAATGCTTTTGGAATCTGATGAAAATGAAAGTGGTGATAATGTTGAATTTGATGAAGATAATGATGACAGTGATGCTGATCCGGATTATATTCCTGATGATAGAATAGAGATTGATCCTGATTTCGTGATCGATTCCCCGATACAAGAAACTGAGTGCAGTAGTGATATGGACAAAAGTAAGAAAAAGAAAGTTGAATTAAATGTTCAAAAGGAAAATAGAAAGACTACAAATGAACAAGGACATATTATATTTCTGGATGCTGACTTAGCAAAAGGAATAAATGGTTATGAGTGGTGTACGAAAATTAATGACACCACTAAACAGAAAACCAGCGCAAAAAATATAGTTCATATTAGACCAGGTTCAGTTGCTGAGGCTCGATTTCCTAAGGAACCAATTTATTGTTTGAATTTGTTTATTTCTGATGTAGTCAAAGAAGAAATACTTACTCACACAAACGCAGAGATAAACAGAAAGAAGATAGATTATGCAAATATTACGGATGGTTCCCTAAATAATTTAAATTATGATGAACTGAATGGCTTGTTTGGAATATTAATACTTTCTGCAGCTTTAAAAGATAACCATTTGTCAACAAAAGTTATGTTTGATGTAACTTTTTCTAGTGGAAGGTATAGAGTAACATTTACTGAGAGACGCTTTTCATTTCTTTTGGATTGCTTAAGATTTTATGAAAAAGACACAAGGGAAGAGGGTAAAAAAACATAAATTAGCTGCTATTCGCCAAACATGGGAAATTCTTATTGAAAATTGTAAAAAATGTTACAAACCCAGTTCATACACGACTATAGACTAATATTGGGTAAAACAGCAAATAAAAACATATTTAGAAACATCTTAATGTAATATAAGTAAATAAAATGAATTTTAAACGAGCATGTAAATTTTACGTATCGCTAGTGATAGCGGCATATATACACACGCTAGTGTTCTAGGGTTAATCCAACCAGATCAAGGTTGTTACATCAAGTTTCAAAGTTTATTACCTGTGGCGAACATTTGTGTCTAAATGTTCTACTTAATGTAAATAATTAAATTGTTTGAAAAACAGACAGAGATGACAAACAATAAATAAGAGATTTTTGGAGGAACTACAATATCATGGACACGATAGGAAACATAAACCTTTCTTGGAACGAAGTAATGGAAAAATGTTTGAAAGGAGTGTAGAAAAACATCAGGCCAATGACACCAGAAATTGTTGTTGATATGAATGAATTAGTAGAATTAGTGAAACAAACAGTTTCAGATGAAGTAAATGTGGAAGATCTCGAAGAAATTTTGCAAGACACAGAAAAAAGACTTTCTAATGATGAGCTTAAAAGAATTAGCGGATCAAGAACACAAAAATGTTAAAAACAGTGATTCTGAAGAAGACCAAATAGAACTTTCAATGGCATTTCTGAAAACCAATTTACTTTCCATAATGGAAATTATGGACTTATTTATTGAAAATGACACAGATTTTGATGGGAGTTTAAAGGTAAGACGGGATGTCTTGCCCCCTTATCGACAACTTCTTATGGAGCACAAAAGAAAAATACAAATAACATTAGATGCCTTCTTGGGGTGGGGGGAAAGGAAAATTGGAAATGCAGAAAAATCTGAATGATCAAAAATATAAATGGTGACTTAAAATTTTATTTATTTCTATATATTCATTTGTTATGTTTCACTATTTGTAAGAAACAAGTTTTTATTCTGTATTGTTACAAAAAAAAATATTTAATGAACTTAAAAAATCATGATGAGATAATCTCGTTTAATGCTATTTCATAGAAAATGCCATTCTATTTTTACATATTACAGCCCATACCTTTTTTAAATAAGTGTATGAGGTTTTAAATAATGGTTTTAATTCATCTGACCAAATTAAGTGCCTTTGGCTTTGTAAACAAAGAAATATTATATAAATGTTGAAGTAAACACATGTTATTTACTGCCACATTTCCTTGTAGTGTTACTAGGTTTTGCACTACATTTTATTTAAATTATCCAAATTCTTTAAAACTTTCTCCATGGACGTAATAGTTAAAAAAACAAAACATTATTGCTACATAAATGATTAAAAACTTAAACTATATGGAAATGTTTAAATTGCAGAAAGATAAAAATTTCAAGTCTAAATAAATATTAAAAAGTTGCATGAAAATGTAATGCTTAAGAGCAAAAACTGACAATTTAAAATGCACAGTGTTTAATCAAATCAGTGTCAAATCTGACTTGTACTATGCAATGTTCGGATATTTCGTACTGCAAATTTTTTTGTAGCAAAAGCTTTCAAATCAGAAGGAAGAATTTGTATGGCATATATAGTTTTCAAAAGCATGGGAGAAATTTAGAAGATAATTACAAATGAGGTTACCTTTGAATTCTGAAGTTATAAGAATTAAAAAGGGAATTATAAGGAAAACCAGATCCTTAACACCAAGACTTTTGAAAGAGATAAGTGGTTACGACTCCAGGGACATTAAACTTGACAGTTCAGCCCACTTTTCAGCTTGGAAAATGGAGGAAAAAGACATGACCTGCGTCCTTTCAAACAGCAAATATCAAGGCCACTATAATTGCCATCCCATCCTCAAAAGGTTAATGCACAGCAAAATGAAATATTTAATCATCTGACTGCATCTAATATTACATTCTCAGCATTATGGGTTAAACCTTGAAAACCTAATGTACCCATAATGCCATGAATAACTGACAGTTTCTTGATTATAATTCCTAATCTCACTTTGTACCTTTCCTTTTCTTCGAATATTTATCCAATCCCAAATCGGATTCATCAGAACCTGCCCGAACATTTTTTGTAAAACGAATTGGAAAGCTGCCCTTCTATACGAAATTTTATGTCTATAACACTTGGAGGGTTAAAGGAGGGATAAACACCTACTGATCATGAGACAGAGTTAGAGAAATTTTTCCTTACATAATAAATAAAACACATCAGATTGTCATTTAGGATATAAATAAAAAAGGTGCATGCATATGTAAGATAATAATCTTATCACTGGGGAAAAAAATTCATAGAACAATCCTGAGACAAAATCTGAAAATTTGTAAAACTTCCCTGACTTGGGTACAGTAACAATTTTGACGTCAAAAATTTATATTTTTTTCAGAAGGCAATGTCTGACAGGAAAAAAACAGGTACAAAAATAACTAGCATGTAATTCAATAAACATTATATTACATATTTTTTACTGAAATGTACATTTATAAACCAATCAAATTTTGGAAACATATTGAAAATCATCATTTTGGATCATTATTACTATCAATTTGAATCGTGGCAAATGGGCTGGTGCTTACAGCATAATCGATAGTTTTCCTCATATGCAATGCAAATATAAAATAATTTCAGTCAGAATATCTCCACAAAAGCACTCCTCTCCTAGGCAGATAGCCCTTGTGTGTTATCTTAATTATTCATTATAATTATTTAATTGGAGGGTTTTTTTATGTATTACATTGAGCACATACAGAATTCCTCTATTAACCTGCGAGCACACACTCTGGGTCCAATAGACCCGCACGATTGAACAGATCTTTCTCAAAGCACACCTATTTAGCAAAGTTAACTATTTAATTCTTAATTTAACTACTATTATCTTTCTCAAAGCACACTATACCAGTGTAGTCATGTCTAAGGTATTATGCTTCCGAAGTTTTTCACTGCAGCTTTGATTCAAAGTCCTGATTTTGGTTGGATCGGGTCTTTTAGACCCAACGTCACTTTTCATATTACTATTTCATAGTTGATCTGTGATAGTATAGAAAGGGGCAAGCATGTCGCATAATTTATTTGCAAGGAAGAAATGTTGCAAAAGTTATTAGATGTATCAATTGGCGAAAATGTACTGAAGAAAGGATACAAATTGAAGAAGATTGATTGATATATCGGTACTGAAGAGAAGAAAGGATGGAAGTGATTATGAATTTTTAGTTCACATGATAGGGATTATAGATTCTGAAAACGAGACTAAAAATGACATGAATTGCGTTATTGGTAAAAAATCATCAGAAATGAAAAAAGGGGAAAAAAAAAATGCAGTGTTTGCTCAAAAAAAAAAAAAAGTTGCCCCAAATATGAAAAATATTTGTATTTGGAACAGACGACACTTTGTTTAACGTGCTCTTAACATTTGTTGTTGCATTTTTCTCTTCACCTATGCTAATAAAGAAAATAAGAATCAACACAGAGTAAAGGTACATTATTTTCCCCCTATGCTGATATATAATACAATTTTCTATTCCTTTATGGAATTTTATTTCAAAAAAGCATTTGGAGAAACAAAAAATTTTAATGTGCAAATTTTTTAAATTTGATCATAAAATTTATTACTGGCATAGATGTAACACTTTTTCTGAAGATCTACAATTTTTTCTTCAAAAACATGAACCAAGTCTTCTGGACTTAATGTGAGCACTTGTGTAACTCATATGAGCATATATGGTAAATAGCCTATTTAAAAAAAAGATTTCTTCAACATCAAAAGTGCATACTGACACTGACAGGCAATGGAAAAAGATTATGCAAATGATTTTTTCCTCATATTCCAGCAAAACAGTATAATTCAAGCTTCAGGCTTATACTTTAGAATACTATTACCTTGCATTACATTTCTGCAGAAAATTTTATCAGAAAGTAGTATAAAGCTTACATATTAGCACAAACATTTTGGCAACTCTTTACAGGATGATGACTTAATAATGCAAAAAAGCATTTATGTTTTAATTACATATTTAACAGTATATGCAATTCTATAAACCTATTCTTTTGTTCTGATGGATTTTTATTAAAAGTATTTTAAGAATAGATATAAAGTACTTGTTCTCTACAGTAATTTTGCAGCAAGACATGGTATTTCTGCATAAATTTTACCAAAAGTTTTCTAATGCAGACAAATCCCACAAGCAGATATTTTAAGATTAAGAGCAGCAGTTTTAGCAACGTTTTTAGTTTTTGAACATTTAGTCAGAACATCTTCAAAGATTGCTCCATATTGGTCACAATAAAATTTAATGATGCCTGAAAACCTACATCTGTATTTTCTTCATCACTTTTATTAAAAAATCATTTTCTGCTGAAGTAAATTTTGACAATAGTACAATCAAGAACACCGCATATTACATGACAATCATGTAATTACAATAACATAAATTTGAAATTATAAATAAACTTATACTTTCCTACATTTTTATAAGCATGCCAAACATTACCTTACAAAACACGGTGCACATAGAAAGAAATTACGGATGTTTCTTAGCCCTTTAAAAATGTCATTACAAAATACTACCACTAACAATTTTTTTATGAACTGTCAAAAATCATTCGCAAATTAGACCTTGATAATGAGTTCTTACAGATTATATTTTTATTTACAATAGGCAATACTTTTATCATGATCATGAAATGTATACTGAGAAACTAGATCAAGAATTAGTTAAGAAAATGATACCAATATACAAAAATATTAATTCTACTTACCAACTTTAGGAGCATCATAAGAATCTCCGAGCAAAATTTCAGGGGCTGAATAGGCTAGCGAACCACAAGAAGTCTCTAGTTTTTGTCCGGGACAAAATTTGTTGCTGAATCCGAAGTCAGTAAGTTTGACCATACCCAGTTTTTCAAAGAAGACAACATTCTCTGGTTTGAGGTCCCTATGCACAACGTGTAGTTTATGACAATAAGATATTGCATGCACAATCTGCCGAAAGTACTTTTTAGCCGTTTCTTCGTCCACACCGTTTTCATGTTTAATAATATAATCGTACATATCCCCTCCATCCCCCAGTTCTAGAATAAGGTATAACTTAGTTTGTGTATCGATTACATCATAAAGCCGCACTACATTTGGATGCTGCACCAATTTCATGCATCGCACTTCTTGAAATAAATGGGCCCTTGATACATCATCTAGTTTGGTTTTGTCGATTACTTTTACGGCTACTTGCTCCCCAGTAAAAACATGTTTAGCTAATTTGACAACGGCAAAATGGCCGCGACCTAAAGTATCTCCTAAATCATACAAACCAGCTATTTTTCCATCATAATGAGCGTTTCCTCTATTTCGGCTCATCATACGAGCGATCGGAAAATCAAAAATCCAAAAGACACCTTTTTAACTTTACCAGAATAGACATTACGCTTGTGGCGATAACTTCACTCAGATCGCGGCGCAGCATACTCAAAATAGAGAGGGGGGGGGGATAAAGGATAAAACACGAAAACGCATGCGCCTTGCAGCCGCCATTAAGAAGAAATTTTTATTCTTTTCTCACTGATATAGAAGCATAATAATAAGATCATAAAGCATGACTGTCGCAATCTCGATTGAAACAATAAAATATGATTAAGACCTGAACATTCCGCGCGTCTCTCAACTACATAAGACCAAAATTAGAACAAAGAAATTAATATCCTAATAAAATAAAGCACGATAGATGATAAAAATTAATGCTTGCTCGTGCTTTAGATGGGTTTCTTTCTCATAACATTTCAGAACAAAGTGCGAATAGATGAGTATGAGAAAGGGAACTACGCAAAATAAAGAAAAATTAACTTTGAGGTCATATATAAGTTTTCACTGAAATTGCCAGTAAGAACATTATTTAAGAAGAATGCGTTGTTTCATTGAATAAACGATTAGAAAAAACTCATGGAATGTTAGAATTTGTAGAATTTAAGGGTACGTTTCTGTTATCGGATCCTGAAAAAGTTTCTGTTATGGGATTCAGAAAAGTATGTATGTACACATGTGTATATATGTATGCGCGTATATGTACATGTGTATTCGCACACATACATAGGTACGAGCATACAGGATAAATCCATATACATGCATAGATAAACACGTATATCTGTCCTCGGGCGCAGCGTCCAGGGGGCTCCAAATTCATGTGACGAAATTTTAGAATGGAATGTTTTCCATTCTTGGCACACAGAATGGAGCGTCTTCAGCTGTTCCTGGGCGCTAAAAACCCTAACTACGGCTCTCATGTACATTTCTGAATTTTAGATTTGCAAAATAAGGTTTCGTTAGCAAAAGAGTACCAGTTTAAGAGTGTTAAAGATTTATGCGAGTTATTTCTTGTACATACTTTTTATAGTATGAGTCAACTGTGAGATAAAACTCACATAAAAACTACTTCGTGTAGGTCCCAATGATAATGATAATAATAATATAATTATGCAGGTGCATCGTTAAAAACTGCAGGATGACAGAGCTAATGCGGACGCTCCGATGACAAAAGTAGAGATGCCAAAATTTTAGAATTCACACGCGGCAGGCTTTAGAAGGACTGTACGATAGGTTTTTAGGAGTCATAAAAGCAGCAAAAAGATTAGTACAAGCCCTAGGTTAATGTGAATTATGAAAAGTATATACCAGAAGGATAAGAAGTTATGATATCAGCTTGAAAATACTTAATACAAATGTTCTAAATGAAATCTTTCTGTAGTTCAAGCAGCTTTTGAGTGAAATCCAGCAAATTTTTGACGAGAACACAGTTTTTGGTTTTCATAAACAGTACAGACTTTATTTTACTCAGCAGAAAAAATTTTAAAAACATCTGTATAACTGAGCATAAAATTAAACATTATATTAAAAACATCTGTATAACTGAGTATAAAATTCAACATTATAGCAATAGCGATTTTGTTTCCTGGACAATATTTTTATTTATTTTTTATTTAATGTAATTTTTCCCTACCTTCAAAAATTGTTCTGGTTTTTAAATTACTACTACTTTCATTATTGTGTCAAAGAAAAAGATAACGAAAGGAAACTACGGTCCGTGGAATCGTGCCTTTTTTACCCTTTTATCTAATGCGTTACTTTTGAGTTTATAGGACTGAGTACCGGAGAGTCATTTTTTTAATATAGAAACGTTTTAAAATCCATACACTGCAATCGGGTTCTTAACAGAACAGGATCTCGTGTAGCTTGTATAATTTTAGCTATGAATGGACATGCTGGTATTGATACGGTCGAAGCTAC
>KK117179.1:493675-561584 GCA_000611955.2 Stegodyphus mimosarum
ATTTAATCTCTTATTTGATTTGAAGTCATTCAATTATGATTGACCTTTCGTTACGTTTTACTTGAAAGGGCTTTGTAATTTTTAATATAATATTCAGACTTGGTATATTTTAAGAACTTTATGGAAATAATATTCAATTTTTAATTACGTTACTGTGGAATTCATCTTTCTCGAAATGTCACTGTAGAGAAATAGAAGCTTTGAAGAGTGAAAGATGTGTATTTCAGTTAACTTTTAAGACATCGTTTTAATTCAGAAATTGTATTAAAATGATGGTAGAAAATTATCCGAATCGTGTCGGTATTTCTCCATATTAAATTTTGATTAATTATTATCCTTTCATGGTCAGCTTCTTTATCTCTAGATTTGCAAAGAATATCATTCTGATAAGATTTGAAGGTACAAAGTGCAAAAACATTATGGGCTTGAGATTATTACATATATTTACTTCATGTTAATTATTTGGTGATACATAGATAGAGTTTACTGCTTTATTTGTATGTTTCTTTATTTCGAAATATTTACTTTAATTAAAATAAGCCATTTTCTTTCTCTCCTGTGAGTTGTAATTTTTTAAAATCTTTTATTGACTGAATTATTCTTTATATTTGTTAAGAATGCCAAAAATCTTCCATTTAAACTTTTTTTCTGAATGTTTGAACTAGTTTAGAATAAAACAAATATTTAAGTATAAACATACACTAAGCTGTAAAATCAAATTTGTCTTAATTCACTATATATATTGATATGTATTACTTAAGTTAATGTATTTAATTTCCATAGCATCCAATTTAAAGCCGGTTGCAAACGGAAATATGGAAGCTTCTGGGGACGGAAACTCCATTTTGAATGAAGTACCATATCAAAAAGTGTAAGATATGGATATTGAATTCTTTTAGTTTGTGTATATTAAAACAATTTTGAAAGCTTTCTAAATTTTATATAGTTTTATCTTTACATTTATGTTATTTCAGGAAAAGTCTGATCTTGTGTCAAAATACCTATGTTAGAACAATGCTATATATAAATCTAAGGTAAAAGTTTACAACTGGGTGCACCTTGTTTTTTGGCTATTCTTTTTTGATGCCAAGATTGGCACAAGGAAGGCACAATTTCAAGATGGCCGCTACACAAAACCAAAATAAGAAGCCAAAGAATTTCACAAACTCCGTGTCCACATACACATCGACCTATTTTCTTCACAAAAAAAAAAAAAAATCAGAGAATTGCACAAACTAGTCATTGCACATTGCCTTTGTCCATCTGCACATCGATTTATTTTCACTTACAAAAATCAAGAAGTTAAAACTCTTATGGTAACCAGAAATTGGGTTTCATCGCCAAAACTGAAAAAAAATTTTCGCCAATCGAAAGGGCACCCAATTCTACACTAGAGCCAAATCTAATATATATCGTAGGCCACACTTTCAAGACATGAAAAATGTAATTCGCATTTCGTCAATAGGCCCAGTACAATGGGAGATGCAGAACTGTACCCCCTTTTTTTTTGTGCAGTATACCTCTTGCCATCATAAAAGCACACTTCAACATTAAAAATAATCATAAGAACACTGCCATAATACTATTTAGTCTTTCTATCACTTACAAAATT
This sequence comes from Stegodyphus mimosarum, assembly GCA_000611955.2. Lineage (NCBI taxonomy): Eukaryota > Metazoa > Arthropoda > Arachnida > Araneae > Eresidae > Stegodyphus > Stegodyphus mimosarum. The sequence goes on from KK117179.1 coordinate 495,288, forward strand.
GCTTGGATTCTATATATGTTCAACTTTGATGTCATTTTCTCACTTATCAGTAAAATTTATTTTTCAGTTCTTGACCCCATCTTTGATTTTACTTCTTGCTGAATTTTAGTGTATTATCCCAATGTAGTTTGACATATACACCCAAACTAAAAGAGTGGGTAAATTTCTCATCAAGGAAAGTTGGCCTTATGTTTGGAAGGAGAAATAAATAAATTTTTGATAGCTAATCACAATTGGACACTTAATTATTATAATTTTGATTTCCAGTCTAAAAAAATTATCTATAGAGTCTTCAGTCAGAAAACTGGATTTCTTTAAACCCTATCACAGTAATAAAAAATTTTCTATAATATTATATTACTTAATAATGTCACTTTATTTACTGCTTTCAGGTAAAATCTTAGCTTTTTCACATTTCATTACTACTTTCCTCAACATATCATGCTACATTTGTTTCCACTTGGCTGCGCTCACTTTCTTTCCACATAAAATCATTTACTGTTATGTCAGATTGATCTTGAAATTGATTTCAAAATCTTTGCCAAAATAAGGTTGTTTTCTTTTGTCTCATTTTAAAATTTATAGTCTCTTTAACATAAAATAATGACAAAAATATGTTAGTTCTCTATAAACCTTCTTGTTGTATACCCCCTAAAAACAATCTTTTATTAGCTAAACATGAATTAATTTTATTAAAACATTAATACATCTTTTTTTGGGGGGGTTACATGAAGGTCTTTTAAAACCTTTGCTATACAAAGGCACATAACATTTATTACAAACAGTTATCATTTCACTACTTCAATATTTGCATCTTTTAATTTTGTTTGTTGAGTTTTTCTCCACAAATGTGACTTGTAGGATCCTTTCTCGTTTCACTTGTGGCTAAATTCTAAAAGAAAGCTGGCCGGCAAACAAAATCAGTATATGAGGATGAAGACTTCAGATTTTCAGAATATTCTTTCCTTGTTTTCAGCAATCCCAGTGCAACACGTCTTCGAAAATCTAATAAAGAAATTTAAAGGTATACAGCAATCTTATAAAGTTTCCATGCATTTTATGTAGCTACATAAATAATATTCGTAAAAATCGGCCACTACGATTTCTTACTTTAAATTGCACTCTATGTACATCACAATAAAATTGTCTGGAAGGTCCACACCATCCATATATTTGTTGTAATTTACAATGAATTTAGGTTACTTTACGAATACAGATTTGTTTTCTTTTCTTGAGAACCTCTTGGTCACTAAAAGTAGATAAATTGTATCAAAGTTAGTTTTCATAACTGTGAAGAAACTGTTGTTCCTTCGAATTACTGCGATGCCTTGCTCTTTATCAAATGCGGTGTCATATGTTTCACATTCCCCCCCTTTTTTTTTTCATTTTGTTTACAGGTATCATAGGACCATTTCCCAATTTGTACTCATGAATTGCTCCAGCCACATAAACTCATTCAATTCTGACAACAAGTGTGACATAAAAACGTTGTTAAAATATATGTAATGATTTGAGGAAATTTCCACTACTCTTAAAACATCTGTTGCAAGATCTCTGCCTAGTCCAAGATTAGTCAATGTCGTTGAAGAAATTTTTGAATATATATCAAAATGATATAAATAATCTTTATATGAACACAAAACACCAGACTTTCTGTTCGAAGTGAACCGATTTTCCTTTGAGAAATATTTTGCATGAATGTCTACCAAAATAAGGCATCATTTGCTCTTAAGATGCACTGGAAAAAACCTCATATAGCATGAAATATTCATTCAAAATATTTAAATAGTGACGAACCTTAATGAGTTATTCAGTTTTATTGCAATCTTTCATAGATTATAATGCTTCATTCAACATTAAAACTGTTGTCTCTTTGGAACAGTTGTTTTGCGGCATCTGTAAAAGAAAATACCACTATCTATGAAAATCTGTATGCTTACAAAGATACTGCTTTGAAATGACATTGTATTTTCGTAACATTTTAAAAAATGCATACTTATACTAACAAAAATAATAACCTTACATTTTGACTCCATTATACAGTCTTTCTAGACGACTGGCTGTTTTCATACTGGCAGATTGTTTGACTGGTTGTGCTTTCTATGAGAATTAAAATGAGACTCAAAATTCTATGAGTTTCAAAGTTAAAAGAAATAACTTTGCAAAAAAAAGTACCAAAACAAACTTATATTTTTATAAAAATTTTTACTGTGAGAGGAACAGCTTTCTTTGCCAAGAAACAGTGAAGTTTTATCAACAATATACAAAAGAAAGTTAAAGTAAAAAACCCTATACAGGAAAAAAAAAAAGTCTTGACTAATGGTGCGAAAATGCAATGTTAGTCGTTAATGGGTTAATATGGTATTTACCAGTTAGTGGGCGGCTAGGTTTACTATGGCTACCATATGTAGCAGTTTATCATATATCTTTTTTTCCAACTGTTACGATTCATTTTATCCCGGCTAATAGAAAAGCACCCCAAAAGAAAAGAATAAGAGTGCTGTAATACTAGATTACTCAAAAATCACTGTCCATTAACTAGTGAGAGCCATTATTCTCCATATTACTGATGCAGTATTCATTCTTGTAAGAAATTTAGGCTAGACTGCAGATTACGGGCCAGTCGCCAAATGAAGCGAAATCGCGCCAAATCTGGTAACCTCTTGCTGTCATGAGAATCGTTAGGATTTAAGGTTACAGTTTATAGCATATAACTGGGCTTTTTGAATTTTCGTCATTTCACTGTGCTTCTGGTAAATTGTGAGCAAAATGGCTGACGTCGAAAGAGTTGAACGTATGGATTTTATTAATTTAATTCGGTTGCGAGATAAGGGCGAAAGATGTGCGATAGAATGGTGCATGAATTATGGTTTGATTGTGAATATGTACGAATGTCCTAAATGTAAAAATAGTATTAAATTACTTGAAATGAAAGATGCGACAGATTTGTGTGAATGGAGGTGTGTGTCCGTTATATGTGATTAAGCACATGGTTGAAATGAGCCGTAGAGTCGGTGTTGAATGAGCGCGCCATTTGAATTTCATCTCCAACGTATTGTTACATTTTAGTGTGGGTATAAACAAATGCGAGTTTCTACTATTTATTATAAATAAAAGTTTATTGTAAAAGTATAAATTACGTAGTTAAAATTGTTTAACCACTTTTTTTTTTTTTACTATACTATTGCTCATGTTTCAGTAGATCGAAATTTTGAATTTTATCATATTTTTCTTCTGGATTTTTTTTAAAGTTTTAGATTAAATATGAATCAATGCTCTCTGGTCATTTATTACTCATTTACTGCTTATAACAATTTCTTAAATTTTGTGCTGAAACGTTTTACTCCATTTTGCTACTGTCTTAAAAATGGTATATATTATGAAAAGTTTTAATATTGTTGATGCCATAAAATACATAGTTATGCACTTTCAAATACTTTATCGTTGTTTTGCTTCCACTTCTGTTTTAGATATTTTTGCATGTTTACAGGATTCATTCAAATTCGCAACCATCTAATATGGCAATATGATGAGTTAGTGATATTCTAAAACGCGTGAAAATAACCGATTTGGCGACTTTTCGAAAATGCGCCAAACTGGCCCATAATATGCAGTTTTACTGAAATTTAATTAAAAAATTTAAATTGAAAGCTATAATTTATCATTATGTACTTACTTTAAACTTCTCTTCATATGCAGAGAACTATGTGCTAACAAGGATTGCTCTCACATATCACTTTATGGAACCAATATTGATATTTATTCCAGCCCACTTGAATTTGAAGCTACATGTAGCCAGGTATTTTTTTTTTATTTACATGTTTGTTTGTGTAATAATTTTTGTGGGAAGATGTGCTAGTATGAAAAATATTGAATCTTGAAGTCAGTTTATACAAGAAAGTTGTATTATATATCATTAATTTTTTTTTTTTTTTTATGTGTGTGTGGTGAGGGTAGCTCAAAAAATTTATTTCATGCTTTGTCAAATTAAATTTGGATTAAAGTGCTTTATACATTTGTAGTTCTATTTTGTACATTTGTAATTCTTGTTTTATTATATTTCTTCTTTTATACATACATTATTTGTGCATTTGTTTTCCATATATTGTGTGGAATAGAAAATTTTAGTGATGTAATATGTAATCTACCATTTCTGGGTTATTTCTTAGATAATGTCTCTAAAATGCTATTTATTAATATGAAAATAATAAAGAATACATAGATGAAAATGATCCTATTAATTTAAAAAAACTTAAATTTTTAATTCCATTAAATATAAATTCCTTCCAGATTTACAAAACAAAAGTAGGCATGGCCATTAAAAGAGCTGTTTTTATGACTCATTGGAACATACACATTGCAAGTATTGTGCAACATGGCCTTCAAAAAAGTCATTACTTGTAGTAACCCCTTAAAGTACGAGTTTTTTTGGAAAAACTGGTAAAAAATGAGATTTTTTTTTGACAAAGTGAATATAGTACAAGTTATTTTTTTGCAATTTCAATTGCAAAAAATAACTTCAATTCAGTTTCTTGCTACAGCCAAAATCTCATCATCATTATCTTCAGATTCACTTCCATCATGCAAGAATCATCATTTTCATTGCTGAAACTTTCTGGTAAATTGGCATATTCAAAATCATCAGAGTTGCTGATTATCAGATAACTTTTTCTAAACAAGTTACAAAAACAATTAGTAAAAATTGATTTATGGTTAACTTTTTACTTTTACGATAATTAACATAATAAAAATCCATACCAAACAACTGCTTTATAACAAACAATTCCTAACAAATGTATAGCCAATCATCAAAATGCATGATATGGTTTACACAAGAAAAATGCTGCATAGTGGTGCCATCTATTGTAAATAAGTTTAATCATAATCTAGCGTATCTATTTTTTATAGAACAGAACTCAGACAGGCATTAGAAATAAAATAATGGGAGATGCTTATGTCAGACACGCGCAAATGCGTTAAAGGGTTAATGGCTATCCACTATATTTCTGTGAGAATGGTGGCGTTTGCAGTGTGGTACTCAGCATGTTGTGTAGAATCTTAAACTTCAAAACTTCCAGCACAATTCAGTTGTTAATATAGTTTCTATAATAATGAAATAAATTTTAATCCGGTGGATGTAACTTAAAGCAGTTATCTTCCGTTTACCAAAAATAAAGCATTTTCTTGAAGGCTGAAGCTATATGTAAGCTGAAGTGGCTTGTAGGAATGTCTGAATGTTTCGAAGCTGATACTAATGTCTTATTGTTTTTATCCATCAGAGGAGTGGTCTCAGATTGCATGCAGGCTGAATGCGTGGTCTGAAAGCAGCTGACAAGGTGAATTTTTTTTTAAACCAAAATGAAATGGTTTTAACAAAAGCTAAAAATTTTATTTACTAAATATTTATAAACAGTAATAATAATGATCGAAAGTAAAAAATTCTAATATATGTTATTTTCTGTCTGAAATCTAAAGGTTACTTATGCTTTTGTAATTCAAATGTATTGATAGCTAAATATTAAATTTTCAGACTGATATGTATTTCAAATCTCTAATATACTGAAATAATCATTAAATAACTTATTTTGAACTTGAGATAAACAAAATATAAAAACCTCCCGAATGGGATAAAATTTGAGAATAAATAATGGCAGCATTTCTTTTATTTATTAAATTTCACTGTGATGCATACAGAGAAAATGCACATACATCTCGTGTCATTTTGTTTTTGAGAAAAATTACTAAAATATATTAATATCATGAATTGTAAATGCTCATTGGTAAATCTGGATCTTTTCTTAGACTTATTAATCAATTGTGAAAAAATTGTTAGCGTATAAATGTGTATTTCTGAACAGAGTGATCATTCTTATTGCAAAAATTCATAAATGAGGGTATTTAATTTTTGATAAGTACAAAAAAAGTTAACCATCTAATCCTGCATCTTCAAATCTTTGAATAAGATTTCTATCACAGTGCAAATTAATTAGCTCCATTTATAGTTTTTCTGGAGCGTTTCTTACCTTTATTTTTGATAGCAATGAAAATAGTATAAAATTGGTCTCAAAATCATTAAAATCATTAACCCTTCTTCAAATTCTTGCCATAATAATGCTAATTAACTTACAGGAAATGTAGTTATGGGCTACATATAGCCTGTGGACTGCCAGTTTGAGACCATTCGTTAGAAACATGGTATCTGCATTTTCAATGTATGTTTGTCCGAAAGTTGTAAAGCTGAAATTTTGCGTACTCTTTCTATTGTTGGAAGTTTTGAAGTAAGATAGTAGGCTTGGCTGTTAAGTCTCATGTATTTTTTTCCCCTTTAAGCAGTCAGATAGCTTGCAAAAATTGCCTTAAACCTGCTTGCAATATAATTAATGGTATTTTTTGGCAACCATTGCAAACTTATTGAAAGTATTAATTATCTGCATTCCTAGTGAAAAGTGACAAAAAAGCATTGATGGATAAATACACCATGTCATCAAAAGAATATTTATGTGGCAACCTATGATTTATCCATATAGCATTTTATGTAACTAGGGAGTTCTCGAAATACACAGTGAACCGACAGTCCTCTGAAATGGTTGGTGGTAGAGAAAAAGGGAAACCCTCAAAATCTTCTCCTGGAAGTTCTCTCCCAAACTGGGGTGGAAATGTGTTGTTAGTATGGCGGTTCTGCACCAGTACAACCTATGATGAAATTTTACATTATGCACATATCTAGGATGTCATATGCACATATCGGGGTTGTTACATTTATAGTGGTGTTCAGCCATTTATACCTGTCGCAACCCAGATATATGCATGTCATCTTCCTAGATAGCTTTCCACTTCTCTGAATATCTTTGTCAGTGTGACTGCAGACTATGATCACTCTAATAGCAACTTAAGCATTTTAAAATAGCAGTGAACTTTAAATTGCGGTTTTTGTCATCTTTGGCAAAATTTGAGACTTAGCACACATAGAGTATATTGTGTCTCATTTAAAGACATCATATGCTTCCCCTCTTTTTTTTTCTTCTTTTTTTTTAAATTTAAGTTTCTTGGTGTCGAGGTTGTGTACAGTGCCAAGTTTTGTAATTCATTGATTTTATTTAGAAAAAAAAAAATAGATTGCTGTATACAGGGTTGCCACGCTACCTGAAAAACCGAGAAAAGTCGGAGTTAAAAAATTGACAAAAAAAGTCAGGGAATTTTAACTATTTTAGTCAAAATCTGGAAAAGTCAGGGAATTTCATACTGTGATCCACAGAAAAAGGGGTTTTTTATGCCAGCAGTGGAAGTGATCCCTTTCTTGGTGAATTATGTATTGCATGAGCATCATTCAGGCAGCTGGCGTAGAGCCAGTTTTCGTAGCTCCAATCAGATTGTCTTTTAGAAAGGCAAAGCAAGTTTCCAGCAACTTTGGTTTCCTTTAATCTCGGGAATCGAGAAATTTGCATGCACATGTGCAGTTCATTTTAAACGAAAGAAAATACCTTCACATTCTCGTATAAAACAAAATCAGTTTAATCCTGGCATGTGGTACACATGAGATTTAATGACATTTTAATGAGCAGTAAATGGGTCATTTTGGTGTTGGCGACAATTTTCAAAATCGTGGCAACGTGTACCGTATACTAGAATTTTACCACAAAATCTTTTTTTTTTAATAAACGCCTCATTTGTCATTTTGCAGTAAAATAATAATAAAAAAAAATAGTAATCAGTCATCTAGGCTTTCTAGCATCTAGGCTAATAAACTTTTCTTCACCAAAATATAGGTGATAATTGTAAATTCAATTTTTAATCTTTAAATAGTTAACTTTATTTTAATGTTATTCGCATCATTTAATGTGGCTTCTCTAAATTTATTTATTAGTTAATAATACTTTCAAATTTCAGGCATACTTCTGAAACTAATTCTAGCAGTATGATTATATACCATCATGAAATTTAATGCACATATTTTTGTCTTAAGTATGCTGCTAAATAAATATAAAATACCTGAATTTAGTTTAAAATATCATTAAATACATTTTAAAATCCAGATTGGGCAGATTCTAATCTCAATCTTCAGTGGAGAAAACAGTTCCTATTATGGTTATAATAGTAATAATGCTTTGGGGATAAATCATATGTAATTGGCAAATTTTTGTGTTTTCAAGTGGTACCGTAATTAATTATCTCTCAGTACAGGCAACGCAAACTATGTGGATAGACTGGAATTTTCTTAAAACACACCTAGAAAAGTTAGGGAATTTCATTCTCCTGTTTGAGTGGCAATCCTGTGTGTATGTGGGAGAGCAACAGCGAACAAAAAAAGTTTATGCATCATGTATGGAGAAAGAAGAATATATAAAAAAAAAATAGTCCATGTCAGATACATCATTGAAATAGATGCAAAGATACCCAAACAAACGTTTCTTGCTAAAGTTGGCAATGAGTTCATGACTTTTCAGTAGGGATGCAGGTAATCAGAAAGTATTAAAAAATTATTAATACTTCTATTATTATATCAAGGAAAATATTATTGTCAGAATTCATTAAATTGCTTTTAATTACAATGTAGGGATTTGAAATCAAGATTTTGCTCTAAATGTTTTCTTTTCTTTAAAGGTTATTTTTTAAAAATCTGTTAGTAATTAGATGGTTGGTTGGTTGGTTATTAAGGAGCCCTATAACTGTATTTACTCAAAAGTAAGGCTCTCTTTTTTTTTTTTTTTGTTATATTTTTGTCCTAAAATTTGGTGTGGTCTCATGGATAGATATTCTGTTGAATGAAGTTGCAGAATGAGAGAGAGAAGTTCACACTATGTAGAATAATTACACTGTTTAAATACTAAATAAAGATAATTACTGTGTACAGTTGTACCTTAGTGTATGTGTTCTTTCAAATATGAACTGTGTAGATACAAAAAAAAAATTTTTTTTTGGTAACAGATATTTGTTTGGAATAAGACTCAAGTTCAGTGAGTCATGATTGTGTACACTTTGCTTGTTTTGAGACAGTTCCCCGGCTGCCTATGAGTTTGAGTACCTATATTGCTACTATTCAATAAACAACTGCAACTATAACTCTAAATTTTCAAGTGATTTTGTATTTTTTACCTCAAATTAATTAACATTGAGTTTTAGAAAAGTTGAAGAGTCAAGCAATGAAGAAAATTGTTAGGATCATCATGGAGGTGAAAAAAGAGATTGTTGAAAGTGTGAAGATAGCATGCTTATCCAGGACTTAGCTGTTGCAAACAATATGCTGAGTTTAGTATTGTCTGGAATTGTGAAAAATAAAGACGCTATCAAACTGGCTAACATTGTCAAGAGAGTAAAATCAGTTGCCAAACAAAGATCAGAGACGTTAGAGCATGTTAAAAAATTGCTTTTGATCTGGACGGCAGAAAACTTTTTATATATAATAGCATGTGCAATATTTCATTTATATACAGTATATATTTTATCCACTGCATATATAATTTATTATTAAACAGTGTTATAATAAGAACAAAAGGATTTTTTTAGAGGAATGAGAATTTATGGACTGATTATTTTTCCTTTATTTTGTATTTGAAAAATTGGGTATATGTTCAAGAATATGGAATGGATTAATGACACATACTGAAGTACCCCTGTATATTGTATAGGGAATGATAAAAAATACTTTTTCTCATTTCTTGGGTTTGGCATCACAAAGTTTTGAATTTTTTCTCCTTTGTGTATTTTTTCAGCCAGATTTTATTTTTGAGTGGTTATTTATACATTGCTTGTTATATAGTTATTACTATTTATACATTACAAAAGGCACTTTCTCATAATGCTGTTTGCATTTACCATGACAATTCTTTTTAATGTTGATACCTTTCTGTTATTTTTCAGTCACATTTTATTTCTGAGTTATTATTTGGACAGAGGAGAATGGAGGAAAACATTCTCTCTTAATTCTATTTGGATTTATGTAACAAAATTTTGAATTTTGTCAGTTATGTGTATCTTTTTGATCTTATCAAAAATTTTTCATCAAAGATGTAAGTGATATTCTTAACACTTTAGCGGTTTAAATACCTTACTCCTGTTTCAGATACAAGAAATAGCATATACAGTACAAAGTCTGAAATTCAGACATCTAATATATGGAAAGACCTAAAACCTGGACCTTCTGATCACAAAAATACCCCCCTTTTTTTATATGTTTCTTGCTCATTCGATACTTTATTATAATAAAGCATAGGGAGAGTGCAAATTCTTATTTCATTATAGCACTAATGCAAATCTGGTGAATCACAATTTATTATTTTTTGCATTCATCACCACATGAACAAACTGCAGCTGAAGATATAACTCACACAGTGATGTCTAAACAATTTTTTATAATTTTTATTTTTAATATTTGTGACTAAATGCCAAAGAGCATGATAACTATTTATGTTGACATTATGCTTGGTAATATTTACAGAGTTCAGCTGACTCCGCTGCAATATTGAGTGTGTTAACGAGGAGAATTTAGCAAAAACAAGTTTTATATGCAAAAAGTTGATTTTGTAAATGATACTTTTAGGCCAAAAGATTACATTTAGTGCTGTTTAAATTGAGAGTAACTGATTTGTTATTCTGTTAAGCACAAGACCAATGCCAGAGCTGGAGTGGCTGCACCAGGGAAGGCAAAATTTAGAAGAGGCAAAATTTTTAGAATTAAGAGAAGCACTGAACAAGAAAATTAAGGGATGGCAAAATATTTAGAATTTTAGAAAGGCGCTTGTCAACAGAATTTTGGACTTGCAGAAATTGCATCGAGTGCAAAATGTCTAGCACCAATCCCAAATAATACTTTATATGTTAGGAATTTATTTATTTGGGACTCAAATAAGGTTAAGCATGTGTGGGAAATAGTCATAAGTATTATAAATACATTAAACTAATATACACTCTATAACAAAAAAATTGACGCACCAAGAAGGAATCACCCAATGGCTTTGAAATTTCGTATGCATGGATGTTTTGACCAAATATGTAAATGATTAAATTTGATGTCCAGTGAATGAATAGTGCAATCTCCAGCACATGGGAACTGCACATCTAGCAGATGTCTATAAGGAGCTGTTCTTGAACTATTGTTAAAAATTTCTGTTGCACTGTTGCGATTTAGGATACCTTCTTTCAATGACTGAAAAAGCACCTTGCCGCAGGCAAGTTGTTCATTACGAGCAACTGTCAGAATTTGAAAGAGGTTGCATCATTGGATTGATAGAGGCAGGTTGGGCAAATCGAAGAATCACTCATCATATGAGTCGAAGCAAGGCGGTGATTAGAAGATGCTGGCAAGAATGGGTGGATGATGGTAGCGGTCGGTCAACTTAGGACCAAAACAGATTGAAAGGACAGAGCGATTGCCAGATCAGCTGTCACAGCACCTGATTCACTATCAAACATCAGACGTGTGACCCGCAGAGGAGTGTCCTCCATGACCATTCACAGACGGCTGATAGAGCGATATCTAAGCTCATACCGACCATTACGCCACTCATACCTGCACACTATCGAGCCAGCTTACAGTGGTGCATGGCTCGATCAGGTTGGAATGGTGCTGACTGGGGACGTATAGTCTTTAGTGACGAATCCTGCTTCCAACTGGGTCATGAGGATCATTGAAGACATGTCTGGAGACGCCCAGAGCAGTGTGCCGATCTTGCTTTCAGTGTTGCACCCTACGCAGGCCTTCAAGCAGGAGTTATAGTCTGAAGTGCCAGTTCTCTTGATAGCCCAACCCCTTTGGCGGTCATTAGAGGCACACTTACAGCACAGCAGTACGTTGATGACAGTCCGAGACCTCTTTTGCTACCTTTCATTTTGCAGTATCATGGCCTTATTTTTCAGCAAGATAATGCCAGACCACATATAGTACATATTGTTATGAACCACACAGTTATCAAACACTTCCTTGGCCAGCCAGATCTCTCTCCCATCGAGCAGGTCTGGGATATGATGGGAAGGTGACTGCATCTACCAGGGAATGTTGTTGATCTAGCCTGACAATTGGAGCAAGTTTGGCAAGAAATACCACAGGAGACCATTCGGGAGCTTTATCAGTCCACGCTACGCCGTGTGGCAGCTTACATTCAGGCTAGAGGTGGGTCAACACCTTATTGAGCTTGGTTACTTTGTAACTCTGAAATAAATCATTCAACTGTTTTGAAATTTTAATCATTTTCTATTCTGTACATAATTTTCCTATCCACAAATTTTTATCTCAGCCAGACAACGCCTTCTTTGGTGCATCGCTTTTTTTTTTGTGTGTGTAATTCAAACTTAACTCATGAGTGTGCTATAGAAGGAAGAAAAAATTTAATGGAACAACAAGTCTTTAGTCACCAAGTTGATGATACATTGCCAGTAGTGTATAGCGGACACTAACTGAGCTTTATGATGATACTTATCAAGTTGAAGGGTTTTCAGATATCGCAAACAAAAAGCGAAATTGTCCAACTAATGGAATTTGTGAACATATGTGGATAATCAATGTGGTAATAAATGAAGATGATATAACTGAAATTTTCACTACGATGACAATGCCCCAATCATCAATCAACTAATGGACAATGAAATCTGTAGTATCTTTTTTAATCTAAAAAAAATATTACTACTGATAGTGAAGAAAGTGACAGGTTGTTGAGAACTAAAAGATTTCGATTGATAATTTAGCGGGGATTCTCAACACATGGAGCCATAGCTAGGGTTTCCATTGTCCTGGGACAGCTAAGAATTTGCACGTCCTGTTTGCCAATAATGTAAAGCATTTAATTCTAAAATTTCATAACATCAATTTGGCACCCCTGTGGATGCTGTGCCTGGGGACAAATGTCCTCTCTTGCTGTCCCATTGCCTCCCTTCTTGCTACATCATTGTCAACATGGAAATTACAGGACTTGAACAATGGAACTTTGTAACTGAATAAGAATTTATGCCTATCTATAGATTTAAAGAGAAAGTATTGGCACAAAAACAAAGCAAATTGAAAGAAATGTATAATACAATAAACAAATAAATATTGAGCTTTTTTTATATAAATTTTTATTTCATTAAAGTCATAAATGCTTTAAATATTTCTTAAATCACTATTCAATATTTTGAATTTTATAATTTCTACACGTGTCTTACTTAAACTGATAATCTTATATCGAACAAAATGCCAAATCCAGAATCTCCAACGTTGGTGTCCAATGAGTCCTGATCTTGGACTTTGTACTTTATCTTCTATATTACTTCAATGTTCTTTTTGAGTTTTCAAAAAGTTATAAATTTTTTTAGCATCCTGATCAGCTGCTGGAAAATATATTGCTAATAATACACAAATGTTAGCTATCTGTTCTTTTAAATATATGGAAATTGATAATTTTCCAGAAAAGAGTTCGTGCTCTAAAAGATTTATATTGTTTATGGCAGCAATGAAAATAGTACGTAAAAATAACATACCTTGAAGGAAGTTTGTTTTATAAGGAAAATATAAATCTAATAAAAATATTTTATAGGCAGTGATATTTTACTCTTGTTAATTAATGGAACAAAGTTGAAATTAGAAAATGGTATGGGTTGAGAATATTGTTTCCAAAATAATCAAATAAGTGTTTAAAAAAGTAGTCAAAAAGAGTTTAAAAATTTTTGACATCTTGGTTTATGCTATAGTTTATTTAACTATGTTTATTAAATTTTTCAAATAGTGTTGTTTAGAAGCGTTAGTTTTTCATGGTATATGGAAGACTTCATAAAATTTCTTGCTTATAAAATAAAAAGAAGTACGAGGAAGAGGAGGATAACACTTTATAAAGAGCGTTCTTTTGATTTCTGTTAGCAGAGTAGGTTAAATACCTCTCTGAAATTTTAGGCAATGTTCCTGAAATAAATTTTCACTTTTTAATGTTCTAAGAAATTTTGCATAATATTTTCATTGTTTGTTAATTGATTATGCCAAAGCATGTTCTGTGGTTAGGTCAAGGATGCCAATGTGAAGGATTTTTAAAAAGAAAAACTGGCTATCATTCCTGTTATGCATGAGAAAACAGAAGATCCTGATACAAGCAGCCTATTTTTTAAGAACTGAATCTGGGAAATACTATCAGTACTTGTAGTCTTACCCACTTGATTATGACACCTTTTCTTGGTTTTTTAGTGATGATTTCCTTTTTATTTGACAGTTACAAGTGTTTTATATTTTAACTATTTCTTTTATCTTCACAGATTATTGTTGAACATATGGTGGATTATGGATGGGAAGAAAAATATTACTATGGGAAATTGATTAGCATTCATTTAAGTGGACTATACCTTGCATATGTATTGAAACGTAAGTTTTCTTCATCATACTGAAATAAAAGTGTTAATTAATGTGTAATTGTTGAACATAAATTACACATATGGTTGTTGCATCAAATTAAAATATTAGCAATTAATATGTAAATAAATTTTGATACAGAAGTAGAATGATAAAGGAAAATCGAAACATTAAAAATGCTTTAGAATAGTGTATTACAGAATTAGGTAATATGAAGTATATTTGATCTTAAAATCAATTACAAGATAAGGTGCACAAGTGTGTCACATGTTTAGTAAAATTATTTTTGGTGTGCATTTGCTGTATAGACTACATGAATTTATTAGTTTGTTGAAAATATTTACACTTTTTTTTTTTCAATAGCTAAAGTTAGTTCTCAAAATAATTTAGAGAATTGATTGTAAAATGCACTTTTTTTACTAAGAACAGAATTCTGGATAACAGAAATTATTCATGCATCTATTCTACTTCAAGACCTGCATATTTTTAGTTGACAGGTAGCAGTAGAATATTTTCTGCATTGGCAGTTATTTATCTAAGCACCTGCTATTTTCATCCTGCTTGTTTTTTTTTTTTGTGTGTGTGTGTGTTTGTATGTTTGTAAAGAATGTAATGAAAAGGGTTTCATACTGCAATACATTTGCAGTTTTGCAGCAGTTTTTTGTGGGATGGGTGAGTTGATATTTTCTTGCAACTTGGGGGCACCTGTCTATCAACCATTCTTGGATACCTGAGTACAATTGCAATTGTATTTAATGCAGTTCACGTTTTTGTGGCTTGCTGTGATAATTTTGCATTATCATTGAAAATGCTTTTGCTGTAGCTTACTACTGCTTTTATCAGCATGCTATCATTACATGAAAACTTGAACCTTACTCCATTTAGCGTAAGTTTTGTGGATAAGAAAACTAGAGACATTTTTATTTCTTCCTCTTCTTTCTTCCTCAGAAGTAGCAACAAAAGGCAGTTACAGAAGGCAGCAACAAAAGGCAGTTACAGAAAGGCTTTCTTCTGTAACTGCCTTTTGTTGCTGCTTCTGAGGCTGTAATTCTTTTTTGTTGAGCTCCTTTTCATGGTTCTGTGCTAGCTTCTACACATTTCTATTCTTAACATTGCAACTCATGGTTTTGCGTAGACACATAATATCTTATACAACAGTAAAAGTTTTAAGTGTCAAAGTAATTAATGCCTTCAATCCAATCTGGCTATAATTTTTGCCGGGCAGAAATATTGGTCCTATAAGTCATTTGCTACCAGGTTTTGTTAATGAGAGTTAAATTATTCAAAATATTAAAATTTTCCCAGAAGGCCCTGAACTTTAATTATATGGCATAGAT
The DNA here is from genome assembly GCA_000611955.2 of Stegodyphus mimosarum. Lineage (NCBI taxonomy): Eukaryota > Metazoa > Arthropoda > Arachnida > Araneae > Eresidae > Stegodyphus > Stegodyphus mimosarum. The sequence continues at coordinate 510,930 of KK117179.1, forward strand.
TACCACAAACACCTTTCAAAATCATATGTTCCCGATTTAAGTGTGCGTAACTTGAGACGCTGTTTGCCATCCAAGGCTTTTTACTTCCTTGTATGAATAACTACACTGTACAATATTAAATACAAATTACAAGTACTGTAATCGCGAAAAATTTCAAGTATCAGATTTCAACTAAAATATTCATTTTGACCACTATCAAATGCAATTTAACGATGTTTTTGCATGACATCTGTACGTAAGAACAGAATAAAGGACTCTGTTCCCTCCAAACGAATTATAAAACTGATTTAAAAGGAATTCAGAAGAGATTTTTTTTCTTGTTGTCTGTACACACGTACGTATTTATCTCACATAATTAAAAAACAAGTAGCCTCAGAACGTTGAAATTTTAGGGCTGCTATAGCATGTAGTTGTGCACCTCTTTTTTTGGTGTCAATCAGCCACCCCAGAAGTATATTAATATGTATATATATATGCACACTATATACCCACTCTGTTACTCGGCTCCATGAGTTTAGTTTTTTTATTCTTATATGTTGGTAAATTGTGCATTTTTTGCTTTAAAAATAATTGAATTCCCTTGTTCTTATCTTCCAGTTAAGGTTTTTATGCCTTTAGTTAACGTGCATGTTATAGTTGTAGAATTATCAACAATTTAAAAGTTGTTTAAGTATGGCTAAGCCTAATTTTTGTTTCATATAGCAACCATATTTGTTTACATTTGAAACTTAGCAGAATAGTGGATTTGTTTCCAATCTAGGGAAACTAAGCTTCGCAACAACAAAGATAACGTCTGCTTATATTATTGCAAATTAAATCATACTTAATCCATTCTGGAATTATCATATTATAAGTTATTAAATTATCCCATATATTGACTCAGCATAGCATCCACAACAAATTAAGTCAGTTTCTATGCCTTTTTGCCAAGTGAAATGAAAGTAAACTTTCAGTTTTGTGCTTCGAAAGTGTGCGTTTATGCCTGCTGACTGAATTCCTTGTTTTTGCATAGAAACTGTAATTTTAATTGTAAATTTTTTTTAAAAATTGTTTTAATTTTATTGGTGTTTTATGTTTTTCTATATCTTTCAATTTTTAACATTGTAATTTTGAGTTTTTATGTATTTTTGCCTTGTTGCAAAGTGAGAACTGGGTTAATTGAATGGCAAATATATATCTAATGAAATTTGAGGAAATGAGTTTAAATGAAATGCAGGAAAAAATGTGTATGGTTTAATATTCCGTACAAGGAAGTCATATGGTGTACACTTCAGGTTTTTTTTTTTTCTCAATAATTTGTTTGTAATCCGAGGCTTCACTGTCCAAAATTTTATGTAAATTTTGTGTAGTGCATTTCAGTCATGCCTGAGCCAAATGCATTTGCCTCAAGTTGTGCAGGATGTTAGTTTTAAATCAAAGAGTAAAAGTAAATTATGTGTTTTCTATGGTTCACTTCGATGAGGCTGTATTTGATACAGTGATATCTGTTGATAGAATTAGTACCACAAACTTGGTCTTACTTGTAGTTAAGTGGCGTAGCTCACAAGACTAAGAAAACAATGTTTGTTGGTTTGAGATTGTGTTTTTGCTATACCTACTGTAAAGCATTTCAGTTAACCAACTAGTACTTTGATAGTCTTTGAATTCCTGTGATCTGATGTGAGCAATTTAAGCATGCAAGTTTTTTTCTAAACTTAAAAATGTTTCCTCTTTAGTTTAAGAATAACTTTATAAACTGAGTAAAATAATGGTAGTTTTTTGTTATAGTGGCCCCCAAGATTGAATCTCCAATCAGCCTAGATATCTTGTCAAAATCTGGGTGTGCACTCTTATATGATGCCACACGAATGTATGCATCACCAGCTGTGTATTCTTTGCCACGTAATCATATATTAACACCATGTTGCACTTTTGCTCTCACCGTTGTTCTTATATTATTGCTTTTTGATGAGGTTTCTGAATTCACCTTGTTTATTTAAAAATATATTCATTGTTTTTTTGTGAATCTGACATTAATAATCTTTAATTTACCAATTAATGAGGTAGATGCCATGTAATTTTTTCAAGAAAGAGTTCTTTTGCCTGACAAACAAGTATGTAAAAAGGGGCACAACATGAAACTTTACGGTAGCGACAAAATCATGTGAAAGTGCAGTGTTAAAAATTGCAGAAAGAAGAAGGCTTCTATGTTTAAAATTGATTCAGTGGTTCCACAGTATCGTTCATCACTGCTATTAGATTTATGTATTTTTGCACAGAGGAGTTGACATCTATGAAATGGTGCAACAGACAGTATAATATGTGTGAAAGTGCTGCAATTGACTGGAACAATTACATGCAATAGAATACATAAATAGGATAAGGGTTCTTAAAATATTCGTAGAAAATGACATGTGAGTATTGTTGTTGTTGTTATATATTGTGTTATTTATTTTTACATCTGCGCTTCATGAGCACGACGAAATTATAACTAAGATCTTGGCACAAATCTAAAATCGCCAAATATGGTTGGAGGTTGCTGTAACAAAAGAGTACCAATAATTTACTTTAAAATAAAATCTGTTTTTTTATATTGTGCTAAAGGTGTAACTAAAGTTCTTAGTAATATTTGTTTTGTGAATGTATTTATTTAGTTTAAGGGTACATAAGTTGTAAGAGTGAAGCATCAAGATACTTTATTTCAGAAATGTATGGTTTGTCTACCTTACATAATTTTCTGTTTTTAAAATGTATAAATGTATTTGCATAATTTTCATAATTTGAAGGTGCATCTTTTGAGACTCTTTATGATGATGCAATTATTATTAAATATACACAGTCCAGTCACATTAATGTGACCATCTGTCAAAAGCCAGAATAACCACCTTTCGCAGAGCGGACTGCTGCGAGACGTGCAGGAAGAGAGTCACATAGGTCCCTGAAGGTGTTCTCTGGGATGTTGAGCCATGCCGACTCTAATGCCGTGGCCAGCTGCGCTAGATTACGCGGTTGAGGATCCATGGCGCGAACAACTCGATCGAGATGGTCCCACAGATGCTCGATTGGGTTTAAGTCAGGTGAGTTTGCTGGCCAGGGGAGGACGGTAAACTCATCCTGGTGCTCTTCGAACCACGCACGTACACTGGCAGCTGTATGGCACCTCGCATTGTCCTGCTGGAAGATGCCATCATCCTGAGGAAAAACAATGCGCATGTAGGGGTGAACATGGTCCGCAAGGACAGATGCGTACTTGTATTGATCCATTGTGCCTTCCACAATGATCAGTGAACCTAGAGAATGCCAGGAAAACATTCCCCAGACCATAATGCTCCCGCCTCCAGCTTGGACCGTTCCGGCAATGGTTGCAGGGTGGTTCCTTTCAGAGGTTTCACGCCTTATACGCCAACGTCCATCTGTCCGATGGAGCATAAAACGCGATTCATCCGAAAACGCAACCTGTCGCCACTCAGTGGACGTCCAGCTGCTGTACTGGCGTGCAAATTCTAGCCTTCGCCGTCGATGAACAGCAGTCAGCATAGGTGCACGAACCAGGCGTCTGCTTCGGAGGCCCAGACGCAGCAATGTTCGCTGAATAGTACTTTGGGAGACACTTTTGGTAGCCCCTTGGTTCATTTTGGTGGTCAGTTGCTCAACGGTAGCCCGTCTATCTGCCCGAACGCATCTCCGCAACCGTCGTTCGCCTCTGTCATCTATGGCCCGTGGTGCACCACATTTGCCACGTCGCTGATTTTGGACAGTCCCATTTTGCCATGCACGGTACACTTTTACCACGGCGGCACGCGAACAGTTCACAAACTCAGCCGTTTCGGAAATGCTTCCACCCTTGGCCCGAAAGCCAATGATCATGCCCTTTTGGAAGTCGGATAAATCGCTTCGCTTCTGCATTACGCCAACGATTGAAATGTTTTCCGAAGCCCTCACACACCCTTTATATACGCTCAACTGCACTGTGCTGCCACCTGCCTTTTGTGATTGGTTATTTAACTCTGACATGGAAAGTACGTGGTGGTCACATTAATGTGACGACTGTGTATATATATTTGTATTTTATATTTTTATGCATTGTTTGTGTGTTTGTTTTTCCTTAGCGGGAGGAGGTAACAAGCCAGGATTTGTTCGTCTCTTAAGAAGGCATTTGGATTTGAGATATCTTATCAAAGATTATAAAAATGAAGTCAAAGATATAGCTTTTGCTCATGCTACTTCCCAAATACTTTTAGGATCTGTAGATTCATGTGGTGAACTATTTGTTCACAAGATAGATGATAATGGCTCTTCAATATCGTATCCTTTTTCCTCTAAAAGTTAATTTTCTAATACTTGCTTAAAAATTATATTAGAAATGTGATCAAATATATTCTTGGGTTTATTGAGGGGCTGGACAGTGAAACTGAAGCACTTAATGAATATGACAACCAGATTTCAAGCCAGGAAATGTACTTTTGCTTGGCAGCCGTGAAGGATTTAGAGTTTTATTTGTAGCAACAGAGCAGAAAGTTTGAGTTTTCAACAGTATGCCAAAGATATTGATTTCAGATGTTGAGGATTATAAGATGTGTATGGGAAATGTATTGGTGTTCAAAAGAGGACAGAATATTCATGCTTGTCTAGATTGTGCATCTACTACCCATGCATTAAGTCTTTATTATGTAAAGAGAGCTGGGATTCCAAAATCTTGTCTGCATATTAGAGTGTAAGAAACTTCTTTCAGTTATAGTAATTTGTGACAAAAGAAGAATTTATCTGAAAAGGGTTTTTAAATATTGAGAATTTTATCCTAAAAAACATAATGATCTGAACATTATGGTCATCTGCAAAGACTTTCTGTCAAGAACTTCATTGGGTTAATATTCACTGTTTTAGCAGCTACAGAAAAGTCTTTGTTAACAAGACTCTTGTTTAATGCTGTTTTTATTGGTGTGCCAGGAGCACAAAACTTAGACCATAGACAAGTGTATCATTCAGCAATGCGTCCAACCCTTTTTTCCATAGTGCATGCACAGAGAATTCTTGCAATGTGTGAGACTGTCTTTCACTATGAATAAAGAATAATAGGTGGATCAGTAATTGTTTCGGCTATGATACTGTGGAAGTTCTGAGACATCAGTCACCCTATTGTTACCAAGGATTAATTAACAATGCATGCCAAAAAGCAATGTACACCCATTAGTTCAAACACTGCATTCTTAAGTGTACCAATTACCATGCAAAACTGAGGACAGAAGGGTTTGAAGTACATGAAAATGAGCTGTAACATATTCCATGGTTTGTGCTGCAATCGCTTTATATGAGCAACACTGGACCACTCTGAAGTAGTTTAGAGAAAAGGGTCCAAATACATTTCCCTCCTGTAACAATAGAAAATACGTGAATGGCCTTTTTTTTTTACACAAATAAAGTGGCTAAAATTATTTTCAATGATTATATAACAGTTGTATCAGCCATTTCCAAGATGAATGATCTGGAGAAGAACCTGCTTTTTTATTGATAAAGTATTATGCTGCAATTGCAAGTGTTTCCGTTTTATTGTCCAACTTTTGTAGGTGAGCTATTTGTATGTTTCATTTTAGTAGTATTTAGGATATGTTTGTGTAGCATTTCAATGAAAATAAATTATCAACAAATCCATGTGTTATACAAGAATATATTCAATGTTATTTGAGCATGTCTTAGTAGTTGAATTTTTTAATGCATTAATATTTTTTATCAGTACAAACATGAATCTGGAAGTATGTTAATAGATTTGGAGTTTCTTGAATTTTAATTTTTCAACTAACTACTAATTTTTTTAACTGCATAAGAACATTGAAATATTTTATTAATATCTGAAATGATATTTGTGTATGCATACATCTTTAATCATTTCATATTCTGCTGTATATGTAAAGATAAGATACAAAATTTAAGATATTTAGTAATCTACCTTATGTTTCATAAAAAAAGATGATGTATTTATTTTGTTAGTTTTTCTTCAGTACAATTTGAAAACATTCATAAGAGGCAAACTTTTTTTTATGATTATGGGCTATCATTTTTCATACTGAAGAACTCTGGAAAAATTGTTGCAGGAAGTCATTGTAGTCAGCAGAGTAGTAGTAGATAATTTCTATTAAACATTTAAAAATAGAATTTGTATGTTTTGTGCTTAGTACCAGTCATGTCCCTTAAATTTCATTTGTTGCAAATGTAGTTTTATTACGCATGACACATTTTAAAGTAGTGTAAATTGGATTAGGAGAAGCTTAGGCCTAAATTTCTGTGCATGTTAATTTCTTTTGGCAGGGAATTAATTGAATAAGGGTGTAATAAATATTGTGAATGATAATATAATTGGTACTTGTTGTTTAACCAATAATGTCGATACTCTGCAGACAATCTGTTGTCACTTTTCAGTGGTTAAATGACAGCTTTTTGTATTTCTAGTGGCTAATGTTTGTCAGTTGCATTCAAATGACACCATATTGTTATTCTCTGCAGTTTGTTTCTGTCTCAATATCAAATCTGATGCATGATTATGAACTGTACCATGTTGTCACTTATTCTTTCATTTTGCTTATTCCCATAGGCATTCTTTGCCAAATAGAAGAATTTAAAAAATTGACACCAAATAGAAGAATTTAAAAAAAAATTAAGACCATCCTCTCTCAGTTTCCTTTCCAGAGGTGGGAAACATTAACAAAGAAAGGAAAGAAATAAAAATTTCATCTTGTAGAAGAATTCAAAACTGCTTTTAGTGTACTGATTCTCTTAGTCACAAGAATCAGAATCGCAGTTGATGCTTTTGTTAATGTTTGAGTTTTAGTAATGTGTTATAAGGTATTTTTGCCCTCCTTCTAGCATGTCTTCATGGTGTATTGGTAGTACACTTGGCATGTATTTGAGAGATACAGGTTCTAATCTCAGCAAAGACATTGCATTTTTTTTCTGTTTCCTTCTTTAAAATAACCTAAAAACCCTAAAATGGCATCCAAACTAAAAGGTGATGACAATAATTCGTCACCCCCAAGGTTTGGCAATTGTGTCCTCTAATCCTTAGTCACCCTTTAAGTGGGGAAGTATATAAGATATTTTCTCCCTCCTTCCAGCACGGCATGGATTCGAGAGGTCCAGTCTTGAGTCTGGGAGAAGGCATTGCACATTTTTTTCATCTCCTGCTTTAAAATAACCTAATGACTAAAGTATAACCAACTAATGATATACTGGTTATATTAATACTTCTAAAATTGTATCAGTTAATAAACTGTTGTGGATAAATAATTTTCATTTAAGCATTCGAAAAATAACCTGGTTGTGCTAATTATTAACCCAAACGAAAAATTACAAAAAGGGAGAATATATGACCTGACTTTTAAAAATTTTAGTTTGGTTTCATTTAAAGTAGTGTATGTCGTCCAACGTATTTTTTGCTGCATTTTCTTGAGGAGCTAAATTTTTTTCCTCCTTAACTCGTTGTAAGATGTAACCTACTGATCCGTATTCTTAGATCTTCTGAATGGACGCCCAGTGAGTATAATCGTGTTATTTGGTGTTTATACATTCCGGATGAAAATGACAATGCAGAAGAAGATGCGGGTAGTGACGATGTTAGCACATTGCTAGTGGTCACACATAATGAACGAGTGAGTGAATACCTATTATTAAAAATTTTGATTGTGATAAAAATTGTGATTTGCAGTTTTAATGCATTGTTTCAGCTGTATTTCTGAATTCTTTAACTAGTTGTTTGACATAATTTTTACTATAGAAAAAATAATAGTGAATTATTCAGTCTTTTGATTATTTATAACAGAACACATATTAACGACATAATCCTATCTTTTGCATTATCTTCTTATATCTGTAAGTCTTTACAAATTAAAAACGAGTTTGTTTATTTAACTATAATATTAAAGCTAGCAGAATTTTATCATGAAGCCTAATTTCTAGAACGATTGGGGGAGGGGGCATGACCACTACAGTTTAAGTATTAGGTACTTACTTATCTTTTAGATTAATTATTCTATTTGTTATTGTGAGTATAAATTTTTTCTTGCACTCAATAAAAAAAAATAATAAAAAATAAATAAATAAATAAAAAGCCACTACAGTTTTGAAACATTAGGTACTTACTTGCCTTTTAGCTTAATTATTCTATTTGTTATTGTAAGCATAAATTTTTTTCCTACTGTCATTGTTAAAGTTTTTTTTTTTCAATTAATACTACTATATTTTACTATAACGTTTACTTTATACTTTTACGCCCAGTTAACGGGTGATATGATGCAAGGAAGATAAGTGCTATAAGAAATAGAATTGTTTTATTTAAATCATAAAACTTTAAGAAAAGGATGAAGAAAGAGCCTTTGTAATGGGCCCTCTAATAAGTGCAATCTCATCTGTTGAAGCTGTTTCAGAATTTGTTCTGTTGAAGATAGGATCTGTTGAAGAATCTGTTGAAGCTGTTTCAGAATTGTTTTCATTAACTGCATCATTTGATTCAGAAATTATGTCCAGAATGTTCTCTATCTGTTATACTTTCATTGTTATCTGATTGTAACAGTAAAAATAAAATCCCCTGTTCTAGTAGGTGAGTAGAATTTTTTCAAGTCTACTTTAATTTTAATGTCTTTGCATGGATATTTAGGGTTCCTTAACTATGGGGGAGGGAATTATTTCTTCCAAAACAATCAAACAAAGGAACATAAAAAAATTGTAAAATAACTCAAAATAACACCTACTTCATTTGGGAAATCTATCTACCATTTTGAAAGGGATAGGTGAATTTTTGTTTACATTTCAGAAACCTATGCTTTTATTTCTCATATTAAGAAGAAAGGGGTAAAATAATTTTAAAAAAATTGTGAATTATGTCATAATCTAAAATTTAAGAAATTAAAAACTATGTCTAGTATAGTGGACAGAAAATGCTACCTATTTATTATTGACACACATATACGAGGCGTATTCGGAAACTAAGTACAGTTTTGAAAAAAAAAAAGTAAAAAATTTTTTCGAATCCAATTTTATTTTTACATGAAAATACATGTCTTAAACTATTTTTCAACATAGTTTCCGCCAATGATCAAACACTTGTCATAGCGGGTGACCAGTTTTTGTATACCATTATCAAAGAAACTTCCCGCCAGTTTCGATAACCACGACTCCACAGCATTTTTCATGTCATCGTCAGATCCAAAGCGCTTGCCACCAAGCTCGTGCTTCATGTGCAGGAACAAGTGATAGTCTGACGGTGCCAAGTCCGGGCTGTACGGCGGGTGATCGAACTGCTCCCAATGAAACTGTCGAATTAACAATTGAGTGACACCAGCAGTATGGGGCCGAGCATTGTCATGGAGCAACACAATTCCTTTACTGAGCATTGCTCTTCGTTTGTTTTGAATGGCACACCTTAGTTTTGTTAAAAGTCTCACAATATCGTGCCGCATTAATGGTTTCACCTCTGGGAAGAAATTCAGTAAGCAAAACGCCTTTTCTATCCCAGAAGACAGTGCACATGCTTTTTTGTGATGACATTGTCACTTTGAACTTTTGTTCTTTCAGAGAATGAGTGTGTCTCCACTCCATCGATTGTTGTTTCGATTCTGGTGTGAAATGACACACCCGAGTTTTATCACCTGTCACAATTTGGTTTAAAAAGTTTTCTCCCTCATCAGTGTACCGTGTGAGAAATGTCAGGGCAGTACCAAGTCGTTTTGTTTTGTGAATATCAGTGAGCATTTTTGGAACCCATCGGGAACACAGTTTGAATTTTGGAACCCACTGGGAACACAGTTTGCGATAATTCAAGCGGTCAGACACAATTTCGAACAAAACAGTACGTGAAATTTGTGGAAATGCCTCTGAAAGAGTTGTCATTGTGAAGCGTCTGTTCTCATGAATTGCTTCATCAACTTTCCATACCAAATCATCGGTGACAACAGAAGGCCGACCACTCCGAGCCTTGGCGTGGTCATTTGTTCGACCTGCATTAAACATTCTTATTCCAATTTCTCACCATTCCATCACTTATCGCGGATTCACCGTAAACTTCTGTCACTTGACGATAAATTTCGGCCGGTTTAACATTCTTCGCGTTCAAAAATTTAATCACGGCACGAATCTCACAGTCAACGGGAGAACTAATTGTCAAATTAAATCACGGCACGAATCTCACAGTCAGCGGGAGAACTAATTGTCTTAAACATTTTGAATGTGCACAGCAAACTGAAAACACAACATAGAGCAACCAAAATGGCAACAATTGAAAGTCAGTGAACAAGAAAGACTAGTGCGCATGCGCGGGACGCCTACCACAGCGCTGCGACGGCGCTAGAATGAAACGGTACTTAGTTTCCGAATACGCTACGTATATTTTGCATGGAAATTTGCATACATAGCACTTATCTTCTATTTCTTTTGCATATATGGAACACTAATTTTCTCAAGTGAGTTTCTGTGTGGTACATATACCCTGCAGTAAATAGCAAACTTCTGTTCATTTTAATGTGCTTTTTTTTTTAAATTGCAACTCATATTATCTGCAAATATTTTTCATCTCCGCATAGTGATTTATGTATATTTTTAAATGACCAAAATATTTTTGCAAGTTAAAAAAAAAAGATTTTGACCATTTCCAATTTTCAAGAATATTTTGATCCCTAGCTTTTTGAAGAAAAGATCCCTGTTATCTTAGGAAGCCTAAAAAAAGTTTGATAATTATTTTTAGTAGCAACATTTAATACACTGCTGGCCATTAAAATTGCAACACCATGAAGGAAAGCAAATACCAAAATATTTATTGCATGTAAACAGAATAGCATGAAGACAAAAGGGTTAAATTTGTAAGTATTTTGGAGGTTTACAGGGGTGTGAAATTAGTAGAAACAGCTGCCACCCCTGGCAGCTAAAACAGCCCTTACCCCATTAGACAAGGAGTGGAACTGAGCTTGGATGACAGAAATGGGTAACTCAGTCCATGCTACTTCAAGTCTGTGCCATATTTGATCAACCGTTTTATCTGGAGAGGGGTGGTGAGCCGGTCTCTCGTGTATCGAGGAAGGTTAGAACATGACATGCAACATGTGGTCTTCCATTATCTTGTTGGAAGAGGGCATTTGAGGGCTCAAAATTAGGGCACAACCACTGGACATAAGATGTCAGAAATGCACTCATCTACATTCAAATTACCGTTAATCTGCACTAGAGATGTGAATGTCGTGTACCCAATTGCTGCCCAAACCATCACGCCAAGTGCAGGGCCCCTATGCTGATATTGAATGCAAGCAGGTAACATGCGATCTCTTTGGAGCTTCCAAATACATATACGGCCATCAGAATACTGCATGCAGAACCGGGACTCACCTGAAAAGACGACATTATGCCACCTGTATCCGGTTTGTTATTTGGTGCACCGGAGTTGCTGTTTCTCTCAATGCTGTATTTGTCAAGGTAAGCCAAAGTGATGGCCGCCATGCTGATAGTCCTTGCTGCTGCAAACATTGACACACCTTACGAGCTGATACTGAGGGTGTCGCAAACATGCCCATTTCCTGACTTAATAGTCTGTTATGTGATTGTACGGTTTTGCAGGGCTGACCTCACAGTATGTCTGTTCTCTCAGGCATTAGTCATGGCAGGGTGTTGAGATCTTGCATGCCATTCAGTATGATCCTCATCAATCCATAGATTCCATATTCGCGCAGCAGTGGTTAGATGTCGACCAGTGTGACCAGCGATATAACAGAGCACACACTTTCGATTGGCAATGATCTTGCCTCTATCGAATCTCGAAACTTGCTGATAAGCATTTCCTCTTCTGATTTGAGGCATAGCATGATATAGCATGATATTCTGAGCAAACTCCAACCTTATAAAGTATTTTCCGAATGAGAAATCTACTACACAACTTTTCTTTTATACAGTGCTTCAGATGTCGTTCTCCCTCCTGCGTCATCTAAATGTGCTGAAATACTAGTAATTTGCATATCCCAATTTCTTTTTCCTTTCACCGTCCTGGTGGCGTAATGGCAGACTGCACATTTAGTTGAACAATGTTAAACGAATTTCCCACACTGCGCGTGCCCAGAAGAGAATTTGGCGCAATTGGCGTAATTTTCAAAGTTAAAAATGGTATATGGTTGATATTCCGTTATCTGGATGTAAACAGTTTAGGGTTTTAAAACGTATCAAGTTGTATGTTGCTTCATTACTTAGAGTGTAAATATCAATTTAAACTCTGCAAATTTTTGTTTAAGAAGGATTACAAAATAGAAAATATTACAAAGGCGTATTAGCTGAATGTTTATTGATTATACTTGTGAGGAATAAAAGCAGTTGAATATTTACCGAACGTTCCATTCATAAATACTTTAACAAGTCAAGGAATATATCTAGCTTTTAAATTACTGAATTAAAGTCAAAGAAATTATTTCAAACAACTGATATTAAATGTAATGTTTATGAGCAAAATAACTCGAAATGAAACAGAAGCAAATGCAATAAACAGAAAAAAATTCCATTGTATTGCAATCGTAAGCAGTTGCTAAGACTTATATGACGAACAGGCTTGTGCAGGGTTTGTATGTTTATTCGCTGGTATTTCCTTCCACGCCAGTGGTACACTATTGAGCATGCACAGTAAGTGAAATTCGTTAACATTGATCAACTCAGTGTGCAGTTTGCCATTACACATCCTGTTGTTGAAATTTTAATGGCCAGAAGGAAAGGAAATGAAGATTTAGTGTAATTTCTAAAGATTTTCTTCCAGAAAATATTTTGCCTGACTCATATACCTGATGCAGTTTTGTCAAGCCATAGTTGTTCTTTTGACCTGTTATTGACCACATGTTCACTCTTTTCTTTAAAGTAGAGTTACCTTCTCTTCAAAAGTGTTAAAAAAAATGAGAACTTATCTCATTATTTTATTATACATTTAAATATATTAATTAAACACTTTTAATTTAGTTTAATTCTTAGTTCCCCAGTTTTATTTTGAAACAATGTAGAAATAATATTGAATGATATATAGGTATAAATTTCTTTTGCAGAGTATGCAGTTTTTTTTCATATTTTATATTTATTTTTAAATATTGTATATACCATGTTATTTCTTTCATTTACTTCAGAATGACTGAGGAGAGATGGATTTTGATTGAATTTTTAATTTCTTCATTGTATTTTCAATAAATGCATAAAATTATTGTTTATTAACCTATTATTTGCTAACTTGTGTGTCATATTTGGGCATGGAAATGTGAGAAGTCAAAAGCTGAATTTCAGTAAGACACTGTATTAACCCTCTGAACGGCCCAGGATTTTAGATCCGTCATGAAGACCAAAATTTCAACAGCATTTATTAATTGTGTTTGTATAATTACTTAATTTAGTCTGTATTTTCATAAACTTACATTCATTAAGATGATATTTGCATTATTAAAGAAAGAAAGAAAGCAAAATATCTTAAATTATAAGCTAATATATGCCAAGTAGCAAAACTTCTGATGACCGGATAAAGCCGGTCATAATGCTCAGAGGGTTCAAATAGTAGCGATAGGCTTACTACCCTCAATTGCATTATGATAGCCGTAAGCCTAAGATCTCATTTTACTTGTAAATGAGATACCTAAACCAGATAAATAGAATTATATTCAGTAATTTAAAAAGATACTGTCTTTTACTAAGTAAGAGAGGGCATTCAAAAGTAACTAGAATTATGTTTAAGTGATTAGTTATATTATACATTTACACCAACATATTTTAGTATTCTTCAAAGCCTTTGCAACAATCATCCATACACTCTTCCCAGTGTTTTATCCACCGCTAGATAATTGGAAACAGTTTTAAAATTCTCAGTACTGAATATTGTTCAAGCAAGCATTACTATTTTCTTGCAGCTCTTTACATCCGTAAATTGCTTCATATGAGCTTCCTTTAACTATGAAAACTGGAAATGTTCCAATGATTAGCATGAGTGAGATTTAAGCATCGTGTTTTTTCTCTAAGAATATTGGACAAAATTTCTTCAGAAATTTAATGAATGGTCTTTCAGTGTTATTTATTAGCAACTTGTCTGTTGTAAAATTTAAGTGTTACTATCATACTTTTTCAATGTTTTCATTTTTGCTCATCAATAGATGTCCAACTTTTCTAATAGTCTTCATTTGACTCATTGTCACTTTTGAATCTGAAGAACCACTATTACTTCTGGGATTTTCTCGAAGCATTATCTTTAAAAGTTTACTTAGACATAACAGTGGCCTCAACTGCAGTTTTCCTTAAGAAGCCACAAACATTGTTTGTTTTCTGCAGTTCCACACCATAAAGTAGCAGGGCAATACAACCAGGAATACATATCAATAACAAGGCTGAAACGCTCTATTCAGATTGATGGCATATGGCAAGAGGAATCTTAAGCTAAAAAGACCTAGCAACCTGATCTGCAGTGATAAAATGCACATTTGCAGTGTTGTCATTTTGTACGAAGTTGACTCTGAAATTTTTTAAATACACATATGCTTACAAAATTTTAGTAGTCTTCAAAGTAGTCTGCCCAGAATCAGTGCACTTATGTAGGCAAATTTTCCAGAGATAATGCCTGAAGCCATTCATTTCTTGGAATCGATGAAAAAAATGTATTTATAGCCTCATCAATCTCATCTTCGGAATGAAAATGACATCCATGTAAGTTGTTTTTTAGATTAAAAAATAGCCAAAAGTCACACATAGCTAGTTTGGATGAATAGGGTGGATGTTCTATCACTTTGATGTGTTTTTATTCAAGAAACTCAACTGCCCATTTTGCTGAATGAGTAGAAGCATTGTCATGGTGGAGCATGAGTCCTCTAATATTCACATCTTGAAGAATTTCTGGAAGACACTTAGTGTACCAGTTTGCTGTAACTATCTTCTGTCTTTCCAGCTTGATGGCTTTGACCAGTCCTGTACTTCTGAAGAAAATGGCATATATTACTTTTTTTCATGGCATGTTGTCTTGTCACCATTGTGAGTGTGGCATCATCTTCAAAGACCCATACTTTACTTTCTTGGTGTGTTATAATGTCAAAAATGTGGTAGGTATGTTTCATTGCCAGTTGCGATTGTAGAAATAATGTGGTGGCCGTCAACTTTAAGTGATTTAAGTGTTTCTTAATTGATTCATGTATGCTCCTCTTCTTGGTGCTCAGTTAAATTATGGCGAGCCCAACAGAAAATTAGTTTTTTTCTATGCAGTTCTTCACGAATAATTTTATGTATGGCGGTGGATCCAATCATAAGCTCCTTCTGTATCGTTTGGCTGGTGCATTGATTTTCAACAATTTATATTTTCTGCATGGCAGACACATTATCCGGGATTACTGCTGATGACGTCCTTCCTGTGTATTCTTCATCCTGAAGAGAATTACGACCTCAGTGAAAATCTGTAAATCATGTGAATACAGTAGCATGAAATGGGCCTTCATTTGCATATGCTAATGGTAGACATTGAATGCATTCTTCTTGATTTAATCCTACTTTAAAATCATAGAAAATCATAGTACAATAATGTTCTCACATCAACTCCATTTTTCCTTCTGCTCAAAATTTATTCTGTCCTAAATTACTTGCAATTGTCCAATAAAAATTTGTGTGCTAGGTTAAAATTCATATTTACAAATCTAACCATTAATTTGTATCATCTGCATGTATCTAAAAAATATCAGAGTGAGAAGAGATATAATTAAATATTGTTAATCAACCCATTAGTTGTGAGTATGTATCTGCTATATTATTTGAATATTATAACTTTCCACCCATTGATACATTGAAGCATTGCTCTTAAAAAAAAGTAGTTCACATTCATGAAAGGTTAAGTAATCCTTCTGTGAAACATGAGCATCTGTAAAGGGCAAAATAATCATGAGTATTTGAAACTAATGGAGTATAGAACATTTTTTTTTGTAAGCTGAATACTTTGTGCCTACTTATTGTCACATACATAAATAAGTGATGCGAAATCTCTTTTATTGTTAAGGCTGAGATTTGGAACATTAATACGGTAATAAAGGAGCATGGTCTTGGAAATTTAACTTTGGATGAAGTCAAAGTAGGAGTTCAAGTAATATCTGAACATAAGAAGGTAATATAATTTCTTTATGTTAATGTTCTGTCATTGTGCTATAGTTCTGTTTAATGTAATATATGTTGCTTTAAAAATTTTCTAGTCAAATAAACATTGTGAAATAAATATAGTGAGTAGTGTACATAGCAAAAACAATTGGCTATGTCTTTTGCTTGAGCTTTATTTATTTAAAAAAAAATTTTTTTTTTAAGTTTTTCAATTTAAATGTCGCTTTTGCCCCTCTCTTTAACAGTATTTAAATAAAAAATTTCTATACATTTTTATTTGCCAAATTTATATAATACAAAGGCAATACGAAAAATAAAATAGTGAGCCCTCTGAGACAAACTTTGTTCCACAGAAAGCTATATGGATACATGCTAATAAAGCACTGGTAAACATTACTTTTCAGCATTGTCACCAAGCTTGACCAAACTCTGTTCCCATGGTACACCAGAGCATCGATGCCTGTGGAGAAGGAATTAGTGTCAAGTCCCTGAAGCTATCTAAATTATTGTGGCTTCTGGTAGCCCACTTGCTTATAGATGATATTATGCCCTTTGGCTAATGAGATATCAAGTTCTTTAATGCTGTCACTGATTCAAATGCAATGTTCATGTTGAATAAGAGCTTCAACAAGGCAAACATTGTTATCTGCAGTGTACAAGCTTGACTGTCTAGATCATGAGTGGCCAACCTTTTTGGGAAGAGTGCCACTATCTGCAAAAATTAAGTTATGTGTGCCACTTTCAAATTTTCCAACGTACTAAAAAATATAAAGTGAGAAAATGTTATGTATAGCCTGATTATGGGAATTTTATGCAAACAGCACATTTTTATGTATGTCTGAATAGTCAAAACTAGGGTTTTTTTGTTAGTAAATTTTTAAAGGATATTAGGTTATGTATAAGGATTTAGGTTATGTATAAAATGAAAATGAATAATTTGAAACATTTAATTCTAAACTATTAACCAGTCAGTACTTAATGTGGTTTTTGAATATGGAGTTTTTTTTACCAAGTCTTCTATATTAGGATTAGTTCTTGAAAATGCTGACAAAATTGGGTGTTTTCATCAGATAAACCACACTGCCATATAAGCCACAACAAAGCAATCCAAAATATGGCACTTAAATATTTGTGTATTCAGGAATTCCATTCCATACTGGTAATGGTGTAATCATTGATAAGATTTTATAACGTATTGTATTTGTAATGTTTTGGGAAATTGGTACAAATTCGATATAATTTGGACCACTTGCACTTGTAACGAGTTCCTTATATTTGCTTTTCAGTATAGTATTCAGCTGTAGATCAATAATTTCGATTTGGACTTCAGTTGGATAACAATTTACGTCTTCTAGAGAAATTGAAAAAGGATTTGCGAAAACATCAGCATTTTATCCTCATCTTGAAAATCACCCAAACTTCCTATTGAATGAATCCTGCAAAATGAATACTAAATTTTTAAATCTATCGTAGTTCGAAGCATTATTGACTTTGGCAGCTAGTTCCTGCATTAATTAATATGACTGTGTTTTGGTAGCGGTAGCTAATTCTTGGATTAATGTGAAATGTGTTAAACTTTTTTCTCCGAAATTGAGACAAGCAAACGCTTGTTCATAAAAAACGATATGTGACCAACTAGGTTAGGAAAAATAAAATCTTTTCCCTGTGATCTGAAATTTAAATTATTTAAATGACCCATAATATCGGTGAGAAAAGCTAAGTCTCATAAGCAATCTTCATTTTTGAATAGCAAGCATTCACTAGGCAGAAAATTTTTTATTATGCTATCTTTGTTCCTGTGCATTCCACTTTTGTATGTAGCTGAACTTGGAGAATAGCGAAGTGTTGCTGTAGTGAAATAAATTAAAATTCAAAGAATTATTATATTTATTCTAATATGTTTATGTGTGTATCTATCGACGGAGTTGATGTAGACGATATTGTTAGTTTTTCAAATCTTTTCATTTTCAGTAAGTCTTCATGTGCTGCTGTTAAAACTTTGCTGTGGCACATGTGTCGCGGGTTGCCCATCTTTGGTATAGATCATTGCTTATCTTTTGTGCATCTGTCCTGCCTGTATGAAAGTCAAAATGAAACTCATTTATGTGGCATAATTTTAACACCATGCATTTCAACAAGTTAATAATGAAATTTTACAAATGAGATTTACTTTACATGTAGGAACATATTATATGAGCTTTTAGTATGTAGGCAGATTTATTACGATTTAGATCTAAACTGTTAAATAAGGATGGGTATTATGATTAGATTTGAAAATAATTTTTCTTTGATATATTTTTTATATATATATTACTATTTAAGTTTGATTTGAGATGGCTTTTAGTAAGCCTTTTAAATTGTTTTGATTTTCCTTTATTTTTCTGTTGTCACCAATAATACCAATAAAGATTATCTTATTTGCTTTGCTTCCACAATGATCTACAGTTTAATGTTGTAAATTGTTTAGTTACTGTAATTTCACGTAGATAAGCCGCCCTGATGTATATGCCACACACATGATAACTGAATTTAAAAAAAAAAAAAAAAATTCATCAGATAAACCACACTGCCGTATAAGCCACAACAAAGCAATCCAAAGTATGGCACTTAAATATTTATGTATTCAGGAATTCCATTGCATACTGGTGTAATCATTGATAAAATTTTATAATGTATGCCACATAACTATAAACTATATATAAATATATGAAGGAAAAAAGGGAAAAAAAAAAAAAATGAAAGCCTTCAGGTTTTACATTTTGTGTGTTACCTTTATTTATTAAATATTTTCTTCACTCTTAAACCATAAAATCAGGGTTCATATGGTCCTTAAGAGTCCTTAAAAAAGCCTTTAGGTTTTTTGGAAATGATTTTTGGTCCTTAATTTTGCCGGAAATCGCAAAAGGTCCTTAATTTTAATCATCTGAAATTTCTGTCTGTTTTTACAACTGCCATTTTGAAGCAATATTTTCAGTGATTCACTGACAAATATGTTTATCCTTAATCCATTAATTTTATAGTCAGGTACAGATGGACACCCAAAGGTGGAAACCACTTCATGCCGGTCCTATTCTAATGATACTGAGAAATGTTACTGGAAATTAATTAAATTACTGGAAATAATCTGCACGAATGGAAAAACTGTTGCAGAGGATGTTTTTTAATAAAAACTGTAATACATAAATACAAAGTAAATTTGAATAAAAAAATGGTTGGATTTTCAAGTGATTCATGCAGCTGCTATATGGTTGGTTTGAGGGTGGTTAACAGTAAGATTAAGAAATAGAGTGAAAAAACAAAAAATTAAGAATACGTTTTGCATATTATTCGTCAAAAAACAGTCTATACCCAAAGGTTTGAAGATGAATAGTGTTATGGGAATAATGGTTAAGGCAAAATTTAGCTATGGATGAGCTCCGAATCTTGTAGAATTTATTGCATTGCTGGAAGAAATTGAAAGTGACAACAGAGAAATGATTTATTATAATGGGATAAGGAGGTTTAGTCGAAGAGCTGCATTAAAATGGCTTTTTGATTTAATAAATAAAATCAAAATTTTCAAGATGCAAAAATTAAAACTTCAGCAAACTACATAAAGAGTCTGTCTACATAACAGAGTTAGCATTTCTTGTTGACTTGAATGACTTTTAAAATATTCTCAATAAAGAAAAGAAAGGATAAACCTTTCATCGACAAGTATGCTTGTATTAAAGCTTTTAAGGTTTAATTTCAAATATGGGAAACACAAATGAGGGGAAAAAAAATAACATATTTCCTATAGCTTAAATCCCAGCTTATTATTTCAAATAAAAAAATTTGAAAATATTCAAGAAAAATAGAATCATTATAACAAGAATTAAAGAAAGATTTAAAGAATTTAGTGATTTAGAACCTGATTTTACATTATTTTCATTGCCATTAATGAATAGTGCACCAGAAAATCTACAAATGAAGGTAATTAATTTACACTGTGATAAATATATCTTATTCAAAGATTTGACAATATAGATCTTTAACTTTTATTCGGGCTCATCTAAAGATATATATATACCCTCAGTTACGAATTTTTGCTGTAAGAATATTTATTCTAGATTGTAATTATATGTGAACAGTTTTTGTACACAGTTAAAAATTAACAAATCTAACAAAACAATATGATTCGCAGATTAGCTTCTACAATCTGTAATGAAGACAGTTTCTAGAAATTTTTAGGCTACAAACTGTATCAAAATTAAAATGCCATCAAGTCTCAAAGTATAGTAAGAAACAGAGCAGTTTGTATACATGCGTATGTATTTTTTTCATGTGTCAGAAGAAGCTTAATACATAAATTTGTTTATTTTCAGTTTATGCTAAAGTAAATTATTTTGTATTTAATCCAGGATATTAGAATTATATGAAGTAAATGTCAATCTCTGAAAATTTAATATTTAACTATTAATTACAAAATGTAACCAACAGAAATTTCTTACAGATATTTTCTTGCAGATAAAAATTAGTAAAAATTTGATTTTTTTTTACATTATTATTGTTATTTTTTAAGTATGTAATATTAGATTTAAAAAGGTACTTAATAATTGAAATTAAAAAAAAAAGAAAGTTACAATTTACTTAGTTATTTGAAATTGTTTTGTTTTGTTAAAAAATTATGGTCAGTCAGCTGTTTTCTGGTTTTGCATTCAGTTGCATACAGTTTGAGACCACTGCCCTTGACCATTGACTTGCAGGTCCACTGCATAAAATTGGCAATTCATGTATTTGGAGATGTATTTTTATGCAGATGCTGTAAATCATTCATGTGCAATTTGTTATGAGTGCCTTTTTTAAAATCCTGTGAATTAGCCTTTGATTCAAATCATTTTGTATTATAGCCCATATCAGCTGCTACCTTTTCTCCTGATGGAACTGCATTATCAATAGGTAGTTTGGATGGTATAGTACAATTTTTTCAAGTCAATACTTTGGAAAA
The DNA here is from genome assembly GCA_000611955.2 of Stegodyphus mimosarum. Taxonomy (NCBI): domain Eukaryota; kingdom Metazoa; phylum Arthropoda; class Arachnida; order Araneae; family Eresidae; genus Stegodyphus; species Stegodyphus mimosarum. The sequence continues at coordinate 531,982 of KK117179.1, forward strand.
AGACATATCTCCAAGGTATGTAAACTATTTATAGTTTTTGCACATCTTTAATTTTCCCTATCAAAACTGATCAGTAGTCAACATAATATTTTAAATTATTTGTAATTCTGGTCGTGTTTTATTTTCATTTAAGTGCTATAATAATGTTGCCATAATTGCTAAAATTTAACCTTTCGTTATGTATGCATTTTGTGTTAATTTATTGCTGTCATTTCCCTAGCCATAATGTAAATATTCTGTTTTGTTTAAATAATAACTATATTTTGTTGGAAGTTTGTATAAATAGAGCTAAACACTTAACTGAGTATGTTAGATGAAATGAAGTAGACCAACTTGAGTTTTAAAAATAGGCAAAATTAAGTCTTAATATGATATTGATTTTTATGGGAAAGCTCTATGTATATCGAGAGGGGGGTAGTATGGAGCTTGCCTGCCAATAGTCAGTAAATACCAGCAGTTTCTGATTTTTTGAATTGTAACGAAAGTATGGCTGTATGGATATTGGGGGGGGGGACAGATTTTTCCGTGTGTAATTTGAATGCAAGCTAGTTTTCCTTAGAAAGGCCTTCACAAAGCTTTTATCATCTCTTTCCCAATTGAGTAAAATAGTATTGTGCACTTGAGAAATTATAAAATCATCATAATAAAATTAAAGTATTTTATCTTTGAGATATATCTCTTTATAATGCTGATAGGAGCAGTTATTTATATGTTATATGGTACGTTTTTGTGTGTTTATGCTATCTTAGCTTGATACTTAATATTCAGTTGTTTTAAAAATTATAATCCATCTTGTAAAATATCTCTTGAAAAAATTTCTTTAACCTTAATGAATAATTTTCATTTATTTTAAACATACTTTACTAATTTTTCTCTCTCCATAGTCAGCTAAGTTTTTGTAACTGTGTTGTGTTAATGAATGGTATATTATTTAAATCTTGGAAAGTTTCTCATTTACTAGGATGTAAATAGCACCTGGTATTTTAATACATGTTATATAATTTCATATTAAAATTAAACCTCCAGCGTTAGTGCATAAAAAATACGGTTTTTAAAGTCTTATTTAAAAATGTAATAAATATTAAGAACAATTTTTAGTGTATATGTAATTAGTATTTATCACAAAAGTTATAAAAATTCTTCTGTTAATTTGGGATTTCTCTTAGTATAATATATGTATTTTTGATTTGCTTTTAGATGTCTTCATCAGTGGATACCTCATCCAGATAAATCTCTTTCATCTCTCTACTTTTTGGACAATCATAAAAATCACAGGCCAGAGTAAGTTTCATCTGTATAACACATGCTTTTCATTAATATCAGTTATTTGTAACACGATAAATTACCCCCTTTTTGTTTCAGTGTTCAGTTTTGGAAGTTTGCTATAACAGGTGCGGAACATAATACAGAATTGAAAGTTTGGAGTTGTGAAACTTGGGCGTGCTTGCAGACTATTAGGTAACTCTAATATGATGACAATATTGATTTTGATAAAGCAAATCATGCTTATATATTTTATAGTTACTGTTATGACAACATGTGCTTAAAAATGTTCAATTCATAATACTGTAATAATATAGGCCCTATGCATCCAATTTTATGACTGCATTACAGGCCTATTTTCTCCATGAGAACGTTAACAATCCTGTGAAAGTATTCTTGGTCATTTTGTCACATTTAAAGACACTCATTTAAAGCCTGCTTTTGGCCAGTGTAATGTGTTATACAGCATATGAATGTGTGCCTTTTTTTGCATGTGGCATCTTGCATAAATCTTTTTTCTTCTCTTTGCACATAGCATCTTAGGTCTGTGCCTTCTTTGCATATAATGTCCCACACAGTACTTGCCTTCTTTGCATAAGTGGTTTTGTGTATGTTTTACATAGTGTGTAAATCAGTTGCATCTTTGTAGGTGATGTCTTACTCAATATATTTGTATGTGACATCTCACACAGTGTGTTAGTGTGGCTTTTTTGCATGTCATATCTGGTACAGGACATAAGTATGTGGCTTTGCATGTGATGTCTCATACAGCAAGTCTGTGGCTTCCTTGCATGGTATTAAGAACAAACAGAATAATAATGGTTGAATGAATGGGATATCCATACAGCAAGTCTGCAGCTTCTGTATATGGCATTAACAGAGGGTAATAACCCAGTTACATCTAGCCTGCAAGATCCTCAGGCTTCTTGCGTAATTTTTGTCTATAAGATGCAGTGAAAAGTTACCCTGTCCCTGTTTGGATATTCCCTTTTCAGATAAAAATTAAAGTTGGCACTAAGTGATATGTAAAGAAATTGGACTTCTACAGCATACTGTTCAGGAAAATCTGTTATTCCAATATTACTCTAGAAGCATCTGAAAGTCACCTTCCACACCTAATATAAATGGCTAAGAACACTTTTAATTTTTTTTTTTAAACCTATGATGCAGTGGTATTTTGATCACCCTGTATAAGACATAGTGCATACAGCTTATCAAAATTTTCTGTTTGAGTATTATTTTAAAAAGGCAGTGTAAACATACTTAATTTGATTTAAGTTAACTATATTTTATTTTTCTTTTAGAAAATATTTAATGTATGTGTGAAGGAGAGTAGGAAAAGTAAACCATTAAATTTCAGATATTTGAACTTCTAAGAAAAAATGAAGTGATCATACAAAATTCTGTGATTTGCAAGAGAATTCAAAATAAATACACCTAAAATTTTGCACAAAAATTTTCATCTGTCATGTACTGAAACTGAAAATTTGTTTAATGGTTGTAAAAATTCAGTTGTAATTTAATGCTTAAAGAATACTAAATACTTATGAATAGTGGTTTTGTCCCACATGTTCTTACTAAAGTGAGAATTAGTCTACCTCCCTGTGTAGTAGGTGAGGCCATAACTAATGGGGTACAAAGATACTTTATTCCCTCCTCTCGCATTGACTTTCCAGGTATGGCTGTATATTTGCTTTCATTGACAGGAATTGGTTAATAGTTATAATAGGAAAAGTTGAGAACCTCTTAGTATTTAGTAAAGCAACAAAGCCTCAGTTCTTCAAGAATATTGATGTACAGAAACTTTCTGTTGAGGAAAAGGCAACATGAAGACATAGATGTAATCACATTTGTTAGAGAAGCAGTGAAAGGTATAACTCAGAAACTCAGTTTGTATGTTTTGTTGAATGCAACTTTGCATCCATGAACCGATTTTTTTAGCATGCGATTATGCAATTTGCTTATTTTTATGCAGTTAACAAATTCAACCAGTGTATCATTAGTAGTACTGAAATGTAGTGTCAGAAATCTTCATGCACTTTTTGGCTCATAGCATCGTCTTCCAAAATTCTGAACATGGAGCTTCTCGTAAATCTTATTCTTACGTGCCTTCTTGATGTGGGTAACTTGCTTTTCCTCCTGTGTTCTAAAAACTGTTGTATTGGAATGCACTCATAGAGATAAGATCATATGAAGTGATTTGTAGAAACTGTGAAACAGTACTTAAGAAAAATAGGATGTACTGCACTGGAAATTGTCTTCTATAAAAAAATGACTGTAGGATTTAAGAAAACTTCAGGAAGAAAATTGCCTTCATTGTAGATGAAAGGCTTAGTACGGCAGGAACATAAATATGTTGAGAACAAGTTAAATACAGTAGATATTAGTACGTGCAATGGTGCCTTAGTTGAAATTTTCAAGCTATCAGTCTCTTAATTGCAAACCAAAGCCAACATATTAGTTAAATAATTAATAGATATTGATGTGTAGTTGAAAATCTTCAAAAAGGACAGAAAAGGGTAAAAATGTTATAATGCATAGATATGCAAGTGAAAGTTATCACTCAGATTCCATTACAAATCTAAAAGAGCTACAGGAACTCACATTGCAGCCGAATGTTACATTTGATTTGCTATCAAGTGCAAAGCTGAGTAGTCAAAAGTAACATCACTGGTGAATGCCATTTCTTGGGAAATATGAAAAGCAATTTAAAGTTCTGCATTTTTTTTTCTTAAAGTATCATTTTAAAAATGAGTTAGTTTACAGTTCTGCATATAATAAAGTTTACGGTAGCTATCTGCGTATATATCTACTTAACTTCTTTTTTATAGAACATCTTCATTGAACAGGAAGTTTTATTCAAGTTTGAAGATTGATCATTAACAATTCCAGTATTATAATTAATTGTAGGATTTGAAATAAATGCAGTCGTTTTCTGATTAACTGGAGTAGTATTGGGGGTATGGGCTTGGTTCAATTCAAAATCATGGTTAATCTGAGGTCAGTTATAAAAAACAGGAAAGAGGAATAACCCATGTTATAATTAACAGAAAAATACAAGGTGGTCTTAAAGAAACTTTGCTAAAATCTGCTTTTCGAGTGTCCGTTCCGGCTAACCGATCGAAATGAGATTGCAAACATAGTTATTCAGAGGTATACGCTCGAGATTTTGTGAATAGCGACACAGGGGCGGTTATGGTTATAGTTACAGAAACTCGAAAATGTCGAATGGTAATGGCAACTTTTTCCAGTCGCAAAATGTTCAGCGCATGCAAAAACCCTGAACGGTGTTGGAATGGTACGAATATGTCCAAAAACTGACGTGTTGTGTATACACAAAAAAGAGTTCTGAAAACCAGCCAACGAAACACGATCTGGGCACGTGCAGAAAATTTGCATATGACAAGACACTGATCACTGATGACAAAAGAATATCTTTATTTAGATAAAAAATTTTCCACATGGGTACCATCACAGGCAAGTATGCATTGCATTGGGAGACAGTGGACAATACCGCTGAATGCAACATGACATGAGGGATGTTTACAATCTCAGGCGGTATAGAATCCTTTATATCCGACAAAGTTTGCAGATTATACAGGTAAACTCTGGATTTGAGATATCCCCGAAACCAGAAATCCATAGGCATCAGACGGGTGGATCGCAGAGGCCATGGAAAAGGATAATGGTGTGAGACGATGCGATCACCAAAATGCTGTTCCAGGATCCTTTAATAAACCTCGCTATATGTGGAGTTGTGTCATCTTGCATCCAAATGATGTCATTGAGTGCATTCCCCGTACGCAATTCCGGTAGTAACGTTCATCCCATTTTGATAATACAGTTTTATAAATTCACCACGAACTTTCCCAGGAAGAGTAATTTCGTTGTCATGTGCCAATTCCCAAATGACGACTTCGCGTACCCGCCTGGCAGTTTTATCAGTTTGATATGCTGAATATGTGGCGATCAGCATTCTGTGATTAGTATCTTGCCTCTGTTGTATGCAAATTTTCTGCGTGCTCCCAGATCGGATTTCATTGGCCGGTTTTCAGAACTCTTATTTTGTGTATGCATAACATGTCCACTTTTGGACATTATCGGTACCGTTCCAATGTTATTTAGGATTTTCGCATGCGCTGAACATTTTGCGACTAGAAAAAGTTGGCATTGCCATTCTATGTTTTAGAGTTTCTGTAACTATAACCGTAACCATGAGCGCCCCTGTGTTGCCATTTACAGACTCTCGAGCGCATACCTACGAATAACTATATTTGCAATCTCATCTCGATTGGTTAACCAGAACGGACGCTAGAAGTGCAGATCTTGGCAAAGTTTCTTTATGACCATCCTGTATTAATAACTATTTTCTTTTATTAGTTAATCAGGAAAATTTTAGGAAAATTTTCTGGTTTTTTAATGATAAATTCAAATGAAGCAATACAAAAATAAAGTAAATAAATAAAAATAAAAATTCATTTAATGACATAAGCACCAATTTGTTCTGTGACATTTTGGAAATTGAAGTAACGAAGAACTTTTTTAAAATGTCATTAAGCTTATTCATAAAGAAATTGCCAAAGTGCTGTTTGACAGTATTCAGGTATTTGAACTCTAGGATATTCAAGTTACCTGAAGAGATGAAAATCTGCAGGGATTGAGGGTTAAGGTTTAGTGAATATTAGAAGGAGAATAACACATAGCCATACTCAGTAAGCCTTTGTCTGGCTATCATCAAAATACTAGGCTGAGCATTGCCATGATATGAGACAGTCCTTGACACCAGAACTGGCCAATCCAGATTGGTCAGTTCTGGGTGCTTTGCTTCGATTTCTGTTTTAAACCTGCAATTTGAGAACAGTATTTTGCCAAAATTATTGTCTGGTTCAGTGGCAACAGTTTGTAGTATACAGTTCATTTACAATGCTCCCATAAACAAAACATTACTCCTTTGAAATGCAGCCTTGCTGTCGATGTTCCATAGGTTCTTTTGGCTTATTCCATGATCGTTTTCTTGTGAAATTATGATATACTAGTAGCCACTTTTCATCTGTAGTAATAAGATGCTTAAAAAAGGATCTTTATTTCTTTCCATCAAAGAATCAAATAACAAAATTTGAACAAGCATATTTTGTAGAACAGGCAAATCGACAACCTTGTATGCGGTGTAAATTTTGTAAAATATCAATCAATTTCGAGGGCAAAATGGGTCCCCCTTCATCAGGAGCAAAAAATTCTGCAAATCGAGAAAGTGAGTGTCGATCATATATATACCTTACAGGCAACCTGACAACCCCCACAACATGTAAAGAGCCAATAGCACCATCTGTCAGCAGAAATAGTAACAAAAAATTTAGGGTTAAATTAGTAGAATTTTAAAGGCATTAGGCAAGACTGGATTGGAATTAAAGTCATTGACTAACCAGGATAAATTTCGAAGAAAATCCAGTTCCCTAATAGAACCAGCTTTCTGGATAATTTTAGCAGAACCAAAATCAAACTTGTGATTGAATTTCCAACTATGATTAGCTATTGAAGATAATTTCTCCTTTTCTGATGTAAGATTCATGTTCCTTTATGCAAACCTTTAATGCTCTTTTCATTTTGGCAATGTGACTTAAGCCACACTGACATGATATGCTATAAATTCCGTAAGAATTAAAGTCAGAAATAGAATCTTTAAGAACCGAGCCTCAGATTTTATTTATAGGCGAAAACAACATGAAAATTAAACTTGCTTAAAATCCATGCAATTTTGTAACTGATAGAAGGATGAAATGAAAGCACAACAAGCTTATTAATGTTATATCTAGCATCAGAATATGTTCTTAGATGGCACGATGAGAACTCGAAATGCATAATAGTAAAAAGAAGCCATTTTTTGCTTAGCCGGGTGACATGACTTAGCATGGGGAGGTAAACAAACAGAAAAGGGTTTATGGTAAACAGTTGTGCTGAAATTAGATCCATTGCAGATTATAAGAATATCAAGGAAGGGAAGTGTATTATCAGACTCAGTTTCAAAAGTGAACTGGATGGCTGGATCAATCGAATTTATAACAGATAAAATATCGGGTAAGTCTTCCTTATCACCATCAAAAAGAGCGAAAATGTCGTCTACATAGCGAATCCACAGACGAAAAGACAGTTTTTTAAATAATTTGACCTCAAAATAGTGCATGTAAATGTCAGCAAGTACAGGACTGAGGGTATTACCCATAGCTAGTCCTTCAATTTGGCAAAAATATTCACTTTGGAAAAGAAAGTGAGTTTGACTCACAGAGGCTTTAGTGAGGGAAATTAACTCTTCAATTTCAAGCTTTTCACATTCACAAAAATTTATCCTGTTTAGTCAATAACTTTAATTCCAATCCAGTCTTGCCTAATGCCTTTAAAATTCTACTAACTTAACCTGACATTTTTTGTTACTATTTCTGCCTACAGATGGTGCTATTGGCTTCTTACATGGGTTGTCTGTAGGGTATAAATATGATCAACACTCGCTTTCTCGATTTGCAGAATTTTTTGCTCCTGATGAAGGGGGACCCGTTTTGCCCTCGAAATCGATTGAGATTTTACAAAATTTATGCCAAATACAAGGTTGTCGATTTGCCTGTTCTATTTTCCACGTCGGCATGATTCTCTTTCGTCTTGAAGCATATTTTGCTCTATTCAAGTGTGGAGTACTCTTACATCGTAAAAGCTTGCATCTCAATCTTCTTCAAATGATCAAAAGTGTTGTTTTTTTCTTTTTTGTTGTTTGTTTTTTTGTTTTGGGAATATTTAGTCCATCTGATACTTCCTGAACAGTATACAATCTATTCCTTGTTGTAAAGAGTAGGTTCATCCAGAGCAGACTCATAATAAATAAGACAAAAATAAACATGAACAAAAATGAAGAAGCTAATTTATAAGCATCAACTTTGAGGCTGAATTTCCTCACTTCTCAAACCACCTTGAAACTGTATCAACAGAGAGAGCACTTTGTCCATATGCAGCAAATGTTTTATGAGCAGTTTGATAGCTTTTTTTTTTTTTTTTTAAATAAAAGACCATAATATCATCAAAACTTTTAACACTGCACTGTAACAAAAATTATGCCACAGCACATGCTGGAATTATGCAGCGTGAATAGACCATGTTTAAATATTCTGTTCAATCAGGTTCATGCCTTATCAGCAGTAACAAAATATCAGGAAAAGTATGCTTCAATTTGTAAAATCACAGAACTTTCTGACCCAATATGACCCAATATTTTCAATCAATAAATTTCATTAGTTATATAAATTAAATCAATAATTAAAAAATAAAAAAGACTAATAATAAATAAGAAAAAAAATAAACATGAACAAAAATGAAGAAGCTAATTTATAACTATCATCAGAAAGTTTTATTCGCAAATGATTTTGAACAAAGTCTTTGAGTTAAAACTCATCTAACATGTTAGAACATTTTGTCAGAATGAACATCATCTATTGTCACTGCTGCTATTCTGTGTGGTTTTCTTTTTGCACCTCCTAGACAGTATAGTGGTTAGGAGAGCCTACTGCGGCACCAAAGGGCCCCTGTTAGAATCCTGGAGAAGGCATGCTTGTAACTGTCTATTTCTTCATAGGAGGTAACGCTGCCTATAAGTAAATGTTATAAATAATAAAATGGATGTCACTTCTGGCCTTAGGAGTGGCCAGTGCTGAATAGGCAAGTGCCTGCCATTAGATTTAAAAAAAAAAAAAAATCTGAAATGTTTCAGATTTTAAATTATGTCCAAAGGGACGTTTATTTAACATTTTGTGTGTTACCTTTATTTGTTAAATACCATGTTCTTCGCACTTAAACCATAAAATTCAGTTCAACAGCAATATCGTAAAATAATTTTAAATTGAGCATATCTTTAGAAATTTCGGTACACACTCTCACGCGCTGGAGATGAAAATGTTTTTCTGTACAACGTTGGTATTGCTGGCTTTGAAATCTTTGAGTTTGTTAATGAAAAATTCGTTAAAGTTTCAGAGAATATTGTTACGAATTTCACATTTATTTGGCTATTTATTTAGAACTGTAATTAAAATTCCTTTTTATTTTCCCGTGCAACGCACGCAGACGATTTTTGAAGAAAAAGCTACGTCAAAAAAAAAATAATAATAATAATAATAACAACATGCATACATTTATGCAGATTTTTCATTTTTTAAAATTTAATGCAGTGATAACATTTAGTGGCAACAATTTGAAAAGTGATACGCCGTTTTTGTGTTTCCAACGCAAAATCGCGAAACGAAAGTAATAGTCCTTCAGGACTAAATCCCTTTGGACTAAAAATTTTCCCTCCCCAATTCTGAGTAAACAATTTTATTTTATGCTGATGGTACTTTTTCAGTCATTGTATAATAAAAAGTTAACTTTTTCTTTTATTCAGAATTTGGTTAATTTACTGGCAGTTAATTGAGAGTTACTATAGTATGTTTTATAGTATTTCTTTTTCATTCTTTGTTTCCCTCCCCTCAAAATGGATATTTTTTGTAGTTTTAATTCACTTATGTTCTAGACTTAGTGTATATGTTTTTTATGTTAATTTCATTTCTTATAGAATATATCCAAATCCTGATGACCATATAATGCCATGTTTGAAAGCGGAAATAGACTTGTCCTCTAAATATCTGTTCCTGAGTGATATAAGGAGAAAGGTTGTATACCATGACTTTAGAGCAATGAATTTGGGTCTTTTTTAATCAGTTGTTAAATATATTTAAAAATTAATTAAATTTTAATTGTATGATGTTTTAGGTACTTCTGGTGTTATTAATTTCTCAAGATCTCATAGCAAGCCATGCTAGTATATGCTCCCTTTCAGAATACAGAGTTCCACTGCCTGTTCTGAGTCTTGCTGTAGCCAATATTAATTACATCAAGTACCAATCATCAGGAGCTAGAAATTCAGATGATGAAGGTATGATTCTTTGGATTAATTATACACAGAACACTGTTTTGCATATGATTTCTGTGTTTCATTTTTTACTTGACAGGAGACAGAGATCAAGTAGGAGATGTTCTTACTGATGGCGATGAGAATCGTAACAAGTATACAATCAAACTTTTTTGGATTCAGACAAAGTAATATATTTTTCATAGTTTGTTCTATTGCATTTGTGTTTTTTATATTTTTTATGAATATATGTATATATATGTTCTTTCTTTAATAGGACACTGCAGTCTTGCCGAATTTTATATACGCCAAAACTCGAGTCACCATTGCATTCTGTTGATTCCGTTAGCTCTCTTTCTCAAGATTCTTATGGTAAGATATTTAGAAGTTATGTACCAAACTATGTTGAAAATTTTGAATTTGAGATAAAAATTTCCGAAAAATAAATATTATTTTGCTATTTATGATTTGTGATTCAGGTATTCAACTTAACAAATAAGTGTTAATATAACTTAATATATTAAATAATAATAAAATAAATTAATAAAGTTAATTCTAAAAAAGTTTGCCTTTATGTACATTCTGTGCACTTCTGTTAAAAACATAAGCAACAAGGAAATTCAAAGTTTGCTTTATTTTGTTATGTTGCATAGTAGCAGCTGACAAATCTGCTCACTTATTGCCTTTATTATTGTTGACTACTTGAATATAAATAATTTGCATTTTTTATTTCTTCCATGGTGATATCTTTTGTAGGCATAATGAGTATGAAATCATGTTTGGAGCATTTATTTTATTTCAAGAGTTGATGTGCAGAAGATTATTTTAAACTAATAATTAAACATGCAATAGATTTAAAAAGGCATTTTTAATGCAGTATTTAAAAATTACCCAACCAATTTAGTACTTTAGAAAGTAGGAAGGAGCTGCATTGACAATTTGAAAAATCATATTTCTTGAGTTATGAAATACTTATGAGATTACTTTATTAATTTCGGTGCAATTAACAGAAGAGAAGATTTTACTTTTAATTGTATAAAATAAAGTAAATAAGGTATGGTTAAGCTACATCTAACAAATATTTTAATAACCAACTTTAATTTATTAAAAATAATACTAGATAATTTGTAAAAATTTACTACTTTGGAGTAATTTTTTATTCAGAAAAATTTGCAATTCATACCTCTTTTAGTGACATTCAGATGAGGGGAGGAGTGTGCCTTAAAATCAGAGATATGTAGCTTGAAGTCAATTTATTTTAGTTATAAATTAATTTAATTCTTAAAGTATTGCTTTCTTGAAAACGGAAACTTAATAGCTGCAACATATATGAGTATATAGGGTTATTAATAACTGTGGCATGTATGACTATACAAGGTTATTAATAATTGTAGCATATGTGACTTTATGGGTTTACTAAAAAAGAATGAACCAATTTCGAAGTCCTATTTCATAGTGTGCAAACACCTTCATGGAATTACTCATTTGCCATTTGCAAAAAAGTATAGCTTTCTAGTTATTGAATAGTTGATAGTAAGTCATGGTCATTTCTGCTGTGGCTTGATCTGGATTGTAATTTCCCCTCAACACTCAGTTGCTTTTTTGCTCTTGGAATGGCAACGTCTAAGCAACAGGCATTCTATGTTGAGTCATGAACTTTCAGTGTTAATTTCAAGAGAACAGATATCTGTGTAAAAAAATAAGTCCTGAACTGCCTTGAGTTTCCGAATAAAAATGGAAAAAATCCAAGAATCTTGACAGAACAAATGCCCAGAACTTCAGCTAGTTATGAGCTGATAATCCCTCAGCACACTTGAATCCCTACAGGACAGGAAATAAAATTTCATTGTAACACCTCTGTATAGTCAAAAATTTGAAGTTCTTTTCCTTAATAAAACACATCTTGGTGAAATCAGCTCATTCTTTTTGAAGAAGTCTACTTATTCTGTTGTACTTATACTGTTCATTCTTTTTGAAGAACTGTACTTAAAGCACACATCAACTTCAGTTCATGTGTGCAACATATATGAGTTAAAAAAAAATCATTTATTAAAATTGTTAAAAAAACTCATCTATTAAAAATTATTCTTTATTCTAGTTTGCAAAGACGGATTGTCTGATATCAGTCTTGATTCAAGAGAACCGTCAAATCGAAGCGCAAAGGACTTGGATGTTTCTATTCAGAAAGGATTGTGTATAGATGAACTGCCTGTTACTAGTCCATCAACATCCTTGACAGCACTGCCATCTCATATTGCAACTTTTTCGAACTGCACTGAGGTGTTACTCACTCCAGATGATTTTACATCACCTTCTCATTCAAATCTCTCAGGGCAAAATTCCTTTTCACACCGTGAAGAAGTAGGAAATTCTGCAATGAAATGCGACTCTGGAAATTCTTTAGTGGATGGAATAGATTCTCTTCCAGTTGAATCAAGTACTTTGCAGAGAAGGAAATCATCTCAACACAGTGCTACTAGTTCACCAAGTAGAGAAGTAGCTGAAATTCTAGCACCAACAAAAGTGCTTCATTTAAGTGGTATATGATACTAATTTTTATTTCTTATTATATCTAATTTTTTTAAAATTCCTAAAAAATTATTCAAGAAATATAATAAGGTACTGTTGCCAGTCACCAGTATATAAGATCTTTCATTTATTGTAGATATTATTAAAATTCTTTGCTGATCATTGTAACTAAAAGGAATTATTTAAAATGTCATTTTATCTGTTTATTCGTACTTACGTATTAACCATGAAAGTTGAAAGAGGTCCTGTCAGTTATACGAGTTATTCCTGCAAAATTCTGAATTACACTTTTCTCCAAAAGTCTTATGCTGAAACATTCATTGATTTCTCTGCCCAGTCTACCATATAGCCACTGCTGTGAATTATTCAGTTTCATTTTTACACTTTGTACAAAGGCTTTAACCAATTCCTATTATTTCATTATACTTTCCAATTTGAACAAAGGCTTTGTTTAGAAAGCTTTGAGTACAAACTTCCTGCAGATGATTTTTCTAATCTTTTACTGTTTTGTCGGTCATATGCAGCTGTTTTTTTCAACAGATATTAATTCTTCTGACCAACAGTAAATGAACTAGATTGCAATCACAAATGGGATTTCATAGTCATCAAACTCATTTTTGTTTTCAAAATTCAAGAAAAAATATTTAAAAAAAAACCTGAAAGCTTTCAGATTTTATTTTACACCCAAAGAGGCATTTTCTTAACATTTTGTGTGTTACCTTTATTTATTAAATATCATGTTCTTCACACTTAAACCATAAAATTCAATTTGACAGCAATATCACAAAACATTTAAAGAACATATCCTTAGAATTTCGAATACAGTCTCGAGTGCTAGAGATAAAAGTGCCTCCCCCCTGTAATGTGTTGTCATTGCTCACTTTGAAATCGTTGAGTTTCTTAATCAAAAGCTCATAAATGTGGCTTCCAGATGCCCATATTCGGGTGGAGACGTACGTTATTCAAACAGATGACTTTCCTTCTAATATTTCCTCAAGGAAATGTAATTCATTTGTGATGTGTATCGTTGCTCATTGCGATTTTTCTATTTCGCATGGTGGAAGGGCCGATGTTCTCAAACATGTTCATAAACAAAAACAAGGACAACAAGTGTTCTATTGAAGAAAACGAAAAGTTAATTTTTTCTATGGAAACGAAAGACCAAAAAATTATTAATGCAGAATGTACTGTCTGCATTTAAGAATTAGTAACTGAACTTTCAGATATTAATTAGTAACAATTTGAAGTTAATTCATTATTAAAAATATATTTTTATCATTTAAAAATCTTTTTGTTGTTGAAAATAAATCTCCCAATTTCTACAAAAATTCTCCCTATTTTTGAGCACTGTAGGTTAGCAAGTATGATACTCTTTTGTCTCCGCCAGAAGAAAATCGAATGGTTATGGCAAAATTACGTAGTAACATATAATTTGGAAACCTCTCAATAACTTTTTGTTTTTTAAATTTTTGCTCAAATGTTTATATGCATTTTTAAAATTTTTTTATTTTTAATATACGTGTTTTAAAAGAATCCAAAAATAAAAATGGCAGCTTTGAAAATTAAATTTCTTGTTGAATTGAATTTTTTAATTCAACAATAAAAATTTAATTTTATGAATTGGCAACAGATCTTATTTTTATATAACAACAACAACAACAACAAAAAAAGGGGGGGTAGTTGGTGTAGATACTTTTCATTTCTTCAATTGGGAAACTTTTCTTGTGCATAAACTATTCTTAAAAGCTTCTTATTTATTTTACTCTTAAGTAAATTTCTTGCTAAAATAAATTCATTTTTAATTTAAAATTTTGACTGTTTAAAGTAAAATATTTTTACTTTTGATTTGTGTTTCTTGACAATTTTGAATTTTCTGGGTTCAAAATTTAATTAAAATATTTATTTAGCCCATTACTTTTAATTCACCAAATGGTTATGCTTTCTAATTCTGAAAATTCTTTATTTTATACTGTTTATTTTTATGATATTATTTGTTTAAAAATCACATCAAAGCAGATTTATATTTTGATGGTTTATTAAAATTAAAAAAAAATAATTTACACATTATTGCATTCTTTTTCTGTTAAAAAAATAATTAATGGCCTCAGATTATTACTTTAAATTAATTTAATTTTTAATTGGTTTTTTCTTTTGAATTGTTTTCCAAATTTATAATCATATAATTCAGAAATGTAGCTATGTTGAAAATTCTTCAGTGAAAAGCATATGTTTAATAGCAGCATAATTTCAGTAAAAAAAGTATGTTTAATACCAGCTGCTCCTTGAAAAGGGACCAAAGAATTTTTAACAGTTTGTTTTATTATTTTTATTCTGTTATTTTATTGATTTGTTTGTTTCAGTTTTGATGCATGTTAATATTGCGAAATAAATTTTAAAAAATGCATAAAATTAGGCAAAACAACAAGTTTGTGTTTGGCTTAGAGTTTAGTCAAGATTCTATTAATCGAACAAATATCGGATTTCTCTTCATCATGAGCAAAGAAACTGCAGAAGCAGCAGAAAAAGATTTCTTTGCTCCTGAGGAAGAGCGACCAGTACCTGTTTCTCCTCATAATCGATAGCATCTTGATTAAAATCTGCACTAAATGTAAGGCTTCTTTGCCTAACTTTATGTTTTACTTTGTCATGTTTCTCTTCTGTCTTGAAATCAGTATGTTTAATATCCATCTCATATTCAGTACATTTTGCATATAGGCAAACCATATAAAAAAAAGTTCAGAAGCACAGTGGTTAAGCTGCATGATAGGTGCAGAAAATATTACAATGAAAAAGGAATTTAAATCTTTCAAAGCATCATCATCAGAGGCTTGATGCAGTGAAGGAAGTTAAAAAAGACACAAATTTAAAATTAGAGTTTAATACTTAAAACATCTCAGAAAATTAATCAAAGTAATCTGGGTTTTTATGAGTCCATTCCTTATATGTTGTAGTAAGTAGTGAAAAAAATTGCATAAGTATAGTATCAAAACCACAAACAAGCTTAAAAAAGGCTTAAAAATCTAAAACTTTTTTGTTTTTCAGACGGCAGACTCCAAAAAACAAAGCATGCATGTACAAGCAATCCAATATATGAAAAAATAATATAACAAAGGAAAACTTGATGCCCAAAACATAAAATAATAAAGAGGAGTTAGTTTATGACATCCATGGGTTGGCAACCTTGTAACTGTGATGAGCCGAACCAATGTATCAGTATGATTTAGGATACAGTATAGTAGGAAATATTTGGAACAATTTGATTCTGCGGCAGTGCGTGCAGAGTTAGAGAATAGATGCATGCATAGTTAAATTAATAATACAGTTTTATAATGCATTAATTCTGCATCATTTTTCAATATAGTTAAATAAAAAATTTAAATTTTAATGCAAAACTTGTACTTGTGCCATTATACTTAATATTGCAGTATCAGGGGTATAATTTGTGACTTTCTATTTGACATATGAATCTGGATGTTCAGTTGTTAAACAGTTTCTTTGTGGACTCAAAATATTTTTCGTGCAAAAAAAAAAGCAGAATACATGCAGTTTTCTTCAAACAATCAAATCTCTCTGGCAGTGACATCCAGGAATTTAAAATAGTTACTATCATTAGAGTTATCTTCCAAATTTTTTCATAATTTCGTTAATTTTGCTTTTCGCGATTCTGAAAATGTTACTTCAAAAAGTTCCATTTTAAAATTATCAACTTCTATCCACTTAAAAATTGCCGAATCAGATGGGATAGATCTATTAAATTTGATTAAGAAGGAAAATATAAGCATACAGATTTCGAAATTTTTGCATTTTTTCGAAAATTCCTCCTTAAGTGCTTCAACATAGGTTTGAGTTAATTTCCCTCTATGGTTGATGTATTTGCAAGTGCCTTAATATTTGGGAAGTATTTGTAGGTTATAGTATTAATATCATGGGAAAATATATTTAATTTTGTGTCAAAGCCTTTCCAGTATTCAAATAGTTCAAGCACTGTTTAGCCCTTTCGTTGCTATCCTACCTTTAGTTATATCAGTCAGAAACATAAATTTGCGTAACCATTCTTTATCGTTCAATTCGGGGAAATGTTGTTTCTTCTCATTAAGAAAAACTTTAATGTGTTCCATACATGATACAAACTTATTCAAGACATTACCTCGACTAAGCCAAAAGACGTGTCTGTAGAAGGGAAGATCCACATATTTACTTTTCATTTTTTCTAAAAGAGATTTAAATTGCCTGTGTACCAATGAAGAGCGAGACGGTATATAATTAATTATTTTAACAGCAGTGTTCATTACAGAAATTAAGCGCTATGACGAAATTTTAGCAACTAAACTTTCATGGTGTATTATGCAGTGGAAGTTCAATACTTTATTTCTGGTATGATTTTAGGAAGTTTGACAAATTCTCTTACTTTGCCAATCATTGAAGGAGTGACACCAGCTGTTACGCAAAATATTTTACGTATTTTAAAATTTTTACTTTCAAAATAATTTATAAATGAAGAGGGAATATCCTGTCTCTTAGTTGTCCCAGACAGAGGAATCAAGCTGCTTAATTCTTGATAAACTTGATCTTTATCACAATATCCTGCAATTACAGCAAAGTGTGCAATATCATTAACATTGGTACTTTCATCTAGAGCAATGCTAAATGTAGCAATTTATTGTAATCCAGAATTCTGTTTTCTTGTTACATTTTGTGCCATTTCAGTTATTCCTTCAGTATTTCACAGAGAAGCCCATTTTTCTTCAATTCAAGGTAATACTGTTTGTATATTTGGTAAATTGCTGAATAATATTTCAGCACTTTTTAAAAATGTGTCCTTTATATATTTGTTGTCTGTGAAAGATTTGCCTTTGGCAGCTACACAGTGAGCAATTGTAAAACTACATTCAGTTACTTTAGGTTTGGTTCCAATTGTTTGACAAAAAAATGTAACTTGTTTCTTAAATCCAGTAACAGCTCTTTCTATAACTTCACATTTCTCATTGGAATTCTGAAATTTGGACCAAGGTTTAGTTTTAAAATGTTCTTTGTACATTTGACGTGCGACATATGATGTTTTTGCAACATAATACACTTACAACACGATCCTTTTGTTGTACAAAACCGTATTCATTCATTCAAGACTCTTGAAAACAGCAAGCATTAAACTTTCTTTTTTTAGTAGACATTTGATTAAATATGTAGGTATGAATAGTCGACTGAAATCATACTCAATACCTGTGTATTGCTGTCACAAGCTGAACAAAAGGCGAGAAAATGCATAAGGCATGAGGTGGGATAACACAGAGAGAAGAGACAGAGTGATATATCTTTATCTAAATAACTTTGTAGAATGGTGTTGAGTACCACTGAGAATTGTACTGCGTGCCGTACATTGTCGATGTGAGTGATAGACAATGGTATGAAGTTCTCAGATGTAATTTTTTTTTTTTTTTAAATTTGTATTATTTAGCTGGGTTTTTGAAATAGTGGAAGTGAGGAAATTTTGTAATTGTTTTATTAATGACTATATTGTGTGATTAATTATGATAATAGTGTTGTAACATATTGTTACGAATTTAGGACATGGATAGATAATTTTAGTGAAATTATATATGAAATAATTATATTTCTTTTGTGTAATGTAACATGAAAATCTAAAGGGAGAAGCTTGCCATAAAAGTAAGAAGACAGGGGCAAGTGTATTTAACATTGAGTAAATGGCTATCTCACTGATTTGGCGAGAAATCACACAACTTGGCAACATTTGACGTCTCTGTATCATTGTAATAGTTATTGTAATTGAATAATTTTAATTTATTTCATGTGTAACTGTATTTGGCCAGGTGAAAACTATATAAGACTGGTGAGTGCATCTGTTCTCAGTTGTTAGTTCATGGTGACTTTGAGTATTGAAAGCTTCGCCTTTTAGAAGCGCTTTGCTTGTGTTGTGTTTAACACTCTTAGTAGTTTGAAGTGTAACTACTGATTGTACTCTGTGTTACTGTGAACACCCGTACGAGTATTTCTGTGGAAAGTTCCACAACTCTGAAGTGTTTCTTTTGATAAACTAAATTTTGTCAAACTATCATCGGATCTATGTGCATTCTGTCTATTATGAACCTGTATGTATATGTAACAATATTAAATCATTATTATATTTTTAATTTAATCTTTTTATTATATACACCGTGTTTCAAAAAGAATGTACATATTATAAAGTGTTATTTTGTCCAAACTATAGATCACTGCGCCTCGGCTTGGCTATTGGCAAAACGAATACATAGTCTAGTTTATATTAATAGCCGCTAGATGTCAGTTGTCTTCTGTTTTGCGTGGTAACCGTCGCATGTTTAAAATGGCTACTTCGCAGCAGAAATCATTTTGTGTTCTCGAGTTTGCAAAGTGCAATTCCGTGATTACAGTGCAAAGATGTTTCAAGTTGGGGTACCAAAGTGATCCTCCGAATGGGTGGAACATTATCAGATGGTATTGACAGTTTGTAAGTACAGGATGTGTATGTAAAGAAAAGAGTCCTGCCCACCCTCGTGTTCCTGACGAAAATGTTGCATGAATTCAAACTGCTTTGCAACGTAGTCCTTCAAAATCAACTCGTGCCAGTCGGCAGTTACAACTTCCTACAACAATTTTGTGTTTTTTGAGACGTCAGTTAGTTACAAAGCTGTACAAGTTATATTTGTTACAGGCTCTGCGTCCTGATGACAAATGCAAACATGTGGCATTTTATAACGAGATTATTGATGCTATTGGCAATGATAACACTTTCGCACAACATATCATGTTCAGTGATGAAGCGACTTTTCATGTTAGTGGTCATGTAAACAAACACAATGTTTGAATTTGGTGCCTACAGAACCCACATGCAACCATTGAACATGTATGATATTCTCCCAAAATCAATGTGGTTTGTGCGGTATCCCGATCATTTGTTTATAGCCCATTCTTCTTTGATGGAAACACGGTTAACAATGAGCAGTATCTAGCTATGTTACAAAACTGTGGTTTTTTCCAAGGCTGCACGAAGACATTTCATTTTTCAGCAAGACGGGGCACCTTCTAAATGGTGGCGCCAAGTGCGTGATTATCTGAATTAAACTCTACCGAACCGTTCGATTGGTCATCAAGGAATATATTTATGAATAGGAATATATTAGCATGTCTCAGCTGGCCTCCACGGTCACTGGATTTGACACCCTGTGACTTCTTCCTGTGGAGTTTCATTAAAGACAACGTTTATGTACCACCACTCCCACAGAACCTAGAAGAGGTGAAGAACCGGATCCGTACTGTCATAATATCAGTGAAGACGGACATGCTTGCCCCGAGCATGGGAGGAATTTGAGTATCGATCTGATATTGTTTGCATTGCTGATGGAGGATATATTGAACATCTGTAAGCTGAACTTGAGAGATTCATGTATGTGTGTAAAGTTTCATATTCATATGTCATACAGTTTAATAAATATATTCATTCGAAATACATATATTCTTTTTGAAACATGCTGTATTTATAACAAATCAGTGGGCTAAGTAAATAGGAAACTAACACAGTACAGTAAGTGAGGAAACCAGCAATGAAATGTGGAAAAGCTAAGATATGAGAATTTTGAAATCATTAAGGAGGAATTTGGAATTACAGTATTCTCGCTTGTATAAACCGCACCCTTAATTTTTTGCCTCTCAAGTTTTTGAAAAATTTCTCATTTTCAAAATATAGAAAATTGTAATGTAACAAATTTATCGTTCGTAAGTATAAGCTACAGCTCTATTTTTTTCTTAAAATTAATACTTACATGAAAGATATTAAGAAAATTATTTACAAAATAATTGTACGTAATTTTGAACGCGTTTGTGCATTAAAATTCATCCACATTCATGTCAGCAATGCATTAAAATTCATCCACATTCATGTCAACAATTCAACATAATTTTTGCTGTTTATGAACAAAGTCTAGAACTTTTTTTATTGTTAACAGATTATTGCAAGCTATTTCTCAGTACTCACCACATATGCTATTTTTACAAAATTTTATTTCATTTAGCATATCTTTAGAATACTGTTTGCATCCCGTGTGTTTATTTTGCCATAATACAACAGTTATTAATTAACCAGTGAAGACATTGAATCTTTTGTTGCGGGCATGGCAATATTATTTTCTTTATCATCGTGTTTATTATGGTGGAGAACATTTAAATTTTTATTGAATACATAGATTTAGTGCAGTTAATCTAGTCTCTGTTATTATGTGAAAAATAATATTAATCATTTTTTTTTCTTCCAGTAAGTTATAAAGTGTTTTTGTAACTTGTTCCTCTTTTCCTTTTTGTTTTAATTCATGTAATTTCCAGCTTCTTATCCTTCTGTTTTAATAATTCATCCAGCATAAATGGTAATGTAATATTTTGCTATAAATAATTCAGCATTTTTATGATTGTTTGCACTGCTAACCCTTAGTATTAAAAGATAGTGTAATAATCTATGTCTTTCTTTATTAAATAAATAGCAATTCGTGACTTTAATTAAATTCTTTACCTATTGCAATTGATAGTTTCATAAAAATATCGTAGCATTTCCGGTAAAAGGTTCCATCTGATATTTTAAATCTATTATTAATGACTTTTCATTTCTAAATTCATCCATACGTAGTTTTGAACTTTTGCATCATTTTCGTAAAAGCAATAGTTTTTTATAATTCTAAAAATTTTTCAAACTGCTCAGTGATAAATTATTAATGGCATTACCGTAAATTATTATCCATAATAAAGAAATGCAACTTTTATTTTGAAATACCAGACATACGTAGCGGTATCTCCAATAATGCAGTCCAGATTTAATACCAAATATAAAATGAATAAAAACAAGCAATTAAGTTATATGGGGCACTAAGCTACAGCTAAATTTTAAGGCTGTTGTTATCTTTTAAAAATCTAGGCTGCACATCTCATTATTACTACCGCAGCATTTCGATATCAGAAAACTTCAAGAGGTCCATATTCAAAACTGCACTGTTTTGTAAACAGTTAGTTTTTCTCCTTTTCTATCCTACCCTCACTTATTTCATTCATTCACTTCAGAAATATGTAAATGCGAGATTAAGATGCGCCAGTATGTTTGACTGATTAAAGCGATATCAGCCTTGAACTTGACCCCTAAGAGAAAGTTCCTGCTACTTGAGCTAATAATACTATTTATTTACGTATTTGCAAACGCAGTTAGTTGCCTAGAAGGAGGTAAAACACTTGCTGGATAACTCTGATTTCATATAAATTTCACTCACTTAGAGATAAGCGAAAACGACAGGTAGGCGTTCCATTCAAATTATGTTAAGTGCTGTATGTTATGTGCAAAATTACTTCAACTATCTGATGTGTTATCAGTCTAAAAGCTGCAACCTTTTACCTATTAGCTTTCAAGTTGTAATCAAAATTTATATTATAGTTTAGTTTGTTTCATTTTAACCTAATGTGTGTGAGCTAGACTTTTGTTAAGGTGGCAAAAGTGATAATTCGCTAAAAAAATCATACCGGAAAATACGAATTAGAGAAAAAAATTCAAATGGATATTATACATCAAATATGAAATAGAATATGATAATCTAATCCAGTTATTTATTTCTGAAGGTTTACATTTTGTGTTTTCTTTCATAAACTTGTAGAGTTTTATAATTATTTTCACTAACCAATTAAGTTTAAGTGTATGCTTTCCTATAAGCCTTCATTCCCCTAATTGTCAATGCCAGAATATTTAAATGTGGTAGTGCGCATGAAGGAATACAAATTCTACCTTTATGAGAACAGGTTTAAATACTGAGTTCTAGAAGATAATAAAAACAGTGTGGGCAAGCACTGTACTTTGTAGCGTGAGCTTTTGATTCTGCAGTTATTGCTGGTTAAAGTGGTGTAACAGCTATTACTTTGTTGCCACGTGACTTCGATGCCCTGGGGGGGACTCTACTGTTTGTTAATATCTTTAAATTTTAGTTTAGTTCTTGTTAGCTGAGTTACCGCCCAAGCGAGGCGTAGTTTGTTAGCATCAAGTCGACACATTGTGAATTTTAAGAGTTTTAATAAAGGGTTCTTTTAACCCTTCCCCTGCCTGGTTGCTACACTTACTTCAGCTGTCACTCCAAAAGTTCAACAAAGAGAAATCACAAACTGTACTTCGATGATAGACTAACAGGGAGAAATACTGGAGCTTTATATCTAAAATTAGGGCTTATTCCTAAAATTAGAAGTGCTGAGATCCTAGAGGAAACCATTACAAACAGTGAACGAAAATAAATAAAAAATAGTTAATGTTATATAATAAGAATTAATTAAATAATATTATAATTTTTTAAAATTTTATTTTATTTATTTATTTTGTGTGTGCGTGTTATTTTGTTAAATTTGTCTCATTCTTATTGGGATTTTCTTTATATTCTAAGCCTAATAATGCTTGAAGATGCTTGAATTCTATAGAAGGCACTTGCAGAGTAATATAAAACTTTGAGGAATTATTTTATGGGATCTTCTAAAAGTCTGCTATAGCTTTATTAAGTTAGACAAATTTTCACTGAAATAATCTTATGTTCTTACGAATTTATTCATAGCAACAGTTTGATATTCTTTAATAATTCAATGTTGTCTTGAATATTACTTATCATCAGTGTTCTGTTTTTTAGATGGAATTGTTGATGAAAATTCAACTATTATGACTAAGGATGATGTAGAACATATAAGTAATAGCTTAAGTTCATTTGCAATGTCTGGCAACAGTGGATCTTCTCAGAACCAACAAGAATATCTGAAAGAATGGCCTCAAGCACCTGATCCTAAAAAAGAGTATTTAATTTCTACCCGAAGTGAAAGGTATTAAACCTCTTGATATTTTTTTATTCATAAAATAAGCATTTCTTGAAAAGAAATATTGTTTGAAATAAAATGGATTTAGGTACTTGTTAAAGCAGTCGCTGCACTTAGTTGCAGAAAGCTTTAATATGCAATTTTTAATATCAGCAAAAGCTTATGCAGTGGCTACCGTAACAAGAAAGTACCTGCATTTATGATACAGCGCTTTAAACTATTAAAGCGCTGTTTCTCAAATTACTTCCCACTTTTATATACAATTGACTACTCATCACCCTCCCTTGAGGGACGAAATGATGAAATGGGGTTATTCATATATTAATGAAAATAGCAGTAAATGCACAATCATATTAAAGACAATAATATAATAAGGGACAGGAATACAATTTAAACCAGTAAAAAAAAAAAGTTTAACTTCGCAGTTTGTCAATATTCTACTCCATTTTTGTTAACATTTTCCAATCTTCATGTTTAATTATTTGAAACTGATTTATTTTTTTAATTCTGTGAGTTGCTGCTGCAGTGACTCCATGTTCCACTGAAGAAGACAAAGGGAATGCTATGAGAAATTTCTTCCTAGCATTCCACATAAGAGGATAAAGTGGAGATATCTGCTTTTGCAGCCAAAAAACTGTTAATGTCCAGATCTAAATTTAAATTTGGAGATGCTTCTGAAATTGCAGAGGAGCATGAGTCCAAAAGACAATCTGGCACATATGTTTCTTAAATATCTTAAAACAATTTCTTTAAATCCTCTTCCAGAGCTTCTAAATGTTGGCAATAATCAGTAATAATTCTGTGTCATTTTTTCCCACATTTCACAGATTTGGAAAGTGGATAAATTCTCCTAGTCCCCCTCTTTTTTTAAATGTGTATCTGAACTTTGTCACATGCACAGAAATTGCATTTTAAGTTTTAATTAAATTCAGGTCTATCACCATTCATTTAATTTATCTAAAAAATCTGTCAAATAGGCTGTATCTGTTTTTCAACTTGTCAAATTTGCTTTTAAAGCAGCATGTTTGTCTTTGAAAACTCTCTCTCTCTATATATATATATATTCAAACAAGTTCCTTTTGATAGCCAATGAACTTCTGTATAAAGAAGCAAATGATTGAACTTTTCATCATTTTTAATATAGAGTTGTCATTCAAAGAATGACCTTTGATTTTATTTACTGCTGTGTTGATGAGAAGTGAACTGTGCAAGCATTTCCTCAGATTTTTTACTGCTAGGTATTGCCTGTGAATAACATAGTATACAACCAATATATCTGGTACCTTTGCTTTCAAACATGCTACATTTTTTTTTGGTAACTTTTTTGACATGAAATGATGATTCTTCTCAAGTATTAGGTTGTAAAATAAGGACAAATAATGTTTAGCAGATTTTTTTTTTAATCCTTTATGAAATGCACATAAGTGAGAAGTAACAGCTTATTCCTTGGCAAAAGTGACTTGTCAAGTTATATTGAAAAAGGAGATGTATTCAAAAGATTATATAGTTTTTGTTTGTTTGTTTGTCATCTTATCGATTTCTCTTTGGACTTTTATATGATTTTCATTGATGACTTGACATAACATAGCCTACAATACCTCATTTATAACTACTAAAATCAGTTCTTTTTGAATTGTATGTTGTTTCCCTAATCTTCCAATAAATAAAACAATGTTATAAGAAGCATGCAACCGATTGTTGTCTTGTTTAAATTTGTTAAAAATAGATTAACCAATGTGTGTTGCTCTCTGTCATTCCAAAAATGTATAAACACCCATTGTAAAATTCCCGGAAAATTTCAGGATGAAATAAAAAATGACTAAGCACTCTTGTCGTAGTGATAATGTCACTTAATTCTATTAATTTAATGGATTGGAATTTTTATAAAAATGCATTCATTAATACATATGTTTAATATGAAAAAAAATTTCTCACTATAAACTGTTTGAATGCTTGGAAATAATGGAGATCTCTATGCTCTTTATCTGGACATACAGATGTTTTTTCACTTCATAGCTTCATTTGAGAATCTTTTGACATATTAGACACATTGATAAAATATTATTTAAAGAAGATTGAATGAAAACCATATTTCATATATTCGAAACTCTACTGCTAACACTTTTTTCTTAAGCTTTGACATAGTAATAACTGAAATGAAACTAAAAGGATTAAGTATAGTTGTTTTAAGGGGGTAAAATGAATTTTTTTTTTTTTTTTCAGTGTGAGAATTTAAGCAGAAAAATATTATTTTAACTTTTTTATTATTGTATTTTCCTTACCAAAAAACTCAAACAAAATTCTTCAGCTCTTTAAAATTTCAAAATGTCAGTTTCTGTGAAATTTATAAAAAGAATTAATGGTATTTTTATTTTTGATTAATTATATGTAGTATACAAAATCATTTTTTCAGTTTAGATCAAAAGAAATACTTCTAATTGTTTAAAAAATGCATTTAATGCATATCAGTTTTTAATGACTGCTTCTTAAAGTTTTGTTAAACTTTTAAAATTTTATATTAATAATATTTTAAGGCTCTACTCTGATATAAGTCCCCGGTTGCTCCCCGGATATATCTGGTCGCCAAATGTGGCGATATGTGTTCTGTGCTGGTTTTTGGCGCGATTGTGTATTCCAGGATGGTTTTTGGTGGGATTTTTTTGGTATAGCAACCCTTTTGACGTTGAAAGTTGAGTGGGTGCCGTGGTTTTGTTTTTGCGTTTGGAGTTTTGATGTTTGGGGAAAGCGTAGGTTGCGTTAAGGCCTAGGATTTCGCAATTCTGTGATTTTTTTTTTTTTAAAGTTTAAAGCCACTCGCTTTCTATATGGTTTCTCATCAAACATTTCTGGTGAGGATATTTGAAGGCGAGCATGACGTGTCATAAGTCTGAAAGAATTTTGAATGGTAAGTGAAGCTATGTTTTTTCTCATGTATTTCAGGGAATGTTAATGTATTTAATGAATATTGTATTTAAGATGATTGTATTATTAATGAATTATTTCTTCACGGTTTGTGTTTATGCTTACAGTATATATTTTTTAAAATTTATTGTTATTATTTTAGCGAGGTTTGCAGAATGTCATGATTTCTGCTTGGTGCCACGAATTCTGCGCGGTGCCATGAATTCTGCAATTCTCTGATGTTTTTTAAAGTTAAAACAGATCGCTGTGTGCATGGTTTTTAAGGGAATTATGTTATTAATAATGAATGATTTGTTCACTGGTGTGCTGGTAGAAGTATATTTTTGTGGAAATGTATTGTTATTTTAGTTTATTTTAGCGAGGTCAGAGCTATGCGATTATTTCAGCGCAGTGCCACGAATTCTGCAATTCTCTAATGTTTTTTAAAGTTAAAACAGATCGCTGTGTACATGGTTTCTCGTCAAACATTTTTGGTGAGAAACTTCACACTTTTACTATGTAAATTTTTTGTTTTTATTTCGGACTTATAGCGTAAATTGTGTGTAAAAATGTGGTTTTGGCAGACATTTTAGGCTTAAAGTCTGAAATGTAAACAAAAAATTTAGATAGTAATGGCGTGTCATGGAGTTTCTCGCCAACCAGGGACTGATATAAGAGTAGTTCCTATTTTAAATTTCAGTAACTTATTTTTGAGATTTTAATAATATAATTTTTTTCTGTTTGTATGATTGTGATTGGTTTTAGTATCAATTCCAAAGTTTGTGAAAGATGAATGACACTTCTTTTAGTGACACTTTGATTTCTAGTCATTAATTCCACAAAAATACACTAAATATAATTTAGTTAAATAAAGCTAACTAACTAAATTTCTGTTCACTCTGTATGTACTGTGTAATAATAACTTGATAAAATGCATTAAAATAACTAATATTTGCTTGTTATGATTAAAATCAACATACACGAGTAAAATTTTGATTCTGATAATTCTGATGCTGCTAACCAACTTACTGATTAATAATCAGCGAATAAAATAGTATCTTAATCACATATTAGTCATTGATGGTCAGATTCCTTTTGCGACTATCGATGCTTGTTAATGCTCATTGAAAATGTTTTTGTCTGAAATAGAATTTACTCTTGTCATAGTGTTTATAAACACACTGTGTATATAAAATGTATATTGATTTAGAAAGTTAAGAATATTTTTACTGAGTATGATTTCATATTAGTAAATTTTTCAGTGACAGATATTAATATTTTTAATGATTGTAGATACTTCATGCTTTAAAGACTTGTATCTTCGATGATAGTATATAATTCAAAGTACTACCTCTCTTTTTGCTATATAACTGTGAAGACGTTGGGTTCAAAATACATTCTTTTTTGATATAAAGTTCTCCGCTTGGTGCTTGTAGACAAGGCAAGATGACAACGAACAGATCATGTTACAACTGCAAATATCAGCTGTGAATGATATGTTTCTGGAAATGTAAACAGAAAGAATACTGCCATGTAAACACTTTCTTTTTACTGTCCCAATATTGCTTGTAGTTCAGTCGCCTCTAGATTTATTTACCAAGTGGAAATTGGAGAGGGAAGCACAGGTGTTTAAAGTAACGAAGAACATCTTATATGCAGATGCAAGGAAATTAGTGTCAGATACGCAGCCATGCAAAAATATATGTTACGCCATCGTATTAAAATCTGTGAAATTCACAGGCATGCAAATGTCAGTCTTTGTACAGAATAAGCAGCTAGTTCAAAATGTACAAAAAAAGGGGGAGGAGACAGCTCAGAAAGCAATTCCATCAATATTGTTAATACCAAAATCTAATCAAACAGAAAGTGTCAAAGAAAAATAAAATATTATGAAACCTTTCAGGAATCAAAGTGCAGACTCATATGGAAGCATAAATTCAGATCTTATTGATTCTGAGATAGACATGTAAAAGAAACTGGACTTCTTGAAGCACCTACTCCTACAAAAAACCAAGAAACAGCACTGAAAGAGCAAACATCAAACATAATGGCCATCCTCGTTTCATGGAACTATTGCGATTTCTATGAAAATCTTGTTATGAAAGATTTGATTGGTGTACATCATGAGTGCTTTATCTTGTCAGCATTAAAGATTTGATTGATGTAATCATCCTGAGTGCTTGGAGTACAGAAACACTCCTGAAAACAGAGAAACAAGCTAAGCTTCAGAAGTTTTCACTCACTAGAAAAGACAATCTTGTATGTGAGTGGAGGTGTAGGTCTGCTCACTTCACTTAATTATCCTTCTAATTTGATTTCTTTAACTACAAATATTCTGGCTGTTGCCATTCAAATAAATATAAGGAACTTGGTTTCAATTTGTTCTGTTTACTTGTCTCAAAATGACAACATCAATCAAAAAGGATTAGATAATATTACAGAGCAGCTCCTGTATCCTAGGGGATTTTAATGGCCATAGTCCACTCTGGGGAAGTAAGGCCACAAATCCTGAAGGAAGACAAACTGAATGAATGATTGAAAATCATTGCCTTTATCTCCTCAGTAATGGACAGGATACCTATTTCCATGAGACTATAAGAACATTTCATGCTCTTGATCTTGCTATCTATTCACTATCTCTTCTGCCTTTTTTTACATGTAGTGTAGGAAATATAATCATTATAATAATAATCATTTTCCTATTTTTTTGTAACTCTTGCACTAGAAGAAGTAAATCCCATGCCAAAAATTATTTGTCTTTTACTTGATATGGAAGACTGGTAGCTTTTATCATCTCTTGCAGAGGTTATAGAATATGTGGTAAAAGATATGCCTATTGATGATACACTGAAAGTCATCACTGATATTATTATTATTCAAGCAGCTTCTATCTCTGTACCTATGACATCAACAAAGTTGCTAAAATTTTCAAAACCATGATGGAATACTGATTGCCAAGGAACTCTCAGATAACAAAGAAAAGTTTGAGGAGCTTTCTATAGGTACCACACTTTGCCAAATCATAAAGCCTTCAAAAAAGACAAAACAAACACTAACACTAGAAAAGTTTTTTTTAAAAAAATCTGAGCCAGATGGATTTATGGATTACATATGTGTTATCAATCACAGCCTCTACACC
>KK117179.1:569400-693775 GCA_000611955.2 Stegodyphus mimosarum
TTTTTTTTCAGAATTAAATGGAGTATTTGCATTATAATTTAAATTCTTTCACCCTTTTGCAGCTATTTTTTTAATTGTCTTACTATATAAGAGCAGTAAAATTATAAAAAGTGATAAATATATATGACACTTTTCATAATTTTATTACTTAAAAAGTTTAATATCTCAGTGAATGTATCTTTTTAACGTTTGGATTTTGACAAAAACAGAATGACACGATGTTTGAAAAAAAAAAAAAAAAAGGATAAGAAAAGGAAAGTAACCTACTCTCTCCCCTATTCAAAGCTATCTTTCGTTACTAAGCAATTTACATTATAGGAGGGATTTTGTTGTCCGGAGGTTGGTCATTTCAGTGAAAGATTAGAGGTCGATGCCTGCAAAGGACGAAAGGAATCGGCAGGATCCTAGAAGCCTCAATCCCCAGTGGGTAAATTACCATTTGGAAAGCTTTAATTTTAGCATAAAATAGTTTTCAAATCCAAATGGAATTAATTTCGAGAAATGTTTTAGAAGATTTGCAGAAAATAGTTAATCTAAAGTTGATGCAGCAAATTAGTTTCTGAAATTAATACGCGAATGCTATTCAAATGCGAAAATATCTCCGTGCTTTTTTATCTTTTTTCTAAAAGACCTACGTTTTGCAATTGCCTTTGAAATCTAGCAAAAGTGCTAAGATAACTTCCTGCTGGTCTTTATGGCAATTAAGAGTTTAGAATAGGAAAGTAGTTCGTGAATCTCAAACACTGAAGTATTTTTTCAGTTTTCCTAATATTGATAAATTCCTTTTTCATTTCATAAATCTAAGAGAAAACATAGTATGAATATATAGACATAAAGATGAATCATTGTTTATTTCCCAGACGTCAGTTTTCCTGCATTACTAAATATTTTAATATTACTACAAATTACATTTAGCACTAATTAACGTTGTGTTCCAACTTATGCAGTAGTAGTAGTAGAAGTAGTGTGCCGTTGAGCTACCTCCTGATCACGGGTATGAACCCGCATATAATTTTCAGCTATCTCTACATCTATAGTATATCTACTAGCTGCCAAACCCTAAAAAGATGTGGATTGGCACTTCAGATAGTTTTTGGAAATAGAAGTATACTAATACAATTTTTACAATGCAAGAGAAATTTTTAAAAAAGGCACTAACGTAATTCAATTAGCAATATACACATATATATGTACAAACAAGAATAATAATATTAACTTATATATTTGAAATGTACTCATAAAGTTAATATCCATTTGCGTAGAAATTCGGTTTCAAATTCCATATAATTATCTTTAAGAATGAAAGTGCACTACGCAATCTGTGGAATAGTACCGATATCCGGACAAGCTGAATGTTTATTTTCTACTATACTGGAATACTTTTCACGGAATTCATCATTATTAAATTGTCTACAGTGCGGTGATTAAATGCTACTGAATTGTTATGTGTTCAGATTAATTGAAATCGTAGAAGTGCAGCTAAGAAATTCCTTGAGTTAGGCTTTATATTATTTTACTAGTGGTGCTCTTAGTTCTGCTCTGAGTTGTATCGAGCTCTGTGTAGTATTTTGGCTAGCACTTCCCTGTCACGAATAATGTCATATTCCGAATTATTTCTGGTGATCCATGCATAAAATCCTGCAAATTCATGTTTGGAGTTATAGCGTGCGAGGTCAATGCCCCTAATGGAAGAGATATTTCCGTGGAGGAATTCCTAAGGAAAACGGGCTTATATTCATGCTACACATAGGGCAGTGTGTATTTTTAATATATGGACGCATCAAGAATCCTAGCGATTAGTAATCGGTGAATGAATAGGATACGCCTAAAATAATACGAAACTTCTTTAAATTTTTTAACTAATAATATGCAACAAATATTAATATACAAATATTAATATCCATCCAAAATAAAAATAATAAGGTCCAAATAAGGTTTGAAAGAAATGAAGTGATAAGACTGATGCATAGCTGTATAAATGATTAGCATAAAAAACCTTAATTTTGCATTCAAGATTATTTCAGAAATAAAATATTATTTACTTATTAGTTAGATATCGAGTTCCAAGTGCCGCTGTATGCTGACGTTTAGCTTGAAGCATGTTAAGCTTAGTTCCGATGATTTGCAGTTAGTTATAGCGTTGCAGGTGTATGAATGCCTGTGTATGACCATAAGCCAGGATAGAAAGTAGTATACAGAACGTTGCGGTAATACTTATTTTTCCCTTACGGCCTCACAGTGATTAAATGGTTAAGGCCGTTGAATACTGGCAGTTTGACCCAAGTTCGAACCAGAACAAACGAACAATTCCCACCTGTTTGATTTTTGTGATTTTCTCTATGTGTAACATGACCCAGTTTCCCACAGAAGGGGCTCCACGAAGGCCTTTAGCTCTCGTGTGCTTTGCTGTATTCAAATAACCCTAACCCTCATACTGCGACATCTATCACACTAAATCAGTATATAAAATTTCTGAACAAGATTTTAAATAAGACTCCGGATCCCCACAGGCAGAACATCTGAAATCACTGAACACAACTAGCTCGACACGGGTTCAAATCCTGGCGAACGAACTGGTTGCATGGAAGTTTTCTTGGCATTTTTACAAGTGGAACGTAAATATAAGCCAGATCATCTTAGAAAGTTTCCTTCCTTTTGGGCAGATAAACAAACGTGTGCTTCGCCGTAATCCGAATACATTAAATACGTCTGTAGTTGACAGTTATAATTCTGTCTGTTTAAGGAAATATTGAGATAAAAAACATGCAACTATCAAATTGCATGAGACAGCGAATATTTTAAAGCAATTAACATTTTAAGCAACAAAACCTTTAAATGAACTCATGAACAACTGTAAGTTGCCACCCAACTGGTACAGTGGTTAGCGTCGCTGACTGCCGTGCCGAAGGGCCCGGGCTTGAATCCCAGAGAAGACATGGATGTGTCAATGCGGAATGAAGGCATTCCAAATGTGCGGAAAACCTCTCGAGAGGTTGCTGGTAGGCCAATAACAACTGAAAGCTATACAGCCTAAAATTGGTATAAAACTTTACCGATTATGAAAGCAATCTAACAAAAATTCCTTGCCATCAGGCAATAAAAAATTCTACTCGAATATGAAGAGTTGAAATTTTATAACATTTATTAAGTTAAATTTGTGAGTACGTACTCAATGTTTGGTTTTTCCTAACCTTCCATTCATCAGAATGCTGATAAGAGCATTAAGTGTGGGAG
The DNA here is from genome assembly GCA_000611955.2 of Stegodyphus mimosarum. Lineage (NCBI taxonomy): Eukaryota > Metazoa > Arthropoda > Arachnida > Araneae > Eresidae > Stegodyphus > Stegodyphus mimosarum. Next base: position 572,635 of record KK117179.1, read on the forward strand.
AGACAAAAAGTGTTTTAAGATAATTTTAACAAAATGACAGCAAATCTCATAAGCGTGTATAAGATAAGTAATTCAAAATATGGGAAAATTCTTCTGATGACCTCTTTCAAACAGAATAATATGTATGCGTAGAAGTAATACATATTTACGTCACTCATGGCATTTGTCGCTATGAACAGAAGATCATCAAAGATTTTTAAACTACTTTCCTGATAAGCTATCGAGTTCAAATTTTGTAAACATGTTGATTGCGGATGATTATACAATATGTCAAAACAAATTTTATAAAATTCCATTTACATTTTTTAAAATTTAATGTTGACAGGAATTTTTGAACGTATTATCATTTGCAAAACAGACTACAAATTTATCAAAACTTTAGTGTTTGCACCAACATAAAATATTCTCTTAAATAAAATTTGATTTCTGGCCGAATTATTGAAAGTCAGAAAATGGTTTCGATTCATATGAGAATTATTTGAGACATTTATTTGAAGTAAAAAAAATTATTATTCATTGTTGAAAAATGATTTTTTAATTGAAAAACTTCATTGAAAATATGTTATTAAGAATAAAAAGGTAAAAAAGTTTTATAAAATAAGATTTTATTCAAAACTGATAAATTTCGTAATAAGTCAAAAGCAAAAAAAAAATTATGGTATATTTTAATGGGAACAAGAGATTAATTAAGCTTCCTTACAATAATCATGTGCAATTTATATCACGAATCATAAAAGTGTAGGCACTAAAGTAACGAAATCAAATAGTCGAATCGCAATGTCAAAAATATATCAAGAGCGCCAATTTTTTTTTTTTTATTTATTATTCATGATATAAATTTGTTAAGAATTTTTAAAGAATATTATTTACTCTCTTATTATTAATATATATAACAAATTACGGTATTCTTCTGTTCTCAGGATCGGATTAAAAAATGTATGTATGTATATATGGATGAATGTGTTCATGTATGTGTGTCGATATACACAGTCCAGTCACATTAATGTGACCATCTGTCAAAAGCCAGAATAACCACCTTTCGCAGAGCGGACTGCTGCGAGACGTGCAGGAAGAGAGTCACATAGGTCCCTGAAGGTGTTCTCTGGGATGTTGAGCCATGCCGACTCTAATGCCGTGGCCAGCTGCGCTAGATTACGCGGTTGAGGATCCATGGCGCGAACAACTCGATCGAGATGGTCCCACAGATGCTCGATTGGGTTTAAGTCAGGTGAGTTTGCTGGCCAGGGGAGGACGGTAAACTCATCCTGGTGCTCTTCGAACCACGCACGTACACTGGCAGCTGTATGGCACCTCGCATTGTCCTGCTGGAAGATGCCATCATCCTGAGGAAAAACAATGCGCATGTAGGGGTGAACATGGTCCGCAAGGACAGATGCGTACTTGTATTGATCCATTGTGCCTTCCACAATGATCAGTGAACCTAGAGAATGCCAGGAAAACATTCCCCAGACCATAATGCTCCCGCCTCCAGCTTGGACCGTTCCGGCAATGGTTGCAGGGTGGTTCCTTTCAGAGGTTTCACGCCTTATACGCCAACGTCCATCTGTCCGATGGAGCATAAAACGCGATTCATCCGAAAACGCAACCTGTCGCCACTCAGTGGACGTCCAGCTGCTGTACTGGCGTGCAAATTCTAGCCTTCGCCGTCGATGAACAGCAGTCAGCATAGGTGCACGAACCAGGCGTCTGCTTCGGAGGCCCAGACGCAGCAATGTTCGCTGAATAGTACTTTGGGAGACACTTTTGGTAGCCCCTTGGTTCATTTTGGTGGTCAGTTGCTCAACGGTAGCCCGTCTATCTGCCCGAACGCATCTCCGCAACCGTCGTTCGCCTCTGTCATCTATGGCCCGTGGTGCACCACATTTGCCACGTCGCTGATTTTGGACAGTCCCATTTTGCCATGCACGGTACACTTTTACCACGGCGGCACGCGAACAGTTCACAAACTCAGCCGTTTCGGAAATGCTTCCACCCTTGGCCCGAAAGCCAATGATCATGCCCTTTTGGAAGTCGGATAAATCGCTTCGTTTCTGCATTACGCCAACGATTGAAATGTTTTCCGAAGCTCTCACACACCCTTTATATACGCTCAACTGCACTGTGCTGCCACCTGCCTTCTGTGATTGGTTATTTAACTCTGACATGGAAAGTACGTGGTGGTCACATTAATGTGACTGGACTGTGTATATACGAACGTATATATCTTTTTAAACATATATGCACACAGACGCATACACACGACATGCATACATACATTCTTGAATCCCTTCCGATAGCAGAATAGTATCTAAATTACTTTTATTTTTTTTTAATTTATTAATAATTTTATGAGTTAAAAATAAAAGCTTATTCTTTAAAAAATCTCTTTTTTTTTTTCAATTTCTTAAACAACTTCTAAATTAAATCCTTAATTCCTCTTCTGTTAACTTTCTAATTTAGTAACAAATTTTTTATTACCTTAGAACCAGTGTAAGGCCGTTATTGTGTCAATAGCGCGAGAAAAGTTCTCCCCGCGCTTTGAGGGTCATTACCTATTGTCGTCAGGGTTGGAGCGATGCTTATCCCCTTAGGCATTTGAGGATGAAAGTGAGACAAAAATCTGGGTTAGGTCTGCAATTCTGTATTGTGCATCTTATTACTAAACAAATAAATAAATAAGGCGCACTAAATAAAATTTCATTCTGTCTAGATGTTAAGCAATTACAAAAGTTATTTACAGTAATTTACTTATTTTATACCTTAAATGCTCATGCTATAGGACATTTTAAACATTATGAAAATTTTAATACGAAGCATTGACAACATGGTGTTTGGTTGTTTTGGAAACAGTTTTCTTTCTTTCAGAAAATACTATTAAAATTAGAATGTTGTTTAAGTGTATGGTAACAGATTCCTTGAAATTGCCTGAAATGAGTATCATTTTTGTAGTGGTTATTGTCATGGAGCATTGCCTATCTTTGCAGAAAAATGTTCCAGAGATTATTCTTACATCTAATATGTTAATAATGTAATATGTGTACTTTGCTTGTTTGAAGTAATAAGGGCTATCTATGTAAGGGAATGGTTGTCTTCATGGAGAAATTTCTTAAAGAAACTGATTCAAATTTAACTATACTTGAGAAGGAAATAACAAAAACACCTATGCAGCCAGAACTCTAATCCAAGTCTAACTACTACTATTCATCATTGGCCATCTTGTACTGTGGAGTAAAGCAAATAAATTTTAGAAAAAGCAGGTTCATAGAAATGAGTATTCTTCTAAATAAATTGCTTTTCATTGCCAATGAGAAATAATATTAAGTAGAAAAATATTATAAATTCTCAATATTTAAAAAAAAAATTTTATAATACATATTTTTAAAACACCACTTGTATATTCCAGTGAACTGAAGAGCCATAACCAGTGTTTTCTTCCTAATAGTGGAGATGCATCATCTGCTACTTTTGATGTGAATGTGAACAGATCTCTTGCAAAGTAAGTAACATATATTGTCAATTAATGTTAGTCTTTTACTCCCATTTTTGTTTTTGTTATGTCTGTCTTCACTATTATTACAGTATTCTTAATATAGAGAATGCCTAAAAAAATTGCCTGGAAAGTCAAGGAATTAAGAAATAGCCAGAAAGAAATTGAAACTTTTTATAAAAGGCCAGGGGACATTTTTTGAATACAATTCACTTTCTTCGAATTATGTTTGAATACGTAATAAAGAAAAATTAATCATTTCAAAAAGGAAGCAAGTGAAGAGTTATTGTAATTTTTATTTTTGTTGGAGAAAGTATTTTACGTATATCTTATGTAATTTTAACATACAGTGGGTCTCCTTTCCCTCTCTTCTGTATATCTTACCGAGGTGTTCTAATTTTTAATCTTTAGAAATGTAGCTTTTCTGTCTCTTTGGAATTTAATTGCTCCTAAAAAATAAGTAACGTATTTGAGAAGTCATTGCGTTGTGTGGTTGTTCATTATAATTAATAATGATATTAAGCACATTTTTTAATCCTGTGTAATTCTAACCTCTTTTGTTTTATTTTGAAAATTGAAAGAGCAGTATTATTGTGAATTTTATATTGTTAGAAATTTCTTTTGTGAAGTAAACAGTTTTCTCAACATAGTGATATTTTGTTTTAAAAACTATTAAAATTTCAGTGGAAGTCTAGTCTGTAACAGTGCTAATTATTAAAAAGTATCAAAAGAAAAGTTTAGTTTTATTTCTTTATTTATTATTCTGTTTAATTCATAAATATCAAAATAGCTGTTTAAAAAAAACTTAGTCACATACTTTAATGTGCATATTAAAATTTTAATACAAGGCTGTATTAGTATGACAAAATAATAGGATATACACCAAGAAGCCAAAATGTTATATCCATCCCCTTATTTTTCAATAACCTCATCTGGATGATGTGGAGGGCACATGATTAAGTGGGAATGGTATTTAACTGCTGCTGGAGAAGGTAAGGAATCATTCTTGTTAGTCCAAAGGGGCTTTGTTCCTGTGGGACTATTGTTTTCATTTTGCAATTTTGCTTCAAATCACTCTGAATGTCCGTTTCCCATTTCAAACTGTTGCCACCAAATATTATTGCCCTGTGTTATATTTCAAGAAAATAAATAATGAAGAATCTGCATAACTGTATGTATGTTTCTCACATTGTGATAAAACAACAGTACCTAGAGCCATCAAATTTTGAATGACGTAATCAATCCTACTGCGATTATAGGCTTCTAGAAGCCCAAATTTGAAATTGGTTTTATTATCCATTTCATATTTTTTGAAACTTTAACGAATTTTTGATTAATGAACTCAAGGATTTTAAAGCAAGCAATGGCAACGTTGTACAGAAAAACATTTTTATCTTCAGCGTGCGAGAGTGTGTATCGGAAATCGTAAAGATATGCTGAATTTAAAATTGTTTTGTGATATTGCTCTTGAACTGAATTTAAAGATTTAAGTGCGAAGGACATGATATTTAGTAAATAAAGGTAACACATAAAATGATTTAAAAATGCCCCTTTTGACATAATTTAAACCTTTCAGATTTTCTTTTTTTTTTTTTAACTTAATTTTGCAAGGGATGGGAATGGCTGCTGATCTGAGTGAATTTGATAGAGAGTTTATCGTAATTGCCCAAAGATTTAGGACGAGTATCTCTGAAACTGCTTGACCGATAGGTTTTTCATGATCTGCTGTTGTTAGTATTTATGCAAAGTGGATGAATGATGGTGAAACCAGCAGTAGATGCTAAGGTGCTGGATATCCATGTGTTATCAAAGAAAAAGGAGACTGCCTCACTTGGTATAGCAAAATTGGCACCTGACAGCCGATACAATGCAGCTCCAAGTGCAAGTGTTTCGGAACACATTGTGCAGCAGACATCCCAATTGTGTGTCTCTGTTGACCAAGCATCATTGTCAATTGCACCTACAGTGGGCCCAGGAACATTGAGACTGGACACATAAGTGGAAGACAGTTGAATGAATCATGATTTCTCATTCGTCACATCAATGGTCCTGTCAGGATACGCCGTCTTCCAGATGAACAGTTGTTCCGCCCCTGTACAGCAGGCCATACACAGGCGGGTGGGGTGGTATTATGCTTTGGGGGGAAGTTCTAATAGTCAGGTCTGGGACCCTTAGTTGTGGTAAAACAGACCATGAAAGCTACAGACTATCTGAACATAATTGCAGAGCAATTGCACCCTTGCATGGCATGTGTCTTCCCAATTGGAAATGAAATCTTCCAGCAGGACAAGGCCGTATGTCACAAGGTTTGAATTGTGTTGGAGTGGTTCGAGGAGCATAAGGATGAATTCCAATTGATGTCCTAGCCACCTAACTCACCGAACCTTAACCTGATAGAGCCCATTTGGGATGTCGTGGAGTGGCAACTCAAATACCACCATGTCATAAATCGAAGTGACTGCTGCGCTGCTTAGATATTTGGTACAACCTGTCTTCAGTCTTCTCTCAAGAACTTGTGGCATCCATGCCAAGACGAGTTGCAGCTGTTTTGCAGGCCAAAGGTCGCACGATGCATTATTGAATAGGTGGTCATAATGTTTTTTTCTCTTCAGTGTATTTCCTGGTGACTAGCTGTACTTTCTGAAAAGGTTTCTGGTTGGTAGATTTAGTATAAAAAATGTGCTTCCCTTAATTACATCTTCAGATAAAAATTTAATGCTGCAGGAAACTTCTGATTTACTTGGGTAATGCAAGAGCAGTAAAAAAATACAGGGAACAGAAATATCCCGCAATATAATTAACAGAAAAGTACTGCATTTTCAAGTTTATTCTTGAGAGTGTATATATTTGGTTATATTGATTAAATCAGTACTCTAAACAAAAAGAATATATGGTCAATAACAGAAGAACGATCAGAAATGAAGAAAATAATTATAAATTAAATTGCATTAAAGGGCAATGTTTTCAGGAGAACTTGATCTCGCACACTTTTCTTTTTCTTTTAATATTTTCTATAGGAACTTTTGTTGTATGCTGATGATTTGTAATAGTAATTTTTTCATTATTCCACAATAAACGCAATTATCCCTTCCTCTTAGATAGATCCTGGTTAACCTGCAACTCATTTAATCAGGAATTGTTTGTATTTTAGTTGTACTAAGTTAATTCTAAATCAATGGCAGAATCTTAATGCAAACGTGAAAAGAAACATTCCAATTTAAAATTTAGCATTAGGCAAAAAAGCAGTAGTAGGTTGGCATAGATTTTGAATAAAACTCTTTATTTTCAGGGGGATCTATCAAAATTTTTTTTTGCTTTTGAAGAGAGATATATGAATGATTGACCTTGAAATGGATATTTTATTTGTATTTATGTAGAATTATTGTATATATGTATATATATATTCTGCTGTTAGATTTATTTTATAAATTTTGAATTATTTAGCCTAACTTATGCAGTTTTATATTTTATCTTATGTATTTTTTGTGGTATTTTAAAACTTACATTTTAAACTTTTTTATCAATCCAATTCTTATTTTTTAGGTTAAACCAAGGCATGGGTGATATGCTGTTTAAACTTGAATCTTTAATTGATGTGATGCAAGACCAAAGAGCAGAAATAGAGAGTTTAAAAAGTGAGATAAAATTATTACAGCAGGACCGAAAGGATACTGAAGTTTCTGAGGAAAGTAATTTATCAAAGAAGTTGGATGTTGTGATATCTCAACATCTCGTTCCTGATTGTATCCTTTTAATTGAAAATTTTAGAATAAAAAAAAAAAAAAAAAGTATCTTCAAATTAGTTGAAAGCTGTTTTTAACTTTTTGAGGTCAGCTATTTGACGCTTGTAAGATTCTGTAAAAGATGGGGGTTTTCATAACTTATGCTTTCCCCTTTTCAAGAAGCCCCTTGCTGTTTGCAACAGTGGCCCTTTTAGGCAGTTTGATTTATTCTGAAAGATGTACATTTCTTTTACAAAAGGAAGGAAGAAAATGTAGGGATTATTGTGTACATTTCTATATGGTTTTCCTTGTAGAGGGAAAATTTAAAATGTGCAGTTGATTCCAAACCATATTACTCTGTGATACACAGAAGAGAATGTATATTCCCATTAGAGAAAATATCATTTTATTTCTTCATATTATTGGACATACCTAGGTATTGGTAAGATCATAGTATGATCAGACATCATTTTGAATGGTTGCATTAAATGACACATTTTGATCAGTACATCTATGAATACTGAAATATACAGAGATAAGGTTCTTTATCCATGTCTTAAGTTGTTTAGGGTTGCAGTTAGTAAAAGTTTCTTCCTGATGGATGATAATAATTGCCCCAAACTTAATGACTAATTATGTTAAGGGCGAAAAATTCTCTGGATGAAATGGCATGAATATTCTCCAGATTTAAATCCAACTAGCTGCCTAAAATATTTATCATAAAATGTGTATATATATATATATATACACACAATATCCAGTTTGAAATCTGGATGACCAATATCCGGAATGATCCCAAATACAGACCCCTGGACTGCCAGCAACCATTTTTTTGTGCTTTACATGTACAAATTTGACACTTTTTCACAATAAAACATGGAGAATCCTGATGTATTTCATTTTTATTTAGTTACTTATAAAAATTAATAATTGTGTTTATTGCATTTAAATCCCATAGTTTGTTTTACTCTAGCGGAGTGGTCTCAAACTCGAGTAGAATGCATGATATAAAAAGAGCTGATGGGCTACATTTTTTATGAAAAAAATTTTTGAACAAAATAAAAAAATATTTAAAATAAATTAAAAATTTTGTTTACTAAATATGTATTAAAATGTACATAAAAAATAATAATAGTATTGCAAGTGAATTATTTTCTATCTGAAATCTGAAGTTTTGTACTTTTGAGACATTTTTCTTGGTTATACTTCGTAATTCAAATATATTGGCAGCTAAATACTAAATTCGTAGACTGTTATGTCTTTCAAATAATTTAAACATGTTTAATTAATCATTAAATAATTTACTTGAATTTAAACTAAAAGCAAACTTATCTTGAAAGCTTTCCAACTTTTCAGAGAAAATTTATAAAGTAGGAAATAATCACAGTCTAGTCATTTTCTTAGAAGAATAAATAATTACAACCTAGTCTTTTTATTTATTAAATTTTTCTTTGAAGCGTAAATAAAAATACATATGTTTGTATGTAAATAGTTATAAACTTCTTTATGTCTTACTGTAGCATGATACTTTGATGGTGTTCATTTTTCAGCCTTGGGGAGAAATTACTCCAAGTTATCTTAATCATGAATTGTAGATGCTCATTGGTCAATTGGGTTCTTTCCCTTTTAATTTCCAACTGTGAAGAAAGCTGTTCACATACAAATCTCTTTCCAAACAAAGCTATTTTTGTCAGAGCAAAAATTCATAATGCAGAGTATTTATCTTTGGACAAGTTCAAATGTAATGTAATCACATTTCAAAAGTAAATGTAATCTGTATCTTTAAATTTTGAATAAAATTTATATCACATAGTAAATTTAATTAGCTCCATTTATATATTAACTCATGTTTGTTTTTAAGGGAACTGGAAATAATATAGATTTGGACTTCAAATAACTAAAATTTTGAAAGCTTTGATGTGTTGTGTTTCTAACAAATACATATATAGTTGAAATGTCTTTGTGGGCCACATAAATTTGCTTTGCAGACTGCATGTGGTTTGCAAACCACCAGTCTGAGACCACTGATATAGCAGACAGATTAAATTTGAAAGTTAGATATCTGTTACTTTACTGAATGATACTGGTGCATGGAGAGATAAATATTTTCCTTCAGGCAGTAGCTGAACATTTCTTTTAAATAGAAGAGTTTTTTGATTAAAATTTAAAGACTAATATATTACATTTTGCCAAAAGGCAACAGTCTCAAATGTTGGAGATAAAAATATTTTATTTCAAACAATGTTGCCACTGTTAGCTTTCAAATCACTGGATTTGTTAAACAAAAATTCCTTAAATTTGTACAGAATATAAATCAAAAGCAAAATGTAAATTCAAAATTCGGGGTTAGAGGTACCTCTGTTTGGGTAAAAGAGTATGTATATCAAAAATTTGATGGCTCCGCGTTTAGCCATTTTTTCGCAGTGCGAGGAATGTACAAATAGGTCCTTCATTATTTAATAGTAAGGATAAAATGTGTAGGATGCACCAGGATATTGACTTGCATCACTGCAGCTCCCTAGGTCTCTTAGCACTGTCTTGGAGCTTCAAGTCTGTATTCAGCATGAATGCACTTTATTGCTGTAGGAATTCCTAGGCAATGTCTATTAATGTCTCTTGGACGCCGTTGTGTGTTGTCCGTTTCAAACGGTAGTCCCAACTGAAGTATTCGTAGACTTTCATATCAAAGTACCACACAGAATGAGAAATCACTGCAAAGGTTGCATTTTGGTTATAGATGATCACATACTGTATAATTTCTTCTTTAGATCTCTAAAAGCTATAACATGTATTTTTCCATACCCCACTTTACCATATTTTGTATATTTATATTTAAATTTATTTTTTAAGGAATAGTGAAATTCTGTATTTTGAACATGTCAGGTGTAACAAAATGAAGATCTTGAGCAAATTCCCAAAATCATTCAAGATACGTAAATTCCTTTAATTTTTCCTGCCATTGTATGTATGTATGTATATATTTATGTATACAGTAGAATTTCAGTCTGGGATGATTTAGTTCAACACTTATCACATATCTCTGATTCTGTCTCATTTTTGGATGTAAACAAATTAATGTTCAATTTTTGGTTCAAGAAAATTCAAAATGGCAGATTTAATAGCATTTCTTTTTCTTATATATAAATCAGTTGCATTGTTTAATTATGATGAGCTTTACACATAACATATTTTGATTTAAAAAATGAATTAGTTTTATTATTAAATTTATTTTGCATTTTCTTTGTGTGTTTCATGGTTTTTATTGTAAATACTGTCCGTCAGTCTCTGAAAATTTTGTGTTTTAGATAAGTTCTTGTTTTGGTATACCTTTTATCATCTTTATGTGGTTAGCATGTATAAAGAATTTATTTATCCTCAACTTGTCAGATACTTGAGTTCTAACTTAAATGCACCTTATAGTCAGCTGGTTTGTTTGCATTCTGTGTAACAAGCAAGCTTTTATTTCAGTTCCAGTTAGTATTAATTCTTAAAAATAGAATCTGTAAAGATTTTACTGGGATTAAAAATGGAAAATGAAGTAAATGTCAAAGAGAGAAAAAAAGTAATGAAAAGGGGTCTAAAGGTCAGAGAAGTTTTCTTTTAATAAATCCAAAATTTCAATTCTAGTACGTTTGTTAAATAGTAATGTTACCAATCCAGTTGCACTTGAGTGCAGTTTAGGCATACCAAACTTGCGAGCTACATGTGGCCCTTAATTCAGCATGGGGGGAGGGACTATAGAATTGTGATATGATAATATGTAAAAAATAAATAATATGTTAAAAAAACTATTTATTAGAAAAAACAATTCTGTTACATACTTGAAGCTTCCTTCACTTCTCTACATAATCACTTCCTACATCTGAACATTTCTCATATCTGGCCACAAACTTCAGAGTTCCCAAGTTATACTCTTCTGTTGCTACTTTATTAAGCCAGATGGTCACTACATTCTTCAACTCTTCATAAATGTGTACTGTCCAGAAACTCTTTCAGCTTAGAGTAAAGGTGTAAATTGCTAGGAGCAAGATCCAGACTTCAAGGTGGATGATTAAAAATTTTCCATCTGAGTTGATGTTTCCTGTTGAAAAAGTCTGTTTGAATTTTCTTGACTTTTTGGGAGATGAAAGATGATCCACTCAAGTGATTGGCACCTGCTCTCTGAAGTGATGTGAGATGTTCAGGTCTCATCACCAGTCACAGTCCGCTCAAAAAAGGCATCTCTATTTGTGTGATATCGTGTTAAGAATGTCAGTGCTGACCCCATTCTCTGAGTTTTGTGTTGGTCACTCAGTTGCAGTGAAATCTATTGTGCCAAATTTTGTTGTAGTTGAGATGTTGCGATATGTGTCACCAGGCAAAGAATGAGAAGTGTCTGGAAACACACTGTCCAATTCGTTAAGAGTTACCTACCTATCATGCAAGATTCTGTTGTTCACTGCAGTCTTCTGTGATGAGTGATGGACGTCCATGTCGAGATTCATCGATCATGTTTGATCATCTGTTGTTGAATTGATTGTGATACTTGTGTTGTTGTTTGAGAAATCACACCATTTTCTCACATTTCTTTTGTTAATAAAGAGAAAAAGGATTGAGCTGTGTGGTGGAAATGTGCGAGCGGTTATTTGCTTGAATGCATTGACCTCCTGCATTGTTGAGCACTGGTGGCAGAAAATTATAACATGATTTATTTATTTTTTATTTATTTATTTATTTATTTATTTATTTATTTGTAAAACTAAACTGCCTATTTTCTGGCTGAACCCCATCTATATAATAAGATTGGATACTTTTTACGGAATTAACAGAAATTCGGTGCATTTCAACTCTAAAGAAAGATAAAAAAAAAAAAAAAAAAAAAAAAAAAACAGAAAGCTGCACATTTGCAGCACATGTGATTTCTATGTTTGATGGTAAATATCAGTGTGAGCAGCTTTTTTCACATAAAAAAGAACGAACTCCCTACTAAGATTTAAATTAATAGACATTCATCTGAAAATTTCTAGAGATCATAGATGTCCATGCATCTGAAAATAAGTTGCTTGCTGGGAAAAAGATACCAGATCTTGATGGGAAAATAATAGGTATCTCCTATTACCAGGATTTCCTTATGTTCCTTTTATTTTTTAAAGTCTACAGTATTAGGTAATATTTTATGTATTTACTGACTTTTTAATTACATTATTAAGTATGAAAATGTTTTTCTCTCCCCTCTTACTTGTAGTCCTCACTGTTGTAAAATGACTTTTGGCCCATTTGAAATACCGAGTTCGACATGCCTAGTGTAATTTAATGACAGAAATCATGTACTTATTTTTCTCTGATTTAAAAGTTTAAAAATTCCTTTGAAAGTAATTTTCCTTGTAGATATACTTTTTTCTTTACATAAAACATTTTTTGTATTGATGTATTTTAGCAAAAAACCTCTTTCCCCCTCAAAATATGATTTTATTATATCATTTTGCAATGTTGTTGATATTGATTTTATTTTCTTTGTGTATAATTATGATAAAAATATATATCAGTTTGTTATTTTGTAAATCTTTTTTAAATAATTCCTAAGGTAAGAGCATGTGTTAGCTAGTTATTTATGTACAAGCAATTCAAATTTAATGAAAAAAATAGTAAGGAAAAATATGAGCAAAACTCAGAAACACATGGCCTATCATCTACAAAATTCTGTAGTCTGCTCAACCTTTGGTTCTAAAGTATGTGAATTATCAAAATTTTGTGCTCTGTATGTTTTAACTGCTGTGATAAGATTCCTTTTTTCAATGAGGTATTAAGAAGTACTGCCTTAACATATTATCCTAGATGCCAGATTAGAAAATCTAATTCTCAAAAATGCAGAAGATAATCGTCAGAGATCTGAAAGAGAACTGGTCATTATGTCTGAAGAAGTTTCCAATACTTTCAGCAAGCGGCTTGAAAGTATTTTGAAGCAAGAATTAACAAACAACATAGTACCACGTAAAGTTTTTTTTAAATAATATTTTAAACAAAAAGAAAATTTTCTGATGGGTGTGTCACATGTGATCAATGATTTGTTTCATTTTTTATTTCAGAAATTAATAGGGCCTTGGACACAATCGCTCAGAAGATGCATATTGATTTCACTCAAAAGCTTACAGCAACAGATACAAGTTTGCGAGATAGTTTCATGAAGTACATGAAAGGAAAGGTGAATAAAGGCATTTAAATCATTTTTAAATGTAACATATTATTGTGGAATTTTGTTAATGATTTATTATGTTTATTTTAATCTAAAACTAATGCATTATGTTATGTAGTCATTCATGGACTTTATGGGACAAACTGTTGGTACAGCTCTTGAAACAACAGTACAGGCTGGCTGTAAAGATGCTTTTCAAACAAGTGTTGTTCCAGCTTTTGAGAGATCTTGCCATCATCTCTTTCAGCAGCTGAATGAAATATTTAGTAAAGGAATTTCAGAATGTAAGTAAAGATTGTTAAATTCAAGCATCACTTAATTAAGAAGTTAGGTATTAGTTTAAGAATTAATTAAATATTGGAGGAAACAAAGCTAAAATGACACATAAAATTAGGTGAATTGTATTAGCATTTTATGTTCTATTACCTAAAATAAATTCGATATTCTATACTAGAAAAGAACAGCTGTCCATATATGAAAAAGCCTTGTTATTTTTCAAATAAAAGCAAATGTTATGATACTTATGCAATCTATTTTGCATAAATATTATATCTGAAAGAAGAAATTTGTTTATTTGATCTTGAAACAGTATCAAGTAAAAAGTAGATTTCCTTTATATAATATGGATTTAAACTAATTTTTCATCTCAACTGGAAGTAAAGGAATTAAACCTGTATTTAATGAAATCAAGTTATTCCTGTGCCAGAGAACTTTCTTATCTGCCTTCACTGGCTTTCTGTCCCAGACTGATATAAAGAACAGCTTTTGGTTTTTTGAATGAATTTATTGCTTGCAATTAATTGTAGGCAATTTCTGCCAGTTACGACACATACATACTGATCAAGTTTGTATTAAATATTTAGAGCTGATTACTTACATTTAGCTGATAATGTATTTCATCACCTTTCTGAGCAGTCACATCTTGCATGTATATAAGAATAGATTCTGTAAGTTTTTGAACACCCTCCATATCTGCTGTAATATCCCTATCAGTAGTATATATTTCTTATGTCCAGGTCACCTGATAGATAAAATTTGAAGATTCGGACATTAGGTTGTTTGTATCTTCTATAAATTTCATGGCTAAACAAAATTCTCCATCTATTATTTCCTCTAACTGGGCCACATATTTTTCGAAGTATTTTTCTTTCAAAAATTAGAAGTCTTTCTTCATCTGTTTTTGGTAATGGCTATCATTTATTACTATACAGTGAAGGTCTATAAGAATTATATAAAGATTGATTTTTGTCTTTAATAATTTAGACATTAGTAAATTCTTTAAACTATGATAACATCTATTAGCTCTAAACAATCTATTGTCAGTTTCAAGTTTAATATTGTTATCATTAGAGATGATAGTACTGAGATACATAAACTGAGCACAACAGCCTCAAAAGTATAAGAATTTTATTTTGCAGTGTGAGGGAATTATGTGCTCTACTAATGCTATAAATTTTGTTTTACACTCATTAATGGTTAGTCCAATGTCTTTGGCTGTAGACTCTAGAAAAATAAAAGTCTGCAAACTGCTTCTTTACTTCTGCCAATAATGTCTATAGTATATGCTAGTAACTGTGTAGATCTCTAGAAAATTGAGCCTGTAAACTGTGATTACTCATAGAGTTTCTCACATCTCATACCAATCTTTGCATTTTGTTACCAATAATCAGTTTTATAGCATTTGAGGGCATCTGTCATAGGAGTTTTCAAGTTTACCATAGAACTCATCTTCAATAGTTCCTAAGTAAGTGCATGTACACTGATAATACTAATATTTTGAGTACGAGCTTGAATCTGCACTGTACAGATCCTCTCATTTATAGGTTTGAAGTCTATGATTCTATCTTTATTTTCCTAGTTACTAAATGTTCTACACCAAAGCAGTCCTGCTTATCCTGACAGCTATATAAGTATCTTCTTTTATTTAAAATTCCTTGGACAAGCCATCTATCTCATGATGCCAAAATATCTAAATTATAATAATCAAACACATTGA
The DNA here is from genome assembly GCA_000611955.2 of Stegodyphus mimosarum. Classification (NCBI taxonomy): domain Eukaryota; kingdom Metazoa; phylum Arthropoda; class Arachnida; order Araneae; family Eresidae; genus Stegodyphus; species Stegodyphus mimosarum. The sequence continues at coordinate 588,012 of KK117179.1, forward strand.
CCAAATTTTTAATTGCGCCACTGTTATAGAGTGTGCGTACATCCCAAATAGCAATACATATATCCTTTATTGTTCTATGTCATCTGCGTGGCATCCGTCCATGATTTAGCTTTCAAGATTTCTGAACAGGAATTGTTTTTGCAGGGTAGGTTAGTTAGCAACATGCCCAACTCCCAACCTTAAGGACCAATACCCTGATATAATCCCCTGGGCAGAGTGCCCATCTGTAGTTCGGATGTTGGGTACCCATTTTAGTCTCCTATTATGGCATGCATGAGCTATATTGGGACTATTCTTTCACACCCGGTCACCATATGGGTGTTAAACTAAGGTTACTTATTTTAATATTTTTATGTATTTATATATTTTGTATTTAATATTGTAACACTGAATGTGAAAGAAAAATGAATTTTAAAAGAATTCTTTTGTTATTTAAATTTTTTTTTCCACGGCAGAAAAGTTTTTGTTGTATTGTCATATTTATTTCTCATACTTTAAAAAGTTTAATTTTACAGACATTCAAATAGTTGAGAAACGAGGCCAGATTTGCTGCTCTGGTATTGAAGCAGCCTCTGCAAATCTGAAAGAAGAAGTCACAAAGTTTCTTGGTGCAATGCAACAAACTCTACAAGCACAAGCAGCACAGATGGAAACCAGGAGTCTAGAATTAGTAAAGTAAACTAAATTTCTTATTTTCATGTAGTCTTTTTTAAGAAATACAATTGGCGTATGAATTATGTAGGTTTGAACTGAACAGTTTAACATGAATTTTGTTAACCCCTTAACTGCCGCAGTCGTATATATATACGCCCTTCCGAAGTACTATCATTTACTTTGCGCTGCTATGAGTAAAATTATTCGCAAAGCTTTGGAATGCAAAACCACAATGACCTTGACGGAGTATGCGAAGAGGACACTGTTTCAGAGAAAGCGGAGGAGTATGTTTCTGAAATGGTAAAAATAATGACTGTACGGTTATTGCTCATGCCTCTGTTTAAGTAAAACATATTTTTTTTTTTATTCTCTGTTTTCCATTTTCATTTACTGTTTGTAGTAGGTGCTTTTTTTAGGAATGTGTCTGACAGCGGTCACAGTGAAATAGATGATTACTTTCCATCGTCTTCAGGATCAGACACCTCAGAATATGATATTACGTCAGATGAAGAGGATTGCAATTATTGTTTGAAAGATGCTCAACGTTGGGTACGACTTGATATGAAAAACTTGCCTATAGCATCCAAACAATTCAGAAGAAATTTATGTTTTAGGTATACTGATTTTACAAGGTATAACACAGAAACCTAATATTACACTTTACTGGTCTAAGAATAAATTGATCGAAACTCCATTTTTTAGGGTCTTTATTATACTTACATTTTTTTATTATACTTTTACTCTAAACATTAAATTTCATATTTTCATTTTTTCTTTTATTCCTTATTTTTTCGAAGTAAACGGTTTTTAGACAGCAAAACTTGCACTTATTTTCCCACTAATACATTGCATAACTATGTGCACCTGTGTAAAAAAACAGTTGCACTAGGGAATGAATCTTGCACGTTTTCCGTGGCAGTTAAGGGGTTAAATAAAATATTAGAAACATTTAAGAGAGGGCAATTTGGGGGGAAAAAAATTATATTATAATGTCTGTTTGTGGGAGTAGGAACTAAAATTGTTTCGTAAATCATATATTCAGACAATAAAGAATAGTAGTAAAGTACCACAAAACTTTAAAAATGTTAAAATTCACCAATATAAAAGTGAGCTAACATTAAAAGTAGTATAACAATTTATAAGTTGTATAAAGTATAGTGAATGAAACATAAAAATGTATAAAGAGAAACCCTGAAAATATAAGCACAATGCATATTTTGTTGAAATAACTCTAGAGCTATTTTCTAGTGCCTAATATTAGGGTGAGGTTACAAGTTATCAGTATTTTCTTAATATATGTTACTGGTTGTCTTTTCCATAGCAGTTTGTCATTTGCAGTAAGATTTGTCAATTGCAGCTACAGTTCTCATTTAGTTTTGTGTTTCTTAGTTTGTGTTAATTGTATGCTGAAGATTTTTACAATAGTTTATTTGTCACAAAACTTTTTCATTTTGATGTCTAGTAATATTTATAACCTGTAACATAAGATGGAAATTCTGACAGATAAACAATTTATTATGTAAATGAAGTGCCTAAACTTACAGTGTGAATGAATAAGCTACTATTATAAATGTATTTTCTCTAAATTCCTTTCCTTACTAGTTATCTTAATATAAGAATGTAGTATATAATACTCATAAACACACATAATACATGTTAATCTGCTGCTTGTGTTACAAGTAAGGCTTTTTACTATGTGGATTAGGAAATGTGCAGGATTTTGGCATCCATAAACCCCCACGTATTTTAAGAGTCAACTGAACTGATTAATACTATTTGTAATATTCAGATTACATTCAAAAATCATGAAATCTCTGAGATAAGAAAAATATTCGTTCTGTAAAAATTCTTAAAAGTGTACCAAATTATTTTTTTAAAAAAATGCATACTGTTTTACTTTTAGGATGTCCAATTTGTTTCATAGTATTTTATTTCTTTTGGCAAGTTTTTCAACACCAAGTCAATATTATTTCCTAACAGATATTCCTACTTAATTGGAAAATCCTTTAAAGTTAGGAAACTGAAAAATAAATTCTTAGGAAAAGGCTGTAAAAAAATTAATTTTTCTTTATTTGTTCCCACCTCCCTTCCTTCTTTTTTTTTTTTTTCATTCGAAGTTTAAAAAATATATGTGCAGATCAATCCTTTGAAATAAGTATAAGCTCACATTTTAAATAATGAATGACCTATAAATAAAAACTACCTGTCCTAAAAATAAAAGTATTAGTTAGTATGATCATTAGCCCAAAGGGGCTTTGTCGCTGAGGGACTGTTGTTTTCATTTTGCAATTTTGCATCGGAAACATTAAATGTCGGTTCACTTTTCAAACTGTTGCCACCAAATATTGCAGCCCTGTATTATATTTAAAGAAATTAAATAATAAGAATGTGCATAAATGTATGTATGTTTCTCGCATTGTGGTAAAGCAATGGTACCTAGAGCCATCCAATTTTGAATGAAGTAATCCTGCTGCGAATATGGACTTCTGGAAGCCCAAATTTGAAATTTGTTTTATTATCTCATATTTTGTAAAACTTTAACAAATTTTTTATTAACAAACTCGATGGTTTCAAAGCGAGCAATGGCAATGTTGTACAGAAAAAAACATTTTTATCTCCAGCATGTGAGACTGTGTATGGGAAATTCTAAAGATATGCTCAGTTTAAAATTATTTTGCGATATTGTTCTGTAACTGAGTTTTATGGTTTAAGTGCGAAGAACATGATATTTAATAAATAAAGGTAACACACAAAATGTTAAAAAAAAAAGCCCCTTTGGACTTAATTTAAAATCTGAAACCTTTCAGATTTTCTTTTTTTAAATATTTTATTCAGTTTTTGTATTCGAAATAATTCCATTGATGCATATTTTTACATATTGGGGCAGACTATAAGTAATTTGAGAGGTTATGCTACGGCAAATTCCTCATTTTTTTAGAAAAACAAAAATTTTCCACTCCATGAATCACATTCTATGTAGCACAAAATTATCATGGAAGCCTATTGTGTTCAGTTAAAATAAGCAAGTTAAATGTTATTACTTAAGCATTCAGATATTTTTAACTTTTTATTAATTAATATTAAAAAAAATTATTCAACTTGCATTGCGGCCAAGAAGTCGTTATGTGGTCCATAATAGTTTTAGAAGCACATTTAAAAGAAGTCTGAAGAGGAGAATATTTTTTATTTAAAATTTGATTACTATTGTCAAGTGACATAATTAATAATCTAATTCAATTTTTAATTGATTACTTTCTTTGGGTAACCAAAATTTTACTGAACATTAAGATGCCATTTTTTTTTAATGTGATGTAAGATCATTCCAAATGAATTAACTATACGCTGTTGTGAAGGACTGTCACTAAAGCCTGCAGTGAAGTAGCTAAACAGTTTTGTAAATGTTTTGATCATCAAGATTAGCAAAAATAGTACTAATCATTCATGAATGCGTATTTTTATGCTTCAGTATAGTTATGTTATATGAGAGCTGTTTCTAATTTGAATGAAATCACTTTACTTGCATCTATAATTTTAATTAGCCAATTTTTGTTGTTATAATAGACAGCAAGAAGTTCTTTTGAGTAACATACAACAAATAATGCATGAGGAGGTCCGAAAAGCCTTGAGAGAACAACAGACATCCGTGCTGAATTCTCGCTGTGTGACGCCAGCTCCTCACTCTGATCCTCAACTTCAGAAGCAGCACTTGATGCAGCTTGTAAAACAGGGAAATCTGGATGTAGCTTTTCAACAGGTTAACTATATTAAAATATTTATTGTATTCAGATTACAAATGTCCTAAGCTATCACTAAAAAACATTCTAAATTCGTATTAAAATGTAATAAAAATTATGGTAATTATTATACTTGTTATTTCTTTAGTAATATTAATTCCTTTTTTCTTTATATATATATTTTTGAAATCCTTGAAAGTGTTTGTTGGTTTTATAGGCACTCTCTGCAATGGATGTTCAGTTGGTATTATTCTTATGTGAAGCTGTTACTCCAGATCAAGTATTTTCACCTACACCTTGTCCACTGCAGCAGCCCGTACTATTATCTTTAGTCAATCAGTTATCTTCTGATTTATCTTATAAAACTGAACTGAAAGTCAGGTAAGTAATTGGATGCAATTCTTTTCATTGAATATTAAACATTTTTAAAGCAGTATGTAATGGATTCATTTCAGTATCATAGGTGCTGGTCTTGAAATATGAAAAACAGAGATTTCAAATAAACTTAAAATTCACTTCATAGTGAATGATTCTGGATATTATTAATGTGATGTTGATGTAATCTATTTTTTATGTTTATTGACTAATTTCATTTTATAATTGTCTTAAACTTATATACTGACAAAACCCTGACTAGGGATGAAAAGCTTTTATTAATCAAAGTACTTTTAAATATGATGAAAATAAGATCAATAATTAATGTATATACTATTATGTTGATAAACTTATTAATGTAGGTACTCTTCTGTTATCAGAACTGTATTGAGAAATGTATGAATGTATGTGCATATATGTGTGTATGTACACATGCATACGTTTCATAATCCGTTCCCGATAACAGAAGAGGACTGCAATATACTATTTATTGATGTAAGACAAAATAAAACACAAATATTAACTGATTAAATATTGGATAAATCTTGTAAAATTTCTATAAATGTCTACAGTAAATTAAAATAATTCAGATCTGATAAGAAGTAATAAAAATTATACCGAAAACCATTAGTAATGAAAGTTGGAATTTGCACAAGTTAAGTTTCACAAAGAGCTGGTAAATATTTTTGACAAAGTATTTTTTAGAGCATGCCATTATAATTTTCTTCGACACTTGGTGATTAAGTGCTTTTTCTAGAGCTTAAAAATTATGTCCTTATTTTCCTCATTTGACTGAATATCTTTTTACATTCAAGCATTACTGCAAGGAGTAATCAAAATTGATAATGCATTATAAGAAAACTTGAATGTGGATTTTAAAATCCAAAACCACTGCTTAAGATTTATCAACAACGTTATCCCTAGCTTAATTTTCAGCTTTATATTATGGCTATAGTTTATGGCCAGTATGACAAAGCCACATCAGTAACGGCGAAGTGAGGGGTGAAAAATTAAAAACCAGATTTTGCGAACTACCAAAGGGCTGAAGGATGTGGAAAGTTGGGAGAGTTTGAACAGGAAAATAATGCAAGAAATTTGAATTTCAAGTTAAATTTACCATTAGAAGAGTGACCATTAAAACTTAATATTGTAATCTGTAAGTAGAGAAAAATATATATTGTTATTTATAAAAAGAAAGCAAAAATTTTTGTAATGTTCTGAGAAAATACAGTTATTAAAATTCTGAAGAATAAAATATATTTTACACATACCTGTTGATTCAGATAATTTTGTGCAGAATTTTCTGTAGCATGAAGGAGATCAAAGTTTTACAGATTAGATTAGCAGTTATGTTTAATAATTCTTTTAAATGATATTAATGTTACGTGTCTGACTGTTAACATCTAAACTAAAATTACACTTGATGGTGTTCCGACTGTTTGTGAAATCCTAAAGTTCTGCAGGTTGAAATCAAAATACAAATGGTGTGTGTGTGTGTGTGTTTTTTTTATGTATATATTTTTATTTTAACTACCACATTGACAAAAAAAATCTCTACATATATTTAAATTTTTATTGTTATCTAAACTAGTATAAGTACTTTCGCATAATCCACACTTTCAGTTTCAGCGTGTAGACTTGTCATGTTTTTGGCATATTTTCGAGTTTATACATGACAGTAGTCAGTGAACATAAGCACGTACTACACTGATGTTTGTTTTTTATAAAATTATTCTTTTTATTATTATTTAAGAATAAGACTGTATCTGTGAGATGTAAAAATAGCTTACCTCCTATGAATTGCTGACTTTTTGTGGCGTTGCATGTAATCAAAAAGTACCATAACATGAAATAAATCTATTATATAAGAAATATGTAATCTGCTTTTTCAGTTAAGAAATAATGATTTTCTTTTATATTCCATATAGAATGCAGGCAACACTGATACATTTTCAGCACTTTTTAAACGTACAAAATTAACACCATTTTAAAATTGTAATAGTTATATTTAGAAAATAAATTCTCCAAACTTGTGTTTCTGTTATTGAAAGCTCACCCAAAAATAAAAGAATAGGTAATATCTCACAAAAGGAACTGAAAGGAATTCATTTCATGAACAGACACTGTTATGAGCTTAAGTAAGTTTTGACACTTAATAGCAGTGACTATAATCTCAGTTTGCATAAAAAAACTCAATTGTAAGTAGCAGAATATGAAAGTTTCTTTGCTTATATTTCCTACTGTGATTAATGTAACCCTTCCGACTGGTCCGATTTCCAGGTAGAACATTTCTTGCCCACTGCCAAAATTCTTGCAGTGCATTTTTTTGTTTCTTTATTTTCAAAATTTGACATAAGTTTCTTTCCAATTGAGTAAAAATGTTTTTATTTATAGTGATGTATGTTACAGTGTATATGATTTTGTATTCATGTAAGTCTGCATTCTATAATCTATTAATAAAATTAAAAATTAAATAAACAGTTATTGATATAATTATTTGCCTTTGCCCTTCCCCTGAAAATTTTCTACAAATGTCCATGGTTGAAAATACTAAATTAAATGAATCTAGAGAGAATTTTAGAAATTATGTAAAATTATACAGCATCAAGCTGTATTAATAGCTTATTTTTATAATATGTAAACTCCGAGTTTCATAGCTTTTTATCAAAGCCATATTTGTGTGGCTGCATTATATGAATTATGGGTAAATATGAGTATAATATTTTTATACTTGCTTTTAAACATTATTTTTATTAAAATTTTGATACAATATATTTTATTACAGGTACATAGAAGATGTTATTGCTAGTTTAGATAGCAGCAATCCTATCCTTAGAGAACATATTCGTAATGTTCTAGAAAGTTTACAGCAAAGAATTGCCATATTTTTGCAAAAAAATCCTAATCATAAAATGGTGAGAAATTTGAAAAGGATAACACTGGCAGTACAATCTCTAATAAAATGTCAGTGATCAAAATTTGGAACAAATTTAGATTACATTTTTGAATTATGTAGTTGAACATCATCAGAAATTTTATTTTCTCATGAATGATGAAGTTTCATCCTAACATGTCTGATAAATACATGGCCATTTCATCACCGTCATAAATTCTGTGTTTATGGTTTGTGTTGTTTTTACAAACAATGTATAGTCTAAAAATAAATATTTTTTACTTATGATGTTTCGTTTTATTATTTTGGATACATATTCAAACTTGTCTTCAATCCAGATTGCAAATTTCATATATGTTAATGGCTCAGAAATTTTTAAAATATTTAATTTAACAATGTTCATGTACACTTTTTGTTTAAAAATTGCATTTTCTTTTATTTGTGAAAAGTTATAAAAGTAGAGAAGAGGGCAGCAAGTTTTTTCTTTAAAGTCTTGCTTATTGTTATTATTATTAATATGAGGCTACATTTATACTTTTATGAGGAATTTTATAGAGGTTCATATTTTTATAGGTATTTTAACGACACAACTGTAGCAACTTCTACACATTTATTGCAGATTTATACAAAATAATTTAATAATTGCTATCTTGTATATCGTAACTTTTAAGTAAGCTTTTAAATTACCACACAGAAAAAAATAGAAAAAAGTTTTAGGCTTATAAAGGGTGAGTCACGGGAAACACGTTTTCCAGGAAAACACAAGTCTATAGATTTTTCAAAAAAAAAAAAAAAATTCCAGAGAATCAACCACTAAACTGTGCCATTATATAATGCTTATGACAGAAAAATTATGCCTGACAAATGATGACCGTTTTAACGAACATGAGTCATATTCAAAAGCTAGTCGAAAAGCTACTCTTTCAAAAGTTTCTTCAGCGATTTCAGCATGTAATGCAGTCTTCGGTTCTCCAAGCATGTCTGGTTTCCCTTTGTAGATGCATGATTTCAAGACTCCCCACAGATAAAAATGACGCATGGAAAGGTCGAGTGAGTGTGGAGGCCGTGGGAGATCCCCAAAGCGTGAAATCACGTGATTAGGGAATGCAGTCCGAATAGCAGTCACGGAAGCTCTTGCTGTATGGGCAGTGGCCTCATCCTGTTCAAACCACACCGATACTCTATTGATTCCTTGTCTGCGAAGCTCTTGTAGAAAATGTGTTTCAAACATGTTGACATAGCAGTCTGAAGTAACCGCTACTGTGACTCCGTTCTCTTCAAAAAAGAAAGGCTTGAAAATTCTGCACCAAGCAATCATCAATTTCCTGTGACTCACCTTTTACGTAATGCATTTTGCTTCCTAGTCATCCTGTTGTTTTGAAAATACTGAAATGTGATACTTAGTTCATTTAATTTACTCTTTCATTTTAGCACAGCTTATTTAGAACAGTAATTATTATTTGACTAAAATGTCTTAAGTACCACTAACTGTCAAGAATTAGGTTAGTCTCACTGTATCTAATTATACTTTATTTTAGAGTACAGGAACCTGATTAGCTTGCTCATTTGGCAGCTGTCTCATAATGCCATTTTGTGATGAGGATGGTAATTGGGTATATATATTTGATTTTGAAATAAAAGTAAGCTATAATGACATGTAAGAAATTTTGGGACCAGATTCAGAAATGAATTTATATGTGTGTATGTACACACATGCATACATGTATTTTTGAATCTGATTCTGATAGCAGAAAAGTACTGAAATTTTGTTTATATTATTACATAATTTTATAATGAAACAATGGAAAGTAAAAACTGGACACTATGAAAATCCGACATGGAAGGAAATTTTAAGTCTTGGGAAGAAGACATATAACTTTACAATAAAGTGAATTATTTAAGTTTTATAAATTTATACATGATGTTTTATATAAATGAATCTTAAAAGAGTGATTTATACAAGCACTAAAAATTAAAATTTAAGTCGTATGTTTCAGAAAAAAAAATTAATTTTTATGTGTAAAGTTCTTTCTAATACTACAGACTTAAATTTATTAGGAATGGACTTAAGGAAGAAATTCTGTATGCTATAATTTTAACGAACTTATTTGCTTTAATTGGTGACAAAGGAGTGGAATGTGTAGTACAATTCATGAAAAAAGCACTTTAATTAAAAATAACAATCTGAGAAATCTTATAAAAACACTCAAGTAATATAAAAAATATCAGTCATGTGTGAAATACAACAATACACTAACCGACCTGACATTGAAAATGCAACACCAAGAAGGGAGTTTCTAGGAAATTGTACAAATATCAAGATAGATGCACATCACCGAGTTATGCGAATGATGTGAAATGTGCAGTTCTCCAGCTATAAAAGGGAAGAAACCTGTAGAATGTTCAATTTTTGTGCCGTTATTTCTGCTAGGAAAATCATCATAGAAAATTTGTTCTTGCATGCAATAGCAGAGAATGCCAGGCCGTCGTCAACGAGGAGTGCTGGTGCAGCTAGAGTGAAGTCAACATGCATGGATTGATGCATCTGCAGACAAGTGGTGGCGCACCCGCAAGCCACTTCTGCCTCCATTTTGCATCATGTATCTTCCCATATCGACCAGAACCATTTGTCGTTGATTGGTGGCTAGTGGCCTGAACTCGTGGCATCCATAAGAAGACTGCCAATATCTGCAGTGGTGCTGGGTTCAGGCGATGGTACAGGGTTGTATTCTTAGATGAGTCACTCTTCTGTTTTTCCAATGATAGTCACTGTGTACAAGTGTGATATCAATGTGAAGACAGGTCCATTCTAGCAGCAAATGTGGAATGCCCCCACTGCGCAACAATGCAGCATCATGATTTAGGGCACAAATGTGTACAATTCCGGGTCACCACTATTTCATATTGAGAGTACTATGATCGTTCAACGATACGCGGATGTTGTGCTGTGGCCGGTGACATTCTCCTACCTTCAGGCAGTGCCCAATGCCCTATCACATACTGCTTGCATCAGTCAACATGCTCTGGGTGTATAGACGCTTCCCTGGCCACCATTCTCTCCCGATCTCTCACACTTGGGATGTGACTGGATGCCATCTGCAGACCCTGCCTTTGCAGCATTCAGAAGACAAACTGTAGCAAATGTTTAACAGGGAATGGAGAGCCATTCTTCAGGACATCATCCATAGTCTCATTGACTCTGTACGTAGATGTATTGCTTCGTGTATCACCATTGTAAGTTGGTCCTACAACCTACTGAGCCGAATTCAGTTAGAGCACTAAACAGTTCAAGACGCATTATTTTGTGCTTCGTAAACTGTCGAAGCGAAATGCGGATAAAATGTCATTTAGACAACAAAGTTATATCAACTGAAAACCACTCTCAAGAGGAATCTTGAAATGATCCACCCCACCATATGTCAACTATTGTCAAAAATCAAGGCTTATCTTAATACCAGATTATAAAACAATAGTTTGCATTACTTTAAGCATTTAAAACTAAGGTATGTGATTTCGATTTGGACTTTTAAAGTAATAGTTTTTAATAAACTGCACATATTTATAATCGCTATATAGATCAAATTTTTCTCTTTAATTTGATATTAGTTCTGCCCCATAAAACTAAGTATATAAATAAGGTTATAAGTAAATTTAAACTAATTTTATAGAAATATTTTAAATTTTAAAATCTTTAGAATATCATTGTTCTTATATTTATTTTGCTTATAAAGTTATAATTTTGTACCTTTCTCAAATTTAATAGTTTACTCTATAAAAATATATAAATATTAATATAGAAAATAGTCTAAATTCTATAAATGATTAAACAATAGTTTTCTATTTACAAATTTTAATATTATATGAATACTCTTTTAATACTATTTACATCAAGTAGCAAGTAGCAAAATCCTTAAGCTCTTTCAATAGTCTTTGAATTATGTCACAAAACAATATCCCAAGATCTTCAAGCAAATCCTCTTAAAATAACTCCGATTCAACAAATTACTCCATCAAAACTCCAAGTGTCAGATTTCAACTACTCTCACCATCAGCTATGTCTTCAATATTCACTGATCGGAATGATAGATTTTTGACCTCAGATCAGCGTAATGAAAGAGCATTCAAAATACAAGATGCCTATAATAAATGTATCAAACTATTAAAAAGTGACAGTAAACGTAAAAGGTACCTCCCAAAGGATCTATTTAATAAAATTAAAACTTTCTAAAAGACAGTGCTTAGATATCTACACAACTGAAAAACAGGGATCAACTAAACTAATCTTATTGACACAGCAATTGGTTCAAGCCAAATACATCTAAACGATGCATCCACTTCTCCAATCAACAATTCACCAGCGAAAGTAGTAGTTATGAACTCAAGCTTTTATTCATCACAGGATAATCAAGAATTTTGCAATTACTCAACCTATGAAAAAAGGAAATCTCTAAACCCTTTTATAGATAACAACTATGCTCCAAGGGCAAATAAAGAACTTACTCGATCATTTCATGATATCCCTATACATAATGAAGATATCTATCAACAAACACACCTCAACACGGAATTACCAGCTCATGATCTAATTTCCTCGATAGATCATTCTCACCATCTGAGCCAATCAATAAACAATAATTATTACCTTGAAAGCTGCCATATCGCACAAACAGTTTCAAAAGAAATACTGATTAACTACGATAATTTCTAATTTACCAATTCACTATGATTATGAACAAACACAGTTCAACAAACAAATCCTATGCTGATGCTTTAAAAACCATGAATATTCCAAAACGTAAACAAGTACAAACCTTAAAAATATACTCTAAAGAAAATATGACTAACCGACAACTCCAAGAGAAGTTAGAAAAATACAACCTAATCAAAAATATTGGAGTAAAAATCAACAAAATATCACATATTAAAAAAGGACGAATAGTAGTCTCCTGTTCTTCCAAAGAAGACATTCATAAAATTACTCAAATTTGGAGAACAATAATAAAATTAACCATTTAATTACATTAAAAATTCCTACTAAAAGATTACCAAAATGTGCCATAAATAATTTAACCAGAAATACTACAGAAGAAGAAATTATCGAATTAATTACTACAAACTTTCAAATAGAAAGTACGTACATCAAACCTTCATTTAAGTTGAATGACAAAATAAATCAAGCAATCAAATGGATAATAGAATGCACTCCAGAGGCATTCCAAATTCTAATGAACTGAGGCATCTTTCACAGCAGATGGAGAAGCCACAAAATAACAGAATTTTTCAGAGCTAAACGCTGTTATATATGTCAAGACTTTGCACATCACTCCAGAAACTACAGATTCAGGAACTACTGTGCTTTCTGTGGAGAGGACCATAATGTAAATGAATGCAATGCCAACAACCCCATGTGCATAAATTGCAAAGTGTTAAATGATACAAATAATACTAATTTCAATACCTCTCATCCAGCATATGCACCCACATACCAAAGAGAAATATTGAAAATCAAAGCCAGAACTGCATACAGCTATATAGTATAATTATAACCAGGATTTACGTCATTTCATCTTCTTTCAATACATTTAAATCCTTCATAGTTTACTCATCACTCTCGTTTACTACAGCTAGGAAGATGTCTACTACCCTAATTGAAAATTCCGTCTTACCTTGAATTAAACTTACAATGGGCAAAACCTGCTACATCAAACCTAGTTCATCTTTCAATGAAGCAAAACCCAGACATAATCCTCATTCAAGAACCTAATTGCATCAATAGCAAAGTAAGTGCCATTCCTAACTCATGGAACTGCCTCCAACATTTCCCACCAGACGGGACATCAATCAGATCAGCAATTATAATACTTAATAAAAAAACTTTCACCTACTATTGTATATGCAAATAAGGACATAATTTCAATTTACTATGAAGAAGTACTTCATTTTATTCATCTCCTTCAGAACATTTTGAAACTAACCTTCATGTTCTCTCTTAATAAAATTTGAGAAATCACATCATATCATAGGCGAAGATTTTAAAGCTCATCATACAATAATATAGACCTAAGAGGAAATCAAGTGGAAGAACTAATAGCATGACAAAATCTCTCTCTCCATACTGAAAATTCTACTCCACGAACTTACCAAACAACTCATGGTCAGGGTTGGAAAGATTTAACTTTTTCCTCCTACTCTTTGGCTAATAAAATCTCTTCATGAGAAGTTCAAGAAACAATAACTCTTTCAGACCACAAACTTATTTACAATCGACTTAAATATCAAGATAAATTCAACCCAATGCTTTAAAATCAATCCAAGCTCCAGCAAACGCTTTATTCAATCAATGAAACAAGACCTCTTCTGTATCCACAGTGATATTAATAAAGCCCCCAACAAATATATGCTAAATAAAGTAATAGAAGACTTAACAAAATCAATCCATCATTGTCAAAATTAAAGCACCAAGTTACAAGCTCAATATCAACTGGTGGACCAAAAATCTCAGAATACAGAGGAACAAAACTAAAGCTTTCTACAGAAAGATGAAAAAAGCCTCAACTCAACAATCCAAAGACACTGCATATATTCAATATTCTCAACAAAAAGCATCTATAAAAAAATTATTCTAACGCCCAAAAACAATAGCTGGAAAAACTATTGCACTAAGAAGAAAAATACCTATGCCATCATATATAAAATATACATGAACAAAGTTTTTAAACCAACGCAAATTAGAATCCCCTCAAGGAACAACCAGTCTCCACCTCTCATCCATGATGCAACTTCTGAAGCAATTTCAAAAATAATGAATAATGTCTTTCTACGAGATTCCCCTAACGAAGATACTCCTGAACAATGGCGGCTCGTAGCTAAAATTAGTGGGGGTGCTGTTACAAAAAAATTTAACTTTTGTTTTAAAATTGTGTAAATGGAAACAAACATGTATAAAAAGAAAATTTATTTTGAAACTTCCATGAAATCTTAACAAGAGAAAAATTAAACACTTCTTAATTACTTTAACCTAAATTGTTGCAGTCAAATCTTTATCCTTTCATTTAAAAATGAAATCCATTCTTCTTGTTTTAATTTGCGCGAAAAGATCAATAATTTTCTTCTTGATCTCTGGATGACAATTGAGGAAATTTTTCTCTGTTGAAAGCATTGCAAGCGCATTTAGTCTCTCCGAATTCATAGTGCTTCTTAGAAAAGTTTTAATTCTTTTCAATGTTAAAAAGCAGCGTTCTGCGTCTGATGGAACTGTCAAGAGAATTTTTATCAGTTTCGTAATTTCACTAAGAACATCATCTGGATTATTTTCCAAGATAAATTTCAGTAGCTCAATTAATTTGCAGTATTCATGAATATCAGACCTACAATAAAATATTTTTAGTTCAGTTTCAAACTTTTCTTTGTCAGTCATTGGATATGCTTCAGTAGTCAGTACTATTTATTCTGTAGGATGTTCTTTCCTAAAACTAGAAGCTTGAACAATTTAGCAGCTGCTAAGTGTTTAGTGGAAGAATTTCTTTCCATTATATAAATACGTATAAAGTCACATATTTCCTTAGCTTCTGCCATCAGTGTCTTTGAAGAATTCTCACAGTACTTTGAGTTTCTTAATTCTAAAATAGCAGTTTTGAAATTTGTGATATTCATTAACTTTAAACACACTAATTTCTCTGGATTGCATTTGGTTATATATTATTTCAACATGAGGCATAATCTGGTAAAAAAGCTCTAACCAAAACTTGAAATTATCATCATTTAGATATTTTGAAATTCCTGTTGCCTCTGCAATGGTTTGCCAGAATATTAGACAAAAATATTTTTCCGTTTCGTGAAATACTTGCTGCATTTCTCATTATTAAATTAAGTTGATGTGCATAACAGTGAATGAAATGTGCATTAGTGCATGCAACTGCTTTTATTTTTGCTTGAACTCCAGCTTTTTTGCCTTTCATGACATTTGCACCATCAAATGTCTGAGCTATGAATTTTTGTTCATTTCCCTGAAGGATTATGTCCAGTTCTTCTAAAATACATTTTCATATGCCATCTGCAGTTTGATTTTCTGGAATAAAGAATCTCCAGAAACGCTCAAATATTTCTCCATTCAATACATTCGACCATTTAAGAACAAGGACCATTTAAGTGTGTTCCAAAACATCTGTTGTGTCATCAGCCATTAAAGCTACAAGCTTTTCTAATTTCATACCTTATTTCCTCATGATATATTTGAAAGAGGCAGTCAAGTATCTCGTTGTGAATGTTCTTAGAAACACCTTTGAAGACTGCGCTAGTTTCTAAGCGATTCTTCAAATCTGAATCTAATTTAGAAGTAAAATTTACTAATCCTCTAAATACCCCTGGATTTACTGAATCGTCTTTTTCATCATGTCCACGTTTAGAAGTTTCAAAGTTTCCACAAAAGAAAATACAGTCTATTATTTTGCACAAAATTTCACGGTTCTTTTTAACCTTTATGTTATGCTCATTGACTGAAAGTCTGTATCCCTCACTAAGTTTCTCCTTAATACTAACGGTTCCTAAAAGTGCAGTGAAACTACATTATCAACATGCTTCTTTGACTTCTCATGCTTTTCAGTGTTTCCTTTCATTTTGTTTATATTTCTGAAACCGTCTTTTGTCCATGTTACATCAACTCCAAACAGCAAGTACGGGAAGCAAAACAGAGCATTATTTACTTGACAACCGCAAAGCCAGTTTTTCCGTTGGTTCCATTCAGAATTGAAACTACGAATATATTTCTTCTTGTTTCTTATGTCTGGCTGACATATTAGAATATCAGTTGTTGAAAGACCTCTTTTCTTAATTGCAATTTTCTCATGGAGAGACAGCTGTGAAAACGAAAGCTCTTGAAGTTCACTTACAGTCGCAAAATTTATTACTTGAGGATGCAAGGGCACTGTTAAAGTTTTCTGTAAAATAAAAGAACCGAAAAAAATGAATCAAATAGAATAGCTGAAAATCCTAACCAAGAATATGGTGTATGATTTTTTAATCACAGCACACGTGGAGTAAAAAAAAAAAAGAAAAAACCTCCAAAACGGCACTGCAAAAGCGACAGTGCTCTTCTCTCGACCTCGTACGCTGCTTCCTAACTGCGCATATGGAAAACAACAAAATACCACACGAAGTAAAAAGTAATCACGTTTCCGGAATTTCGGCGCTGCAAGAGCGACAGTGCTCTTCTCGCTGGTTGGTTCGAGTGCTGCTTTCTGTGTGCGCATGCACAGATCAACCAAACACCACGCCATTGGAACTGCGAAGCCCGCAGTTCCATACAAAGACTTTCGTACCTTTTTTATAAACTGATGGATGGCTACTGACATTAAGTTTAAGGATTATATATTGTAGAAGTATAAAGAAAAAATTAAAGAAAAAACGGCTCATTATATTAAATATTAAAATTAATAATAAGTGGAAATAGGGGGTGCTGCAGTTCCACAGTGCTTATTACGAGCCGCCAATGCTCCTGAATAATCTTCACTGTGAACCAACAATGCAGCTCCAGATACATCTAACAATGTACCTTTTACCTCAAAAGAAATCTCCAACATTATTAAAAAACTACCAAAGAATAAAGCTCCTGGACCTGATGGAATTACAAAACAAATTATAAGAATTATTCACTCTTAAGACAAATTATAAGAATTATTCACTCTTCAGAAGAATCATTATTCTTAGATATGTGCAATAAACGTTTTCAATTAACAACTTTTAACACAGACCAAGTCATCTTTTTCATCAAGCCTGACAAGGACCCCAAAGATTCAAACTCCTACAGGTCCATTAACCTCATAACAGCAATAGGAAAACTTCTCGAAAAAGCAATAGCTGGTCATCTCCGCCACCATCTAACAAAAATCAACTATATAAGCAAGAATCAATATAGCTTTACTCCAAATAAATCAATAACCAATGCAATAGATGGTGGTGGTGGGTGAAATTTTTGGCGCAAAACCAGAAATGGTTATACCGCGCCAAACACAAGGTGATGAGATATAAAGTGATATAGACAATGAAATTAAAATAGCTATGAATTAAACAAGTAGATAAAGGAATGTACAAAATCCAGGGGATGAGGTCATCTAAAATAAGCTAAAATCGCAAGTGTTGAAACTAACATACAAAATTAAAATCAGTTCAGATTAGATGATAAACACCAATATCCTTTAAATAGTAAAATAAATTACGATTGACCTCTCTTCCAATTCAATGGTCGAGAGGTAAGTCACAGCTGTTAAATGTTTCTGACTAATACTATTAAAAGATGGACATTCAATTAAAAGGTGACGGACTGTTAAACATACACCCCATTTTGAGAACAGAGGCTCATTATCAGCACTTAAAAGATAGTTATGTGTCATTCTGGTGTGAGCGATTCTAAGTCTAGTCAAAAGAACTTCCTCCTTACGTCTTCCATTAAAATGCCAAAGTTCGATTCTATGTTTCACGCTCTTCAATTTATTAAAAGACTGGACATCCCAAAACTGCTGCCACTTTTCCAATATCTTTTGCTTTATAAAACTACTAATGTCTGAGATAGGGATGAGGCGACTGGATATTTCTACAGCTGATTTTGCGACGACATCTGCCCGCTCATTACCTTTTATACCGGTATGCCCGGGAATTACTGGATTACGGGTGTTCGAAAAAGCGTCTAAAATTTTAGCGCGTTCTAGGAATCTGAATAAACTATGAACTTTTTCTGCCGTCGCTTTGATACCTACAAAAGTGAATGATATATTGCAGTAAGTTCAGCTGTTAAGACTGAGGAAGCGTGGTGCAAACTTCTGCCTTCTACATGGTCACCAATGACAAATGCCGTCCCGACATGACAAGTTGTTTTTGAGCCATCTGTGTATATTGGAACATATTCTTGATATTTATACCTGTGGTCAGCAAAAAGTTGGGTGTAGATGACATTGTTAGTGTTTTTTTTTCATCTGATAAGAAAAAATTTCAAGAATCTGGATTCCTACCTGTTCCCAAGGGGGAATTTCAAAGTATTGTATGGCTTGGGGGGATATATCAGACAGGGAGAGTTCCTCGATCAGAGAGCGAACTCTCAAAGAAAACGGAGGCACACAGGATGGCCGTGCATCAAATAAAATGTCACAGCTGTTATCAGTCAAAGCTAGCCTATTAGAATTGTCAGGTTGTGATAAAATGCTAAAATAATGCAAGAGAGACAACTGCTCACGCCTCAAACGAAGTGATGGTTCATGACAATCAACATAAAGACTCTGGACAGGAGATGTCCTGAAAGCTCCAGAACAAATCCTCAGCGCTTGATGATGCACAGGATCTAATTTTAGCAACACAGAAGACCGATCTGATCCGTAGATAACTGAGCCGTAGTCCAGTCTAGAGCGGACAAGCGCTCTATAGATGCGAAGCATGGAGCATCGATCAGCACCCCAGGAGGTATTCGACAGGACTTTTAGTATATTAAATACTTTTATACACTTCTTTATGAGAAAGAAGTTAGTTTCTGATCGAATATCACTCCTAAAAATTTTGCTTCAGGTGCAACTAGAATGATAGATCCATTAAGGTGTAATTCAGGCTCAGGATGGAAACCTCTCTTTCTACAAAAATGCACGCAGACGGTCTTCTGTTCAGAAAACGTAAATCCTTGGTTGACTGACCACTCGTGGATCTTATTCAATGCGATCTGCAGTTGCCTCTTTATATGTCTCATATCTGCCACTCGACAACTAATCTGGAGGTCGTCAACATACAAAGATCCTAAAATAGTTCGAGGAAGTTCTTTTAATACAGAGTTAATGTTCAGACTAAATAAAGTGACACTAAGAACAGAGCCTTGAGGCACACCCTCTTCTTTTTCAAAGTTTTTTGACAAAACAGAGCCAATTTTAACTTGGAAGGTCCTAGCATTCAAAAAATTCTGAATGAAAAATGGTAGGTTGCCACGCAAGCCACTATCATGGAGATCACGAAGGATCCCATACCTCCATGCCTTATCATAAGCTTTTTCAATGTCAAAAAAAATAGAGACAAGATGGTTTCTTCTAAGGAAAGCTTTACGAATAGATGTCTCCAAAAGGAGCATATTATCTATAGTGGTCCTTCTCTTTCGGAAACCCTTTGATAAGGTGACAATACATTATTCTTTTCTAAGGAATACACTAGGCGGCTGTTTACCATCTTTTCAAACAGTTTGCATATGCAGCTCGTAAGGGCTATTAGCCGATAATTCGAGGGATTCCGCGGATCTTTTCCTGGCTTAGCGATAGGAATGACAACAGCTCTCCTGCATGCACTGGGAAAAGTATGCTCCTTCCACACCCTATTGTAAAGAGTGAGAAGGGCATTCAGTGTCTTACAGGATAGATGCTTCAGCATATCGTAGCTCACGCCGTCAAGACCCGGACAAGATTTGTGTGTCTGGAACAAAGCTCTCTTTAACTCAAGCATAGTAAAATCCCTATTGTAGGGCTCAGAGTTGGAGGAATTGAAAGCAATGGGATTTTTTTCGGAGCGCTGCTTAATAGAAAGAAACGCGGGAGAATAATTTCTTCTGGAAGAAATAGCAGAAAACGTCTCACCAATAGCATTTGCAATTTCTTCTATGGAGCTAATCACTCGGCCATCTTTTTCCAAAAAGGAAAGTGAGTGGTCTTTATATATTCCGCATGCTTTTTTAACTTTTTCCCAAACTCGCTTACTAGGCGTAGACGATGTTATAGACACATATGAAATCCAGGAATCCCACTGGCTCTGCCTTCTTACTTTTCGTGCATTTGCTTTGGCTCTTTTAAACACTATAAGGTTTTGCAAAGTAGGATACCTACGAAAAATTCCCCATGCTTTTCTCTGTTTTTTTCAGTGCTTCATGACAGTCCCGATTCCACCATGGTTTTGAATACTTCAGCATTTTACCTGATGTTCTAGGAATGGAAAGCATAGCTGCCTGTATAACAGTTTTAGTAACTGCTTCAACTGCGTCATCAATATGCACATCCTCTACCATGTTCCCCGTCCGCTCTGCAGTGGAAGAGAAGAGTTCCCAGTCTGCCCTATCAAGTATGAAACGTGGGGCTCTGGAAATGTGGTTTGCTCCTCTTCGTGCAAGAGATACATAAATGGGGTAATGATCGCTATTATAAAGGTCATTTCCAACACTAAAATTGCAAAATGGCAACAGAGATGGTGAACAGATGGCAAGGTCGAGAGCGTGGAATGTCCTTGAAGGTTCATGGAAGTATGTACTCTGCCCATCATTCAGGAGACAAAGGCTATGATCTTGGATCATCTGCTCAATTTGTCTTCCTCGAGATTTTGTATCTTTACTTCCCCAGAGCGGACTATGGCCATTAAAATCCCTAATATAATAAATGGCACAGGCAGCTGCTCTATAAGATCATTTAAATCCTGCTGATGAATGTGTTCAGTTGGAGGCAAATACAGAGAAACGACTGAAACAACAATGTGAAAATTTGCTTGGATACCAACAACTTGGAGGGATGTCGTCAAAGAAAGCGCATTTGAGGGATAGTCCAGTGAGGTGAGGAGGACTGGCACGTTCACCTGCAAGATTTTCTTTTCTAAAGGAAAGTGAACCTCCGAAGTTTTGCTTGTTGTTCTGGTTTCAGATTTGTTTCTTGTATTGCTAAGCACACAGAATCATAAGCATTGATTATGGATTTGATGTCGAGCAAATTTCGGTGGAAACCGCGACAATTCCATGAGACGAGGGTGGCCATTATGATTCATGTTTGTTCTTTCTGTGTTGCTTTTTAGGTTTTCGTGGGAGGAGATGACTGGGAACTTCTAGACCCTCTTCTATATCCATATTATCTGAATCAACAGATTCAGAAATAATCCCATCAAGAGAGCTATTGCTGGGGCTTCTATTTTTATTAACTTTTTTCTGAGTGAGATTTTTGGGTTTGCTTTCAATTACTGTTTCTTTTCTTTGTACTATATGTGTTGGATTTTCTTTTTTCTTGCTGTTAATAATCGGTTGGGTTTTGTTTGGTAGAGTCTGTATACCAACTGAAGTTTGGGTGGCAACTGTACGAGATGAGTTATGAGCACTGGCGTAAGATGTATTTGGTCGAACCTGCGCGCTTTGAACTAATCTTCTGGCTTCAGCATACGAGATGTTCCTTGTAACTTTTGTAGTCTGCACTTCTTTTTCAGATTTCCATTTCGGGCAGAGGCGAGAAAATGCTGGGTGTTCACCCTTGCAATTTACACATAAAGGCGCGACGGTGCAGTTTTCACAATTATGACCAATCTGTGAGCATCGGGCGCATGTCATGCTGGAACGACAAGACATCTTAGAATGGCCGAAGCGCTGGCATTGGAAGCATCGCATGGGGTTTGGAATATAAGGTCTTACTGGACAATTTAGGTATCCGGCCTTAATATTCTTAGGCAGATCAGGCGAGTTGAAGGTCAGGATCACGTGTTTCGTGTCGATCAACTGTCCTTCCTTGCGCATCTTGATCCGCTTAGCACCACAGACGTTTTGGTCAGATAGCTCGGATGCGATCTCTTCTTCAGGAACATACAGAAGGTCGACTTCCGAGATTACACCGCGACAAACATTCAATGTCTTATGTGATGTTACAGTGACATTTGCTTGGCCAAGTTTGGTTACTTGAAGTAAAGATGCAGACTGGATGGCCGAAGAGGAAATTGTATCAATAAGCAAGTCTCCAGAGCGGAGATGCTTTATATTTCTAGGCTCACCAGTACAAGAATAGATGTATTTGTTTATTACAAACGGAGACATCTTTTGCAGCTCGCCAGAAGCACTAGAGACAACGAGGAAGCGGGGACAATTCTTTGCATTATTCGCATTTGCATCCGTACGTATTTTTTTGCAGTTGATTGTTCAGAATTAGCGCTTTGAGCGAAATGACGTTGAAGTCTTTAATTAGGTAAATTTGGGGTTTCGCCATATTGGAAGAATGAAAGTTTCGGGTCCAACCGCCCCACCTACCATGGAGCCCAACAAGGGAACACAGAATCCTGTGTTAGGGCTAGCCAGACCTATACGCAAACTGAAGCCCCACAGTCGGCTTTCCCGAAAGCAGGTAATCCAGAGAGCTTATCCCCGAGCCATTGACATAAGGACTAGTGACCAGCCGATTGACACCCGTGAGGACAATAAGGCGCCTCCCGTTTAGCTGAAGCGGAGGCCAAAGTAGTGTGTTGGGGACAGTATCTCGCCCCTCAACTACCAGGACCCTCTTTTCCAGCGACACGGGTCTCCACGCACGGCAAACACGTGGGCAGTTTTCTCGCCACTTCAGAACCAGAGACAAGGGCTGTTCCAGTCTGTCATAGCAAGCCCCAACATCCGAAGAGAAAAACCACAAGGGAGAAATGAAGGAGCAAAGCTTCAGCTTAGAGGAGAGGAGACGGAAAAGAGGATAAATCACTGGGTCTCCAGGATCGTGACACCCGTCTCATCAAGAAGATGATCCCCTGAAGGGCTAGGGTACCTCGGGATTGCCACACCCGTACTCACAAAAGTGGGCCCCTGAGGAGCAATGCAATAGATGATTGATGCCTTAAGTCAAATTACCTCCAATATAGCTGCATACCTTCACTCAGCACTCATTTGTCTAGATCTAAGTAAAGCTTTCGATTCACTTTGGTGGCCCGCAGTTACAGAAGCATTGAGGAACTCAAAATGCCCAAGAAATATTTTTCATACCTTGCAAGACTTCCTTAAAGAAAGGAAAAGTTTGATCATCCTAAATAACAAAATTATAGAAAACATTCAATAGCGAGGATGTCCACAAGGATCTTGTCTAAGCACAGACCTTTGGAATCTTACCTTCATCTCAATAACGTCTTGCAAATGCCCATACCACACCAAAAATATAACATTTGCTGATGACGCAACATTTATAATAAGTGGAAATACAAGAAGCCAATTCGAATCTCATGTTAATAATACATTAAGTTTATTCAAAACTCAGTGTACCAAAATTAAACTCAGTATCAATAAAGAAAAATCAAAAGCTATTATATTTTCCAAAAAATTACTAGACTTCCAAAATTTACTATCGATAACAAAAGAATAATAGTAAATAATTTAAAATTTCTTGGGATCATCATAGACAAAAGATTAAACTGGATAGATCATTTACTATATACCAGAAAAAAGACAGCCAAATTAGCCAATAACTTTTATGGAAAATCCAAGGCCTACATTGGGGCCTAAATCCCCATATTAAAAAAAACTCTCTTTAAAACAGTCACAGAAAAAATAGTACTATATGGTGCAGATATCTGGTCCTCACCAATGACAAAAAGAAAAGTAAAACAATTGCAAGCAATTCAACGCCCTTTTCTCCTTCATATTACAAAATGTTACAGAACAACTTCTAATGCAGCTTTCTGTGTCTTATCCGGAATACCCGCGTATTTCCAAACCCTACCCCACTTTTCGAATTTTTGACGTCACGAAAATATCGACTAGTTTCACCTGGCAAATAGAATCGCCATACCCCACTCACGAGTAGAACGGCGTGCTTTTTGCGGAGTAAATTGTGTAGTTTAAGGCCTTATTGTGAGAGTATTGTAGTATAATTAATTATGAGTGGTTATTGTTTATCGACGTATCGTATTCCATTTCTGTGTTTGAAGAACAGTTCACTGCTGAAGTGGATGTAAAGTGTATGAAAAATCTTAAAGGTGATACACATAGCAGTAAATGTGATTCATTCATCGCAAAATTCAGCGATGCGAGTAGAACAAACTGAATTGTTCGAAAGACTTATCCAGATATGAAGTCAATATACAAAAAATTGTATAAGTGCCAACACAGCAATTTTAATAAAAAAACACTTCAGATCAAGGAACGACAATTGCAGTGCATCAGTGTGTATAAAAATGAGGAAGCATTCAGCAGATTTATGTTCCAAAATCAAGGTTAACAAATAAATTAAGTATACAGTAGCTCACAAAAATGATCGGGCACTTTAATATTTTGTATTCTTTAATGAACATAAAAAAACTAAAAGAAAACAAAAAGAAAGGCTTTTATTCTGATTATGTATAAATTCAACATTTTTTTACAGTAAATATGTTTTCGAAAAGATGAAAATTAAATTGAAAAATCAATATTATATGTTTAATGAGGTTATAATTATTTGAATTTTTAATTCTGAATGACTAAGGTTTTATACAACAACACTGAATATTAAAATTTTTCATATTATGCAAATCTGTGCAAAAGTCACCAGTGAATTTTTAATTTCTTGTAAAAAAAATAAGCTCTAAAATTTTATCTTTTCATTTATTTCACAAACAGAGCTTCTGGTAGATTTCAGAACTGGTCTAAGATTTTTTGTGGAAAGTGCAGAATCACCCACTGCTTGGCACGTTTTTAAGAATTGCACATACTTAGTATCCATGTACACAATGACTTATTTTCACTTAAAAAAAATCCCAGAATTACACAAAAATGCATTGGGCACTCCCTTGACTTTATCCACGTACACATTGACCCATTTTCACTTAAAAAGTAAAAGAAAATTGACAAAAATCCAATTCTTCTTACTCTTGTAAAAAGGGCCGAACAAATAAGGGGGCAATTCTGCACTTTACCCGATTTTTTATGTAACACACACACATATATATATATTGTTTATTTCAGATTTCTTTTAACCATTCTCATCATGTGAATGTTGCAGAAGCTTATAGCTTCTTGCACATAAATACAGACACAAAGGAGACTTTTTTTTAATATTTTAATGATGGTCTAACACCTACTGCAGCCAAAAATTTACATCAAATGAGTTTTTTGTACATGGAATTGGATGATGCAGCATCTGTTTTAGCGAATACATTTAAACAATTAATGGGTGATCAGGCCTTTGGAGGAAAAGGAGAACCAGATTTATTTATGACGGATGATTAAGTCACTTACGCAAACTCTCGTTTACTGTTGTGTACATTCCATGTAACTCAAGCTTCATGGCGTTGGCTTTGGGACTGTAAAAATAATATCTTAAAAAACGAAAAGAAGTATTTAATGTAACTCTTTAGAAATATTTTATATACACCCAATGAACTTGCAGGTACTGAAGAATATTTCACATTACTTCATGATCCATGTGCTAGTAAATATGAGAACTACATTTCTCATGTTGAAATGCTTTGGGAGAGAAGAATAGAATGGGCTATTTGTTACAGGGCAGGAACTTCTTTCAAAGGGCATAATACAAACAATATGGTTGAATCACCTATAAGAATATTTAAAAATATTGTATTAGAAAGATGTAAAGCTTTTAACATGTGTTCTTTAGTTGAATTTGTATGCTTAGTCATGGAAAAGTACTACATGAAAAGAATGCTAGAATTTGCAAACCATCGTATCACGAAACCGCTTTGTATGGCTTATAAATTGCAAACAAAAGCTAAAGACTTAGATGTCACCCTATTGACGAAAACATGTATTATGTGTCATCTTCTGAAAATGAAAGGACATTTTATAATGTTTTACAGGACATGGACATGTGTGATTGTGCAATTGGAACCCAAGGAAAATTTTGCAAACATCTGTGGGCTGTACATATGAAATTGAATATAAATTTCAGAAACCTGCCTAAGCTGCTTCCGAAAGATTTTGAAGAAATTGCATATTTGGCAATGGGGTATACAAAACCTGAATTTTTCAAAAGTATGAAAAAGTCATCAATTCCTGACTCGGATGATGCCTCACTTCCCGAAAATGTTAATTTGCAAAACAGTCAGGCAGATAAATTTAAAATCACAGAAGGTAATGCATCAAAGCAGACTCAAGATTTATCTAGTGCAGAGAGAAAACATTCTACATTTTCTTCAGAAATTAAAAAATTGAATGCGAACTTTTCTAGACTTGCTGAAATTGCAAATGAAAACGATTCAGAAGGTATGTTAAATGCTGTTTGTAAAATGAATGTGCATCTTGACAAAATATCAACGCCAGCGCAAGTTCTATCTTTGTTTAACAATAAACTAAATCTTAAAAAGACCCATAACATTAAAATACAACCAACGTCACAGTCCAGAAGAAAAATTAGAGCAGGCTTAAGAACAGGAGCAAAGAGAATACAGTCTGGTAGACCAAGCAAATGAAGAACTTAAAAAGAAAGCATGCTCTTGGGCAAAACATTTTAGTTAATCAACCAAATGCCAAATCCCATGGGATGTTTCATTAAATGTTTTTAATAAAAAAACTTAAACACTTTTATATTATTACATTTATTCTATTTTAAAATGGCAAATTTATGAATTGAAATAATATTTAAAACATTCCTTGATATTTCAGATCTGTGTGCAGGAATATTTTGTTTAAATTATATTATTTTCTCAATATGGTCAATTTGTTATTAGTACTTCTATTGCTTATTGGAAAAATTATGATAATAAAAATACCTTAATTTAAATAACTGTTTAATTGATTTAAATAAATGATTATATGTGTCATTTTGAATGAGATAGTATCCTTTTTTCAACATTTCCTGGCTATCCAGTCATTTTGAAAAAAAAAAAATTATCATTTACAATCAAAGCTCTAAATATGCTTGTCTGCTAATTAGTTGTAAAATGTTGTTCATAACATCAGAAGCTTAAGCATACTTCAATAACTTCATTCTATAATACCACATTTCATTGAGCATAGAAATACTTATACCGCATCACGAGTCATATATTACATTACATCAATTTATAAGTGATAATACTAATTCTTCCTCTCCATAACTCTTTTACACACATGAGCAAGTAATGATAGATAACATCTGAACATACATAAGTTAAGAAGTGGGATATATCATGTAGTGGTTATTCGGAATGAAGTTTGAAGGGAAACAGATTGTTCTGTATTTAGTTAGATAATCAACATACACAAGCTATGGTCATAAAATATTAAATCTTAATTCACGTGTCATAATTTTTCACATTGGACAGCTGATGTTTATCCATTTTCACAAAGTTGCACTTTCCCGTAATTTTGAAAATATTTTGTGGCATGCTGTTCTGCAAGTCTCAAATCATTTTTTCATTGAAAAATAGATAACTTATATTGTTTTTTACAAAATTTAAACCACTTATTGAGAATTCATCGGGTTTACATGAATACAAAGTCTTATGACCACTTGTTCATTATGGCACTGATACGCAAACTGGGAGTCACATACAAGTTCAAAGAAATTTTTTTGGCCAAAATATATACATATATGACATTTGAAGGGAATTTTGGATGTTTTTTAACATTTGCCAGGAATTTTAAATTAAACATTTAAATATTTTCCACTTTATTCGTACGTCATCTTTGATGTTTTCCAAACAGCTTGAATTTCAAATCAACTGCATATTTGCAGCTAAGACAGTATAGTTTTTTCTCTGTCTCAGTAGTGTCTTTATATGCAATGTGTACTAGTAATGTGCATCGTTTATAAACTAGGTTTCTCATTTGTAACCAAATTTGTTGTCAGGTAAGCACATAACATTTTCTAAATATTGCAAAATTCAATAGCATGCTCAAAGGATAATAAAAACAATTTTGCTTTAATTGTAGTTTTGTTCATGATATGTAAATGGCCAAAAATAGGTATCTAATATTCACAAGAGAAATGGGAATGATGGACCAACATCTAATAAACTTCGAAAAACTATTAATGAAAATGCAAACAAAAATTAAACCACTGAGTCTCTTTCTACTTTAATAAATATAAAGGTGAGTTCATTATACAGTACAAAGTCCGAAATCGGGACTCGTTGGGACTTTGGCGATTCCGAATTTGGGATTTTTCCGGATATTGGATCATTTATTTAAATCTGGTAAGATGGCATGCAGAAATTATGCAATTAAAAATATGAAATTGTAATTTATGAAATAAAGAGCAGTTATAATCTTAAAGGGTATCAAAATTTACAAAAAAAGCTTAATAATTATTTGTTTACTTTATTAAATATTTCATTCATTGTGCAAATACTTTCTCTTTAATTCTATAAACAGACATAATTTCCTGTTTAGTTACGAAGTTCCACTGTTCAAGTTCTGTAATTGCTTTGTCGAGAATACCGACTAACTTGTCAATTGAAATTTTTTCATTTTCAATAACCTCTCTGTCACTTTCTTCACTATTGGTAGCAGTATTTTCTGGATTTAGAACCATACTACAGATTTCGCCGTCCGTTGATTGATGATTGGGCATTGCCATTGCAATGAGAAAGTTCTGTTATATCATCTTCATTTATTACCACTTCTCCACATTTTTTTGCAAAAACCATTACCTGGAAAATTTTACCTTTAGTTTGCAATATCAGAAAACCTTCATATTCTCGGCTATCATCTTCATCGTCCTCACCATGAACTATAGTAGCTGCCATAAATTATGTCAAGCATTTTTTAATATATCTGGAGACACATCTTTTCACGATCTTGTGATGCTCCATACAGCAGATTTTATGCTAAAATATATAAAAAGTTCTTGAATAGTCTTGCCATTGTTCACGAAATTTAACATGGATTTTAAAAATGCTACTTTGTATTTCAGCACACACACTATTCCGATATACATAGGCTGAATGACAGACATACAATTTGGAGGGAAGAATAATACAGATACATTATCTTTCACTAAAACTTTAACTGAAGTATGAGCTGAACAGTTGTCTACAATTAGGATTATTTTTGAGTCATCAGGTAAACCAACAGAATTCAAATGTTGCCGAGCCAAGGGTATAAAATGATTTTCAAACCAATCATTCTTTAATGCTTGTGTCATACGTGCTCTTTTATTTGCATGATATATAACAGGGAAAATCGTTACTCCTTTACCCCCGTTTGTTTTCTGATTACGAAAAGTTTGCATTCTGTCGGCAGTTATGCATAGAGAAAAATATAGCAGCGATTTAAATACAATAGCATTATCAAGAGATACCATGTCACATCATGTACTATGGAAACAATTTTTTTCAAACTGATTACAAAATCTTGTATTTGCTATACAACTTGCTATACCGACATTACTAAAATGTCTCAATTCATTGTTTATCTAAGATATGTTTTTGAAGACAACACAGTAGAATATTTTTTAGGTTGTAAAAATTTGGAGGTTAAAACAACTGGAAGGAAAACATTTGAAATTATTAAAATATTTTGAAACAATCTACCTAGATGCACTGTGTCGCAGTTTGTACTGATGATGCTTCAGCATTAAGAGGTAATAATAAAGGACTAAGAGCGTTAATAATGGCATGAGACATTATTATTACATACCGAAGTCAGTTGGCTCGTGCACAGAAAAATACTGCGACATATTTTCGATTGAGAAATAAAGTTTATATATTTTCGGAAGAAAAGAAACATACATCGGAAATTTCATTCATTAATAATGACTGGATAGAAAAAGTCAGTTACGTAGTAGATATTTTGGGAAAACTTAATGATTTGAATTTATGTCTACAGAGAAAAATTACAAATATTTTAATACTGAGCAATAATACTGAAGCTTTTGAAAACTAAACTAATAATTTGTCTAGGAGAACTGAACAAAAACAACACAGGCATGTTTCCATGTTTTTCAGAATTTACTAAAGAAAACAATATATATTTCTTGTTGTTTAAAAACATGATTTCTCGTCATATGATAAAACTGACTTTTTAAAAGAATTCCAAATAAGGAAGTCGGTTGGATCCATGACCCATTTTACTTTCAGATTTCTAATTCCAATATACCCATAGATGAAAAAAGAACAATTAATTGATATTTCAGGCAATGAAAACCTGTATGCTTAATTTCAGTCTCTTACTTGCAAAAATTATGATTTTCGACTGGAAACAAACAATCTGACTTAAAGGGAATGAAAGCAAATTATTTTTTCTCATATATAAAATTGTTTAGCAAACTTTAGCTTGGTAAAATTCAAGTATATGGTATTGTCTTGGCATTACACCAAAATGACTTGTTTACTGCTCATCATAATGCCAGCATATCCCATGTGTACAATATACTATGATTAAACCCTGTATTTTCCTATTTGCAAAACTAGAAATTATAATCAGTTGGCTACTATTTATCTGAATGAAATGAATAAAAATTCTACACTGGAATTTGAAAAAAGGGTATCTGTGAAATCTTCCAGTGGTATTTCGACTCTTGTAGAACTTTGGAAAAGCATACGAATATAACGTTCAGGAAACCCACAATTTATTAATCTTTTCTCATTGAAGATTGAATTCTAATATACACGTGATTTGCCGACGTTAGGATGATTTCGTATTGGCGACACAGTCACAATCGCTCCGAGGCCATACCATATACTAGGATTTAACATTTATGTGTTATATCAGCATTGAAATTAGATTTCTTATTGAAATAGAAATAATTTAGCTATTGAATTAACATGGAGAATTTTTTTATTGAAATATTTTTTCTCTGTGCTATTGAGTTTCATCTACTACAAACTAAAGTTTAACGGTCTGTTTATGTAACATTTTGAATTCGTTGTCATATTGATCTATGAAGCACAAGATTAGTCAGTTTCTATTACGTTATTGACAAATAATAGTTTTTAAACAAGCAAGAAATTTTCGGCGGAGATAAATTTTTGTCCAATATCTTTCTAAACGGAAATAAATAATAATAAAAAGAAAATCCAATTAGAACATTCATATCTCGATTATTCTAACAAAGTAATTTGTTTGATTTAATTTTTATAATACAATATATTTCACAGTGATAAGGAAAAATTCAATGTGGGAGGATTGTGAAGATAGTTGGAACACGTCCAACTATGCAATTACATAAAAGAATTCACTTTCAGATTTTAATACTCAATACTGTTTACTAGTGCATAGACCAAGTTCTGTTTACGTTAATCCTCGGCTCAAAGAACCTCAACATATTCTTTGCTCGGCTTTCAGCTCTTTACGCATGCGCAAGAATTATCCACCCAGGCGAAACTAGTCGATTTCTCTGTGACGTCAAAAATTCGAAAAGTGGGGTAGGGTTTGGAAATACGCGGAATACCCTCCATTACATATTACAGCACAAACCGAACATACTAAAAGCACAGTTCTAAAACTAAGAAAACCTTATATCATACAAGACGAAATAGTTGATCCGAAAAAATTTGAATCTCCTGCAAACCCCTATAACAAATACCCAGCTATTAATTCAAGAATTTATTGTACACTTAAACACTCCAATTCTACTATATATCATTCTATAATCTATATAGACGGCTCTAAAATGGAAAGTAACATTGGAAGTACCTGTATCATATCACCAAATCCTAACCAAAAAATAATTCTACAAGAGCGGCTTGGAGGGGGAAAAAAGCATTTTTCAAGCGGAACTGTTAGCAATAAAGCTTGCTATAGATTATTCTATCTCAAACAACCTGCAAAAAATTAAAATCTTCACTGACAGACAATCAGCTATTTTAGCACTTCAGAACACCAAACATAAATCAACATCCAAGCCTTCATCCAAGGATCCTATGGGTTAAAGCCCATACAGGTATCGCGGCAATGGAGAAGCTGATAATGCTGCAAAATCTGCTATTATAAACTACAGTGCACTACTAATAACGCATCCTCGGCCAATATCTTTTCTAAAATATCAACTTCAAATACTTAAATACCGGGATGATGAATGGAAAAATTGTGACACAGGCAGAAGACTTTTCCAAATAGCTCCTCATACTAATGACAAATGCAATATGGTTAACCACTACATCAACTGCCTTCTCACAAATCACGGTCCATTTCCCTATTACTCTCAGCAACGAAATATTTCTAATACTGATATTTGTGTCTGCAGAAAACGGGGAGACTCTGATCATTACTTAAAAAAATGCCCGCTGACAAGTTCAAATCATATTAAATTACGAACTGAAAATATTAATGCTTTTCTAAAATTTGCAATTAAAAATAAATATCTTAAAAAGAAAATAGAAAACATAATAAAATGCCTGTCATCCAAAGGAGAAGAAATTTGTACAAACTAAAAGCTCTAAATCAGCTTTTACCCTGTTACGTATGAAATTATAAACCTAATACTATAAATTAGAACCGATACTATGAACTAGATGTTAGAACAATGAACTCATACTAATGGACTGATTTAGATACTTATCAAAATTTGCATTCAATATAACATACAAAGACAATGTCCATTAAATCTAAATTATACTATCATGCACATATATCTATATTGTTTATACAAATTTTTGTTATGTATATACTTATGCTACATTCTTATGTATACTTTATGTACCCACAAAATTTCAAATGCAGCATGATTCAGTGGGGGGGCGGTAACTCTAAATAGAAGTGCAAATGGGCAATATCTATTTTACTTATAGGAACCATTGGGTGTTCCTTTCATTTCAACCAACCAACCTACTGAGCCAACATACCTACAACCTAATGAGGTTGTTCCTAAGTTGGTACTACAACCTACTGAAAACAATATATGGCTCTTAAGTGCTAAGACGCATTCTTCAAGGCTCCAATAGGAAGAGATTCAAGTTGCGTATAAAACGACATTTTCTGGTCAAGATTTATATCCGCTGAAAGCCCTCTGGAAGAGCTCTCCACTGATACTAGTTTCATTCGGATTAGTCATACCTCCTGTAAAATATCGTCATCTTTACTTTTCAATTTTGAGAAATTGACCATTAAACAATACTCAATACGTTGCAATAATGATAACAACACAGGTATATGTCCTTCTAAATATACACTCATGGACAAAAAAATTAGCGCACCAAGAAATAATTGCGGGATCGTAACGAAACTTGCAATGAAGGTATATGTCGGGGAGATATGCAAATGATTAGAAATGCAGCCTGATTGCGCTTTACGTATAGCCGGTAGAGGGCGTTAAACGTCTTACTCTGTGGAGTATAAAACAGGTAACCAAAGCTTGTTTGAGTGTGCTGAATCATTTACAAAGGAATAGCTGAGGTAGACATGCCATTACGCCGTGTTTGAAGACAATATGAGGAGGTGTCGCAGTTTGAGAGGGGAGAATCGTCGGGATGATGGAAGCTGGGTGGTCAGCTAGACGAGTAGCTCGTCAATTAGGCCGCTCTGTTTGAGTTGTGAGGAGGTGTTGGGACCAGTGGACCCGAGAGATGTCATGTACACGAAGACCAGGCTCAGGACGCCCTCGACAGACCAGTCGTCGAGAAGACCGCCACATCGTAAGAAATGCACGCGTACAGCCAACTGCTTCATCGGCCGTCATCCAGGCACAGGTAGCACCTTCACTAGGGGCCCCTGTGATTTCTCGAACCATACGAATGAACCTGGCGGAAAGACAATTGGTATCGCGGCACCCATTACGTGTGCTGTTCTTGATGCCCACTCATCGACGCCTTCGTTTGGAGTTGTGTCGAGCACGAGGAAACTGGACTGCAGCGGAATAGAACCAGGTGGTCTTTAGCGACGAATCCAGATTCAATCTCGGCAGTGATGACAATCGTGTTCGTGTGTAGAGAGCCCGTGGTGAACGTCTCAATCCTGCCATTGCTATACAGCGACACATCGCTCCCACAGCTGGTGTGATGGTATGGGGTGCCATTGCTTACAATACACGGTCACCCCTAGTATTGTTCCGTGGCACCATGATAGCACAGCGATATGTTCATGAAATTCTGCAAGCACATGTGTTGCCACTCATGCAACGGCTTCCAGGAGCCATTTTTCAACAAGACAATGCTCGGCCTCATACGGCAAGGGTGTCACAAGACTGTCTCCGCACTGTTACTACCCTTCCTTGGCCTGCCTGATCCCCAGATTTGTCTCCAATCAAGCATATCTGGGATCATTTGGGACGACGAGTTGGGCATCCCACGAGTTTGAACGAACTAGAGGCAAGGTTACAGCAAATATGGAACGAAATGTCTCAAGACATCATACAGAACTTGTATGACTCAATGCCCGATCGTATCGCATCGTGCATTCGCGCTAGAGGGGGTCCAACGGAGTATTAACTCCTCCGTTCTTTTGCCTTTTTCTCTGAAATAAATTATCCTCTTTCTTTGATTTCCTTATCATTTACTTATATCAAAGCAGTCATTACGTATGTAAAATTTCGTTTCATTTTGACGACTCCTTCTTGGTGCGCTAATTTTTTTGTCCATGAGTGTATTATAAGCTGGATGTAAAGATTTATAATATTTATATTTATCTTGAAGAGGAAATTTTGCTTTTTCCAAAAATATAAGTTTTATTGCAGGATTCTCATAAATTGAAAAGTTAATTTAACAAATTCTTAAAATAAATAAATAAATCTTCAAAATAATTTCACAGCTATTAAAATAACATTGAATTACATTGTTTTAACTGAAATATAATGATGCTGAAAATATCTATATTTTATCTTTCATAATTCTTGCAAAACTCATGTTTCATATTATGAAGTATTTCATATGATCTTGTAGAAAAAATTTTCCTCCGTTATTTGATATAAAGTTTAGGTAATATCATTAATTATAATAGTTTTCTTTGAATTTTTAATATTATCTTTCAATTTCAAATTTTTCGAACGCTTTTGATGCCAACGCCTTTACAATAAATTTAACTTAAGCACCTGCTCAAAAATAATAAACATTATATTATAACACTGCATATTTCAACAAAACTAAATGTTTAATTTTATTTAGATTTATTGATCTCTTATTCAGGGTTCGTACACATTTCTGCACACGGAAATTAAGTACTTTTAAGGACTTTTAAGAACCATTAAGGAAAAAATTAAGGACCTATGAGCAAATGGGAGCTGAATAAATTCAATTAAAAATATTATCCATACCTGAACTTCATTTTTGTAATACCATCCTAAAAAGAAAGTAGATCCGTAAGTAGGATGAATTATTATTGAATATGAATTAATTAACAAAATTCTTATAAGCTTGAAAATAAAATCAGCTTTATAAAATGTATCAAGAGCATTAAATATTTTACATTTATAATAGTGGACATATTTGAAAGAAGAGAAGTGACATTTTATTTATGTTTTGCTAACAGTTAGCTTTGTGTTGATTTGCTGTTTTTTTAATGTTTCATTTTTGTCACATACTTGCTCAGTCTAGAAGTTTAGTAAATAGCAAGTAGATTTTATGTCAAGCGGCATAGATTAAAATGAGAAGTAAGATCATAATCAGCATGATTCATAATAAAAGATCGCCCTGTCAGCGCAGATGCTTACCTAGAGAGAGACTTGTTGATTAGAACAAACCTAAAAGGCCTGATGTAGGTATGGTTGGCAAGATTTGAAAGTTAGTTGAGCTCTGTCTGTCGTAGCTTCGTGTAGATCCAATAAGCAACTAAAGCACCACAGGTGATAAGTTTTTTTGTATTGTTTTATGTCTCACTAGATGCAAAGGATAAGTTTTACATGAATTTTTGCATTTTTGTATTTTATCTTGTGACCACGGTAAGGATTAATGAAAGGCAATAACTCATTTTAATATGCAGAGTTAAATAATTAAATTAGATAGTTAGATAACCTTAGTCATTATGGATTTGCATGGCCAATATGAAATTTTATTTATTTTTTTAACAATATAACAATATTTGAAAAAGCCGTATTAAAATCGCAAATACATGTAATTAATGTCATTGATTCTTAAACGATATCAGGATGATTACACATTAAAAACTACAAAACATTTATGCTTTGTTTAAAACTCAACAAAATACTTATGCGTCTTTTTAATTTGAAGCCTTCCCAGACATTTTGGCTAATTTAAATCGATTTCCTTCTCTTTAAGTATCTTTTCTAACAATCAGAAAATCGTCTCAATACGCAAACCAGTGTTCTCACTAGTTTCTGCGT
This sequence comes from Stegodyphus mimosarum, assembly GCA_000611955.2. Lineage (NCBI taxonomy): Eukaryota > Metazoa > Arthropoda > Arachnida > Araneae > Eresidae > Stegodyphus > Stegodyphus mimosarum. Next base: position 624,524 of record KK117179.1, read on the forward strand.
CCTTTATCTCCTAACTTGTCAACCTCTCTACAATATAGCTATGAGGGTTTACTTGATCTGGTAAATGTTAAATAATCCCAAACCTCCCGACAGACGCGAAGCAAATTACCGCTATGTCTGAAAGTAACTACAATGTCAGACAAAGGTTTTAATAAGCCTCTTGTTTAAAAAGAACCTAGAACATAAAGCCATGTTCTGATGCTAAAAAAATCAATTACAGCTCGTGGTGATGTAATTAAACAAGAAGAGTCAAATTCAAACTAGAAATGTGGACTAGTGGTCAAAGACTATATAATTTAATTTTAATTTAAGCTGGCTCAGTAACTCTATCATATGAGCAAACAGCAATGGGAAATTATAATAAAGGCTAAAATCCTAAACAACTGGGTAATTTATATAATAATAACTGTACATATCTTTGAAGAATAATTATCTTTATGTATTCAGTTTCTTTCGTCGATGCATTTCCTTTTCATTTTAAAATTTTGGAATTTAATTAAGGATTTCTGTTATTCTAAAAAAACAAATTGCATTTAGAATGTATAGAAAAAGCTGCTAATTTTATTTCTTTAGCAATATTAAAATTCAGAAGAAATATGAAATATATATGGCAAGGGCTGGTTATGGAGCTGATGTGGCAGAATTTGTAGAATTTAGTGACAAACTGAGCAACAAAATCTAGAAATCTCAGAACTTTTTGAATTTAGAGAAGGCACTGGAAGCAGAATTTAGAAAGGCACTAGACAGCAGAATTTAGGATTCACAGAGATTGCATCAGGCGGGAAAATGCCTAATGCCAGATCTGTATGATGCATTAAAGCATATTATGTGAATCTTTTAAATCAACAGTTTTCAATTTCTTTACTAATAAAAAAAATGTATTTCTATAACGCCTGTCCATGTGATAAGATTAGAAGCATTTTTGATATTTTCTATGCTTGTGCCCAGTGAAAAGTAGAGAAAATAAAGGGAAGATAAACATGTTAAGAAAAAGATTCTAGTATCAAAAATAAAACATTCAAATATTATGTTTTCATTGTTCTTCCAGACCTTCCCCAAAAAGTAAGAAATTCATCCCAGACTTTTTGTAAAATATATTCATTATGTGTTAATACCATGGAGACATTTTTCATTTTGTTACAGATTACTGGAATCTTCTAGAATCGTGGGTCTATAAATCTTGCTTTCTAAACTTTCCAAGCTGTAGTGTCTCCAATCCTAAAGAAAAATAATCCCTACCAATCCTGTAATAGCCAAAAGCCAGAAATATTTAGGAAAAAAAAATGTAAAATTAATTTTATAGAGAAAACTGATGCATATTTTGAGACAATTACATGGGAAAAACTTACTATGAAAAAATTAAAAAGAAGACATTTTTAATTAATTACATAGCTAATTTCGCTTTTAGTAAGAACTGTTTCGTAAACTGTGTTTTATAGCATTATACCTTGTTTATTTCACAGATTCAGAATATTGTATAATGGAACTTTATAACATATTTTATTTTAATGTTATTTTTTAAATATAATTTCAATATTTTACCATTATTTTAATGAAATTTATTAATGTTACAATGTATTAAAAAAATCGTAAAAAAAATTCCCAGATCTCAGGATTAAAAATTTTCTATAAGAACTGATCTTAAAATCGCCAAAATGTTGATAAGTTGCTAAATTTAGAATGTTAAATAAAAAAGTTCACATCACCAAAAGAGAAAAGTTGTTTAAGAGCTTTTCATTAGAAAAATGAATTTCGAAATGCCTATGTTTCACTTCTTGCTTAAAACCTCGAGTATCCTACTATTTATATTAGATATAAGAACAAGTTATAATACGTGAACCTATTCACCCATCCAAAAGATAACCATATATATTGGTGAATCACTAAAAATATTCCTCCAAAATGCTAATTCACACTCAAAATGGCAGTCGTAAAAACAGACAGGAATATCAGATTATTAAAATTAAGGACCTTCTGCCGATTTTGGCCAAAATTAAGGATTTTTAAGGACCAAAAATCGATTAAAAAAACCTAAGGACTTTTAAGGACTCTTAAGGACCGTACGAACCCTGTTATTGCAAATAGCAGTAATTAACTAAACTTGTATTTCTGTATAGTTAAAAAAAAATCTTCTTACCTTAATTTAATTTCATAATATCTACTTCATATATTATCCTAATATAAATGATTACACAATATTTTTCTAATTACAATTTTAATATCATGTAAGTACTATGTAAAACTACTTATATCAAGTAACAAAATCCCTAAGCTTTTCTCAGTCTTTAAGTCATGTCACAAAATATCTCAAGATCCTCGAGTAGATCCTCTATAAATAATTCTGATTTAACAAACTATTCTATCCAAACTCTAAGTATTAGATTACAATTACTTTCACCATCAACCATGTCTTCAATGTCCATTGATCAGAATAACACGTTTTTCACCTCATCAGCGTAATGAAAGAGTAACCAAAATATAAGATGCCTGCAATGAATATCAAATTATTGTAAAGTGACAATAAACATAAAAGGTATCTTCCAAAGGATCTATTCAATAAAATCAAAGTAATACTAAGCTTTCTGAAACAATGTGCCCTAGACATCAATACAACTGAAAAACCTGGGATCCATTCAACTAAATCTTATTGGCGCAGCAACTGGTTCAAGCCAAATACATTTAAATGATGCATCCATCTCTCCAATCAACAATACACCATCAAAACAAGTAGTTATGAATACAAGCTCTTGTACCACAAGATGATAAAGAATTTTGCAACTACTCAATCAATGAAAAACTAAGATGATTAAACCATTCATAGACAATAATTATGCTCCAAATGCAAATAAAGAAGATTCCCGATCATTTTATGGAAATCCTATACATAAAGAAGGAATCAACCAACAAACACACCTTAATATAGACTTACCTTCTCATGATCTAAATACTTCAAATGATTATAGTCACAATCCAAGCCAGTCAATAAACAATAAGCATCGTCATGAAAGCTGCCTTACTACACAAACTGTGTCAAAACAAGTACCAATTAACTACGATAAAATGTCTACTTTACCAACTTACTCCGATCATGAAAATAATTCAAAACAAATCCTATCCTTATGCTTTAAAAACTATGTACACTTCGAAACATAATCTACTATCTATCGTAATCATTTTTCCCAAAGAAAACATGACTAATCCAGAACTCCAAGAGAAGTTAGAAAAATTCAGTTCAATTAAAAATATTAGAGTGCAAATCAATAAAATTACTCATATTAAAAAAGGCGGAATAGTAGCCTTCTGTTCTTCCAAAGAAGACATTCATGAAATCAACTCAGCTTTGGAAAATAATGACAAAATCAACCATTTAATTACTTTAAAAATTCCTACCAAAAGAACTCCAAAATGTACCATCAACAATTTACCGAGAAATACAAAAGAAAAAGAAAAAATAGACTTAACCCATTAACGCCCAAATTAACAATTCTTGAAATTGATAGACATTGTTAGAAATGCATAAATTAAAAGTATTTCAAAAGCATTTTGAAAATTTTTAACTGCAACCATATTTTTTAAGCCGTCCTCATTTGAGGACACTGGGCATTTGTATATAAAAATGTAAAATTTTTAAAAATCAAAATTTTTTACATAAAATGATTTAGTTTTAATATATAAACAAACTAACAGACAAAATAATGTTAAAAATCAAAATTTATTTTAAGACGTGTAAGAAAACTTTTTTTTTACATTTTTAAGATAGATTTTTTTTATGGAAAAGAGGAAAGCATTGAATGCACAATGTTACATTGCATTTCATGCAATATGTTCTTGGCTTTGAGGCACAATTGTCATATTGGCAACACCTTTGTTTATCTCTTTTACCAATAACATGCTGTATTTTGTCGAATTTTATGTCAGGAAGCACGTTCGATCTCCATGTTATCCTCCTTTGTACTGGTCTTCCTAGGATTGCTTTCGAGTCGGCTCCTTTTTTCAAGTAGGTTACTGCAATGTATCTCCTAAAATCTTTGATTGACATTGAACGATGGATCCTTTTATAAATGAGATAGGCATTTACAACAGCCATATCTATCATCCTAGTAATAAGACAAAAATACCATTTCTTTCCTCGTATGGCTATAGAATGTTTCTCAAGAAGCCAATCATGAAGGTCGACACCCCCCATAAATGAGGTATAGGAACTTATAGCATGAGGCTGATTTACTTTCACCTTTTCTTTTTTCTCTACACTCCATCTTTGTACTGAAGATAGCGGCATTATTGTGTCAAAATTAGTGGCCAATGAAACACACTTATTGTCTTTCCATTTGACAACAAGAATTTCATTTGCTGTATCAAATTTACTATCTTAAAACCCTCTCTCTTTCTTACTCATTTTCTTGTTATCCATTATTGGGTATTTTTCAGTACGATTTTCTCGAATTGTTCCACTAGCTCTAAACTTCAGTTCTTTCAGTTTTTTTAGTAACGCATGACTGGTAAAAAAATTATCAAAATAAACACGATGGCTCTTCGGATCTTCTACAATAGATAGTAGATTTAGCACCACTTTTGTACCTAAAGGCAGTTTGTCAGATTCGGAAGTATTTGTTTCCTTTCCACAATACAGTGCAAAGTTATAACAGTATCCATCGTTGCCACACAGAGCCCAGAGTTTATACCCAAATCTAATAGGTTTAGATTTTATAAACTGTTTTAGTGTATGATGACCATAATACCGGACGATCATTTCATCAACAGACAAATTTTCATGGAAAATGCCCCATTTTTGAAAATTCTTGGAAAGCATTTCTAACAAGGGACGTATTTTAAATGATTTATCATTCTTGTTATATTGATGTAATTTATTATCTTGGAAATGCAATAATCTTTTGAGCTCTAAGTAGAAATTTCTAGTCATAGCATTCTTCACTATTGTTACTCCTAAATCATCTGCTTCTGCCCAGTAGTCCCGTTCACTGGGTAAAGTATGATAGCCCGAAAGTATCAGAAATCCTATAAATGTTTTTATTTCATCTTTAGTCACATTATAATTCAATTTATTTTTCATTTCGTGAGCATATCGATTAGTTTCCTCTACGATCATAAACACTTTCAGTAAAAAATTCTTCAAACAGCTCAACTGGACTCATATTATTAGTTTGCGCTGTCAATATATCAGAATTTCTCTTGGACAAATTTTCCAAATTCCCAAATGTGTAAGCCGGGCTTTCATTCGTCCATACAATTGACTCTCTTTTACGTTTACGGGAATTGTTTTCCTTTTTCTTATCCGGAATAATAGGGTTATCATTATCATCTGGCATTGTAATTTCTAATGTACCTGAAAACATCTGATACAACTGGAGTACCCAAATTATCATCATCGAATTGCTCTTCATCTGTTAGATCATCCACATCCGGAGGCATCGATATAATATCTGCTTCTATTTCTTCAGAAAAAAGATAAGCAGTCGCCTCTTCTAAGCTTTTAAATATTTTATTTCTACTCATTTTTCAAGATTTATTTATAGTTTTTCTGCAACAAAAGTAACAAACACTTAAAAAATAAATCTGAATACTGCATAAAAACTATACCCAAACGCCCAGTGTCCTCAAACGAGGACGGATATGTTTTCCTGTTTATTACGGATATATTTACAACAATAAATATTAACAAACATGCTAATGACACAATATGGGCTATCTAGATTATATTTATAACAAATTGAAAGAATTTACCTCATAAATCCAGTGCCATACAGTGGAACATAAAATAAACAACGCGATTACCAAAAAACGGGTAAATTATACTTTATCTTTCCCGCGCAATTTTACTTAGTTCCAAAATAATTGCACATCTCCCATTGTATGGTGGTGTCATCTATCGGACCAAATTGTACATATAAAAAATTTTTTTAATTTAATGCAGGGAATAACAATTTTTTACAGCGCCCTCAAATGAGGACACTGGGCGCTAATGGGTTAATTGCTAAACACTTTCAAATTAGAAGTTTGGATATCTAACCATCCTTTAAACTGAACAACAAAATAAATCAAGTCATCCAAATGGATAATAGACTGTACTCCATTGGCATTCCAAATCTTAATGAACCAAGGCACCTTTCACAGTGGATAGAGAAGACACAAAATAACAGAATTGTTCAGAGTTAAAAGATGCTCTAACATGATAAGATGAAAATGCTAGAACATCCTAAAAACTGCAGATATAGGAATTACTGCTCCTTTTGCAGAGGAGACCATAATATTACAGAATACAATGCCAATAACCCCAAGTGTATTAATTGTAAACTATCAAATTATGTAACAAACTAATTTCAATGTCAGTCATCCAGCATATGCACCCAACTGACCCCCATACGAAAGAGAAATGATAAAAATCAAAGCCAAAACTGTATATAGCGATATAATCTAATTATACAGTGAAACTGCCTACTACCTAGAGGCACTGTAAGAGCAGCTGGAAAACAATCAGTAACAATGGATAAACAAAGCACTGAAACCATCTATGCATTCACCACTTCCTCCAACTCCAGAAAAAGACCCAGGGTATCAGAAATGCTTTTGATCCAAAAGTATTAAATGAATTCATTTCTAGATTCTCATCTAAATGGACATCCAAGAAGAGTTCAGATAAAACAAAGTAATTACTGAATTTGCGACCAGTTCAGAAGACCTATTGCAGAATGAAGATAATATGGCTACAACAGTTGCTGAAAATTTTGCTGTTGTTATTCCCAAGGACGAAACAGTTGATAATGAAATTAGTTTCAGTTCTGCATTCAGTCTGAATAATTCTTCGAATATAAAATGCAATACTGAATTTAATAAAACTGGTTTTGAAACAGAAACAGCATCTCCAAGGAGCAATACTGTTACTGTCATTTCATTACCTGAAGAAACAAAATATATAGATGCTGCATATAATTAAGCAGATGGCATTAAGTGCAGTAAAACTAATAAACTTGAAATCAAAACTATCAATCCGGGAAGGGAAGACTCCAGATAACAATACAGTATCTACTGAATGTAGTTTCATTTCATAAGAACCATTACAGAATGAAAATAATATGGCAATATTAAATGTTGATAATTTTGCTGTTGTGTTCCCAAAGATGAAACAGTTGATTATGAAATTAGATCCAGTTCTGTGTTCAATTTGGATAACTCTTTGAATGTAAAATGCAGTACTGACCCTGTCAACTTATGAACCTACAAACTTGAACCTATGAACTCAACATGAACAAGAACTAGAACTACAAACTAAAAGTATGCACTAAGAACTAGAACAGTAAACTTATACCAACGAACTTACACCAATAAACTTATTTAGGTACTTATCAAAGTTTAAAATCAATATAACATACAAAGGCAATGCCCGTTCAATATAAACTTATACTACAATGTCTAAATTATTCATACAAATTTTATGTATATTCTTATGTACACTTTATGTATATTACCAAATTTCAATAAATGCCACACAGCTCAGTGGGGGGTAGCTCTAAACAGGAATGCAAAGGGACAATACCTATTTTACTTATAGGAATCGTTGGGTATCCCTTTCATTTCGACCAACCAACCTACTGAGCCGATGCTGCTCTTGCTCTGTATTATGCATATCATTTCGAAATAAAGATCACTTATGACTACTGTACAGTGTTAAACTGTTACTGTAACAAACATATATATACTATTTATATGAGATTAGAAAAAGGAGTAAAATTCTAAAAGCAATTGCCTAAGAGTAAATTTGATACCTTAGTTCCAGAGTGTAAAAATACTTTGAACAAATAATCAATTACTAAAAAAGTAAAAGTAATTGCAAAAAAACTAAATGTTGGTATTGAAAAAACTCAACATTTAAAAAATTAAAACACGTAAAAATTAAAAGCATTTTTTAGCAAAAGCTAAATTAGATATTAAAATCACCAGCATAAATTACAAAGAATGGCAGTAAATGGCAATTTAGCTTAACTCAAGGTTCATCACGGACTTATCAAGGGAAAAGTGTTACAAATTCGAATCCAGCTAAATACCATTACGCGTTTCGTAAAACGACCATAATTGAGACTGAAGCGTATTTACATTAATAGAAAAATAAAAGAATCAACATATTACAGTTGGTCTCAATTCTTATTGTTTCTTTTCCCGACGTGCTTGCCATAAATTTAAAATTAAAATACAACCGAAAATGGAAAAACTTTACAAAAAGCTTGGTAAGGTGAATGTACAAATAAAAATAAATAGCGAAATAGGCCATAAGTAAAAAAATACATAATTTTAAGGGAGATCACAATGAGCTAGAATAATTAAACTTATTAAAGTAAAATTAAAAATAAAACACAAGTGTCTTGCTAAGACCAATTGCATTATGTAGTGAAAGAAAATAAACAAAGTTGGATCCTTTGCAGTAGCTGTTACAAAAGTAAAAGAGTAGAAAAGCTGAAAGAGGTTGCCAGAATTAGAATTCTAAAAAATTAAGCAACCAGAAAAGAAGAGCAGTTGAAAATCACCAATTAGGTGCAATTGGGGAGCAGGGGAAAGTAAACGTCATGATGCTGAGCCAATTATGTACAATGGCCAGTGTGGAAATCTGGACAGAAGGGAGGGAGGGCATAAAGATGTAATCTTTGAAGGTCGAAGACGGACACTTTTTCAACAAAATGGCATCCAGTTCAGTGCTGAGTCATGTAAATAATTTTTTAATGTGAAGAACAAAATGGATAAACTTAGCAATTGTAAAATCTGGTCTGAAAGCCAATCTTGACCAAATATCATGAAAATGTTCTAATACTACTTTTTAAAACTATTTACATGAGCTTGCAGAGATATTGAAATAACAAGAAAATTACGATTGATCAACTTGTTTGCCTTTGGCTTTCGAAACAAGCTTAAACAATGCGATAGTTTTACTGAAATCTGGCATGCAGAAGTTTTTGCCATTTTATCTCTTCATTAACATCTCGTTGGCTTTCATTACCACAGGATATCAAGGGTGGGAATGAAGTGCAAACTGCTTAATTATCAGATAATGAAAAGATAATCTTTTATAGGTTTTTAGTTAAGATTCCCATGGCATAATAGTTTAAAAGCTGCTCTTGTAAATACTGGTATCATCACTAAATTGCATTGTGAATGACTAACATTTAATTAATAAACTCACACACCTACAGCAATTTTAATGGGGGGGGAGAAAATACCTAGAATATCTTCTAGCTTGGGTGAACTGCCAGAAGATAGGTTAAGTTACAAAGTTCTGCCATATTTTCTGCCTAGTTCAGACCCTACACTAACACACTGCCACATTTTATAGTTGCCGAGCTATGCTCTTTGACACATTTTTGTTAACATGGCAAATTTTTTCATTTTTAAAAATAAATCTTTCTTACAGCTGAAGTTCAAATAAAAAAGTTCTAAGGTTTTGCAAGTGATAAGATATAGTTTTTTTATAAAAAGTTCATGGCCATGACTTCGACTACCCAATTAGAACAATATCATTTTATGGTAATTTCCCTAGTTACGTCAGTTGTTTACAGACATTCCAATAATCTACAGAAGTTTATTAAATATTAAAAAAAATTCCATACAGATTTATCGGAGATATATACCCTGCTTTGAACTTGCATTGTGCAGCATAAAAATCAATGTATATATCATTATTATTAAAAAATGTATATAAAGATTTTATGCAAATCAAATGGAACACTTCCCTTCAATAAGATATGCATATAAGAGATTAAGTATTACAATGTTCTGGATCCATTTTCATTCCATCAAAAGAAATTTAAAATATTATATTCTTAATATATAATAGATGATAATATAGAAAGAATAAATCATTAAGATAGATAAATCTTTTATTAACATTTTATATACAATAAGAAAATTTCATATCATGTTTGTGATTGAGTAGCACCAGAAACTTTGCCTTTGCGAGCACATTTTGGGCATGGTCCTTCCCACCTTAAATAGCAGTCCCTAGGAAAAATTACATTATACTAAATCAATACATAAAACCATTTTAAACAAAATTCTTTATATAAACATGCATAATTAAATTTATACAGAAATATCGTAGAGATTAAAAAGTATACATAATAGTTATATTTCAAAAGAGAAATGCATCTATTTATAAAACCATAATGGTTTATGAAAACATAAACTTTGATTAGCTAGAACTGAAGAAATTAGAGGTAAAAAAGATTATGTATTTGAGGTAAATAATACAGCATTGGAACCATCTTTCAGTAACTCATAAGCATATGCGCTGGGATAAAAACTACCCCAACTGGAAACAATTTTAAATAAACACATTACCTAATCTATTTAGTCATCAGTGTATTTTTCAAAGCCATTTATTAGTTAATTCAAATGAAAAATACTTCAAGTTGACTTTTTTGGCCTGTTTGGAAGTGATTTAATAGTATGTTAACAATTTTTCTGCATGCAAGGTTTTTTTAACAAAGTATATTAAGCACCATAGCATTTACCAAAACATTCTGTACACTGTATATATATATATATATATACTCAACTACATTTGCTCTGGGGCTATAAAAGAGAATAGTCTTAGAAAATTGCCTCTCTTCAAAAGTAAAATGCAGTATATTTGGTAAAAATGTATTAATTCACAGAAAATTTCAGATTTAAGTATTGAGAAATGAAATTATTGCTTTCAAATTACTCAGTTTATTAAGCAATTATAAAGCTAAAGCTAAAAAATAAAGGCTTTAGCTATGCCAAATAGCAATAACCTGTAGACTGGCTATTTGACAGGCCATATGAAAGATAAAAATCTTACATTTCACGCAAAGGTAATATTCGCCATAAATGGCATACTAATGCAACATAATGGTCGCAAAAATGTGTAAATTAAAGAATTTCTAATGTCAAAATTTTCAAGATTAGAAAATTTGCCTTATTGAGGTTATACTGAATTTTATAAATACCTTGTAATATGGGAAATGAAATATATGGGAGAATTATTTAAGGATTGTAAGAACCATGATCCCCTACCTATTTTCACTTTTTGAATTTGCAAATTTTTTACTAGTTTTCTAGTTTATTCCAAAATTACTAGTTTTTCTAGTTTATTCTCTCAACAACATATAGAAAATTTGTCAACTTTCTCAGTAATTATAAATACCTTGGATATAACAAAGGAACTTAAAAAAATCAAGGCTTTAAGAGCATATTGTAAGATTAACAGAACAGCAATAAAGACTGTCTAATACTTAATTTAAGTAACTTGCAAGTATATAATATCTATTGCTCAACTTTTCTATATGAAAGTATAAAATGGAAGAAATTAAATACTGCAGAGTTTCATTTTTCAGCCCATGAAATGTACCAAAAACATAATATACTGGGTTGTTTAAAAACTACCTTTTCTTTGGGAAACAGCTTTTCATTCAAAGAGAAGACTTTTTTTTTTTTAAAAGAAGGAAATAACTTTAATCAACAATGTATCAACTATTTTGTTCAATTCCATTTGTCATCTTCCAGGCAATTTTATAATTCCACTTTTGAAAAACATCCGATCTTTTCTTGCAAATTTATTTTCAAGTGAAATTTAATTCTGCTTTCAGAAATGAAAGTACACAGAATTTTAAGAAAAAATTAAACAAATGGTAGACTGATGGTGCAATGTCAGAATTATACAGTGTGCAGTAACACATCTTAACCAAACTCCAGTTATTTCTAGAAAATTGCTAAAGATGTGATTATAGTTTGACCGTCTCCAACGCAACCCTGGCTGGCATTCTGCCAAAACACATAGACTCATCCAAAAGGGGTGTTATTATTTGCTGCGACATGAAAGGTTACGTCAAAGTCTTCTCTTCTCCGTAAAGAGATATACTGGAAGGAAAGAAAGTCCCCCTCCTTCCACCCTATTTTGAGAATAATTCAGTCCGAATGGCGCATGCGTTTTGCGTTCATGGTCGTGGATAAGGCAGTCGAACTATACTTGGTGATTTATTATTATCATGATGGAACACACCTTTACTCTTTCACAAAGTCTGGATATTTCTGTATCAAAGCATCTTTCAATTTAGTTTTGATGACAGTATACATTGAAAGAAAGTGCTCCATTTCTTGGTAAAAGCTCAAAATAAATAATGTATAATCCTACCAAAAACACAATCTCCTTTGATGTTTAAGCTGGCTTGTCAGCTTAGATTATAACCTTTTGCTTTCAGAGCTGATGTACAGCAATTACTGGGTCATCCAGTAAGTTCTGCTTTTTTTAAATCAAAGCATGTTTCCTTCTAGTTACTTTGTTACTACTGGTAAGGAATGACCTTGATTAAAGGTTTACATATACAGTGGTGGCCAAAATTGTGGACACTTTTGAAAATTTTTATGTTTTTGAAATTTGTATGCTTATAGACAAAGTTACGTTTTACAAAATGCAAACTTGTATATATCATTTTAAAGAGAATTTATTACTGAATTCAATACAAAACACAAAATTCAATTATTTGCAATACAAAAAAAGTTAAACGATAATAGTTATCGATATACATTAAATAGTGATAATTGCAGTGAGTTATCAGTACTTAGTAGGGTACCTTTATTTCTGATTACAGCTTCACATCGACGTTTCATTGAGCTGACAAGAATTTTAAACTCTTCTTTCGTTATTACATGATGCCAGGAAACAATTATAGCCTCAATTAGTTCCCTTTTATTTGATGGGCGCCTCATTCGGACAAGAGTTTTCAAACGGTACCACAAATTTTCGATAGGACTGAGGTCAGGACTGTTTCCTGGCCATGGCAACAATTTAATACTCTTTGTACGAAACCACTTCTTCGATATTTTGGCCGTGTGGCAAGGAGCAGAATCCTGCCGAAAAATAAACGAAACATTGTTGGGAAAGAGATCTCTGATGGAAGGTAGAAGTTTTGGTTCTAGAATAGTGTCAATGTATTTTCTGGCATTCAGTGTCCCATCGATGACACGAAGGCGACCAATACCATCTTCTGACATGCATGACCAAATCATAACACTAACTGGGTTCTTCACAGTTGCTTGAATGCAGTCAGGATGTAGCTCTTCTCCTATTCTACGTCTTACATATTTTCGCCCATCACTACCGAATAACGATATCTTAGTTTCATCACTCCATATAACTTGTGACCACTGATCATCTGTCAAATTAATGTGTTCCTTTGTCCACTGTAGTCTTTTTTTCGTTGCTGAAAATTAAGATAAGGCTTTTTTTGTGAAACTCTACCTCTCAGTCCAACATCTGTTAATCTTCTCCTGATTGTTCTTGAACTGACAGAAACAACAGATCATTCAGATCACTTCTGATTGCCGCTGATGACATTTTTTTATCTTGGAGACATAGTCTTTTTATTCTTCTGTCATCAATAGATGTGGTGCACCTTTTTCGGCCTTTTCGTTCTTTGTTTTTTATTGAATTTGTTTCCTGATATCGTAAACAAAACTTTCGGACTCCAGATGTAGTCACTGAACCACCCACCTGTCTTGCAATTTCAGCATAGGAAAGACCACTTTCTCGTAACACAATAATATTACATCTCTTTCTAGGTGTCCAATCTACTCTTTTATTTGATGTCATTGCTTTTTGACTAAATATTAAAAGTTTTACAAAAATTCCTATTTGTAATTGCAGTGTATAAGAAACAAGTCCTCCTTCTACTGAACAAAGCAAAATAATGAATCATTTCAAGTCTAAATATGATGTATCTATGTAAACTGTCAGTAGACAGTTACTAACATTTGATTGGTTCTCAGAATAAGAACAGTGATTGGCCAGGAAAGCTAAACATTACAAACCACTTCATAACTGTGTTTTTTATTTATATTAAAGTACATATAACTTTTTTTGTATTCCAAATAATTGAATTTTGTGTTTTGTATTGAATTCAGTAATAAATTCTCTTTAAAATGATATATACAAGTTTGCATTTTGCGAAACGTAACATTTTCTATAAGCATACAAAGTTCAAAAGCATAAAAATTTCCAAAAGTGTCCACAATTTTGGCCACCACTGTAGGTCTTTTTTGCTCACATTGCATAATTCTAGCATGAATTGTGGCATGACTTTTTACTTCAGTGTAATAAAGTTCATTTTCCTCATGTTATGATCTTTTATTTAAAAAAAAGAAAAAAATGCTAGTCAGACAGTTTGTAAAATTTGTGCTATACATGGACAAAGCACTATTTTTGATTACACAGTTCGACAGTGGTTTGAGAAGTTTCTAAGTGTTTAAAGATGACGCTCACTATGAATAACTTATTCTCCATAAACAAGGATCCATTAAAAAAAATGACGGTAGGTTCTGTCTTTCAGTTTAAAGAGCCTTTGGGCTTTAATATGTAGGATTATTAACAGAAGGGTGAGGATATTACAGAACAAATAGAACAAAAGATTTTACACATACATATTTTATTTTTTATTTATTACATTTATTCATTCAAAATGACCCTATGTAAAATTGGTCGACGATATGAGAAATAAGATACATAATTTAAAATGTCTGCAGTTATATTACTTTTAAATGTTAAATCTATAAATGAACTGCCAACTGTACTTGGATAGTTACTTGGCACCATACTGAGATTAATATGATGTTTCATAAAATCAAATGCCATTTCATTTTGTACAAAATACAGCAAACACCACCTGAATACACCGACTGTCTACATGTAACTCTCTAGCAAACGACCCTGCCATTCACACGTGATCCTGCATGTGCACAAAGCTTTGACAACACCGACATTTGATGCATTACTATGCATATACCCTTTGTCCAATTTTAATATTTTTTCTTTGTGTGTGTTTGCTAATGTGCTCTTCCATCTATCTAATGATGTATTTAGATTGATTGCAACATTTGTAGTTTCGAAGACATAAGCATTCATGCACACCTCAAATAGCATCTTAATTTTTGCTTTCCCATCAGACCACTATGGAGGAACATAGTCCCATGTTAAATCTGTCACTAAAATCCCATATTATACATTTGAAGAACAGACAGACTTAATATTCCAAAAAATATAGTACATGATCAGTTGAAGATGAGAAGTGAATAGTATAAATAATGTTACAAGAAAAAGAATATGAGGTAAGCCAAAAGTAATGTGAGGTAAGCCTCCATAGTAATACTGAGAGATGGCTGCATTCCAATATAGTAATGTTCTGCAAGCACCAAAGAGCCATTACATTATGACCATCCTGTTAAAAAGGAGGACCACCTTTAGACCTCAAAACTGCCAGCATCCAGCACGGCATTGACTCTACAAGGTGCTGATATGTATTCTGAGGTATCTGGTACCACACGCTCACCAACTGGTGCAGCAATTCCAGCACATTGCGAGGGGATAGCACAGCAGCACAAATTTGGTTTTCCAGGTGGGACCACAAATGCACTATTGGATTAATGTTAGGTGAATTTGGAGGCCAAGATATGATTTGAAAGTCACTGGAATGTTCCTCAAACGACTCCCTGACAATTTCGACCCTTATGACATAGTGCATTATCCATTAAACAGCATCTCCCGTCGAAAATACTGTTGTCATGAATGGGTGAACCTGGTCTGCAACGATGTTCACATAGCGCAGAGACATCAGGGATTCTTCTATGGGATTATCGGTCCTAATGTGCTCCATGAAAGCATTGACCACAACATAAGATCCCTGCATCTCTATCCAACTGTGCAACCAGGAGCCAGGGTTTTGTTTGGAAATCAGTATAACAACACATGCTCATCCATACGATGGACCAGAAACCGTGATTCATCAGACCATGCAACATTCTTCTAATGTCCAATTCTGAAGTTTCTTGGCCTGTTGCAGAAGCAGCTAGTGATGACATGCCATCAGTCCAGGGACATGCTTCGGCCTCTGGTTGTGTAGGCCCATACGCAGCAATGTATGCTGCACAGTGTGTTGAGAAATACTGTTTGGGTCACCACTGTTATAGCTGGTGGTGATTTTGGCTGTTGTAGCTCTTCAGCCACAGCGAACAATGCATAGCAATCTCCGCTCTCGTCTGGAAAAAACGCGCTGTCGGTGACACACTGCTGGCCAGCAACTTGTTGTTTCACTAGCCATACACCACTTTTGATTTGTGCTCACAAAAACTGCACGTGAACAGCCCACTAAATGCACATTTTCTGATACTGATGTTCCTAGTAGTCGAGCCACAACAATCTGACCTTTATCTTAATCTGATAAATCAGCTGCTTTTCCCATTATGTCATTAATTGCACTATGTTTGAAAAGACAATGCATAGCCGCTTTATATACTTCAACATCAGCTGCAAAAATGCAGTGGTTTTGTTCCTGAGCCAGGCCATTGTTATAGATGGAGGGTGGTCATAATGTAATGGCTCTTTGGCATATATTGGGACTACAAAAGAACTGTGTACTAAGGAATACTGCCACCAAATCAGACAAATTCAGAAAAATACTGTTTCCAAACAGCACCTTTACAATCATAAATCAAATCATAATGCCCATTGACCTAGGTGTCCTCAATCCTGACAGTGCTTAGCCCCACATTTTGATGAATGTCAAACAAAAACTGAAAGTCCCCCCCCCAATATTCAACCTTCAGATTTTCATCTCTTCAAGTCACTTCAAAATTCTGTGAATGGCCAAGGAGTTATCTTACTTGAAGAATGTCAAACAGCACCTCAACATTTCTTCACCTGAATTTCAGTCAGTGCATTTAATGTTTCATCATCAATCTTAGTAGGTATAGCAGAAAGAATGTGGTGCATCTTGAAATGAAATGAAATTTTGCAAACAAACATGTGTTTTTATTAATGTATCTTCACACTGCACAGCACAGACCTTTTTATGTGCATCTACAATTTTTAAATTCACAAAAATGTTGATTTTTATCTTTAATCCTCCAACATTAATGCTCATCTTAAAGTGGCCTTGCATATGCAGAAATTAGCTTCTACTCCTACAAAATGTCACTTACTGTCATTTTGCTTGGGTTTTGTTGGAAATCTACAATTTCCTATTTACCGCTGTACTGAAATATGGCATCAAGAAAAATTGTGATAATAATAAGAACAACTTTGCTGCCTCTTGCATGTAATCTGTGGGCTAACCTCCGTGCTAATTACTTTGTTCAATACACTTCATGCCAGTTATGAAACCTTCTTGACAAGTTTATGGCTTTTCCAAGTCCCCAGTTCTTATGAAATGCTGGCATTTCTATTCCAGTCAGTAAAAAGTGCTTGAAACAAAAGTTCCAGTACCGATGACTTATTAATGTGCTCAGTATAGTTTTTTATTACACCTATAAGTTTTCCTATAAAACTCGAAATTATATTTTAGGTTAGGTTATTCAATTATGGCAAAGCACATGAGGGCTATCTGCCTAAAGGGAGGGATGCCTTCGTGGAGGACTTTCTAAGGGAAACTGGCTTGTATACACGTTACACATGGGGAAAACCACGAAAACGCCCATGCAGCCAGCCCGTTCGCGGGATTCGAACCTCGGACCGAACTACCAGTGTTCAGAGTCTTTACCGCTCGGCTACTGGTGGGCTCAATTATATTTTAGAATAATAGAGGTAAAATTTTTTAGACATAAAAAAAATATGTTTCTTAGTTTAATTAGTTGAATAAATAAAGAACTCAATAGAATGACATACTTTTTAGTGCCAATCTCAGATTGTAAGAGAATATCTGGGGCCATTCTATGTACCACTGTTACATATTTGCACATACATATCTCTATAGAAAATGGTTTAGGGGAACTGGTCTTATGGAAAAGATAAAACTTATTTATAATATAGCATGAAAACTTGTTAGATAAGAGCACACAAAATAAAAACACATTGTTTTGAACTAAATATGAAAATCTCTTCTTACTGATGAAAGACAGATGAACAAGTAGCACAAATATCAGTGCGAGGATCAAAGGGAAAGATCACATCGTCAGATTTACACAATTCACAGATAAAACCCTTTCCACGGCAGCCCTGAAATAATAATTCTGGTATTAAATCATGCATATTAAAAGTAAAACTCTTATGTCCAATTATGAATTTTTTCATTTATTCATTCCTCATAATTAATAATTTTAATTCAGAAACATTCACACTTCTTATACACTTAACACAAAGAATTCACCCCCCCACACTTGGAATACATAACAAATTTTATTAGTGCAGCTAAGCATTATGATAATGTGTTAATAATTCTTGTTTAGTACTTTAATAAAAAGTTAATGTATTAACAAAATAACTGCTACTGTTTTCACTTAAAAGATAAATTTCTGACCAATGAAAAATTGGAAACATGGGATGGGAAAACCTATTGGCAATTGATAAAACACAAGA
Source organism: Stegodyphus mimosarum (assembly GCA_000611955.2). Taxonomy (NCBI): domain Eukaryota; kingdom Metazoa; phylum Arthropoda; class Arachnida; order Araneae; family Eresidae; genus Stegodyphus; species Stegodyphus mimosarum. Next base: position 642,891 of record KK117179.1, read on the forward strand.
CATTTACTTACCGTGGCCACCAAAAGTGTTTGGACACCTTAAGAATTTGTAGAAAAAGTGGTGTAGCCCGGAATTAAATTCAAATATAAAACTGAATATTTTTTCATATCATCTCCATGCGATTTTAAATAAAACCAAACTTTCTTTTTTGTTTTAAACTGACCTATTTCCTTTTTCTAAAATTCAAAATGTAAGGAATCACAGATAAAACACTCCACAAAAGCGATCATACATAGAAAACATTTTTGTAAAATTTCATAAATAAAATTATAGCCTTTTTTTTTTCATTTTGATGATGCTTAGAAATTTGTTCGAGGCTATTCTTCGCTTGTTTACTTCATTAATATTTTATGAATATTTAAAAATTTATCGTAGTCGTAAGGAAGCAACGAATATCACTCGAAATTGATAATTTTTTATGAGAAGGCTGAAAAATAGATCCGGGATATCGTAAAATTAGTAAATTTATCCCATTCTATGGTGCAGTATGAGACAAAATGCTTTGAAGAAGGAAATCAGAACAAAAATGAAGTAAGGAAACATCGTCTAGAAAAATTAATTTAACATGATCAGAGATTTATAGTTAGAAAATTTGTGAAAAATCTACATTTGAATGCTGTAAAGATTTCTACAGAATTTACTGAAACATTTTCTACTTTAATTTCACCTGAAACTGTTTGATGAGTACTCAGATCAGCTGGATGACACGTGCACTCTGCTTAAAGAAAATGTTTTGTAAGTGCCAAAAAAAAAAAAAGAAAGCGTATTTTCTTTCCTTCACAAAATCAATGGTAAATAAGCTGAAGCATATTGGAACCATGTCTTATTTGCAGATGAAAGCAAATTTAACATTTTTAGTTCCGATGGTCATATAATTTTATGAAGAAGAAAAAATTAGGAACTTAATTCCAAGACCTTGATTGGTACAGTAAATAAGGTGTCCTTATGCAGGGGTGCATGTCAGCATCAGATTTTGGTAATTTAGCATTTATTGAAGGCATAACGAACCATACTCTTTATTTAAATATTTTAAAAGATAATTTTAAACTACCCTCCCAAAATTTAAGTATTGAAAGCAACTTTTTTTTTATCAGGATACTGATCCTAAGCACAAGAACATGGCCCTCAACGTTTGCCTTTGGTGTGTTGTTATTAATTATAATTATCCACAAGTTTTAAAACCACCACCTCAATCACTAGATTAAAACCTAATAGAATGCATTTGGAGGAAATTACAGGTTAGAGTACGAAGACACAACATAAAAACGTAACTACTACTTTTTGATTATTGATTTTTCCAAAAACAAGTTTTACTATGCCCATAAAATAACTAATGTAGTTTTGCCAAGAGAAATTTATAGATATTATTAAAAAATTCTCATTCTCAAATATTAATTTTTAGTAATGAGTAAAGGAATATTTGACTGAAATGCGTCAGTCAGTCTTTCCCAAAGTGGGCGATAACGCCCCCCTTGCGGGCATTTGAGACCTAGAGGGGGGCGTTAAGGGGCCCAGAAAAAAATGGGCGGCATTGACGTGGGTTAGGGGGGCGATGGTTGATTTGTAATTTGATTTACTTTATATTTTGAATTTCACTAGAATTAAAACCTACCTACTACACAATAACGAATACTTAGTTTATATTTCTACCCTGTATGATGGTATAAAAACTTAAAATAGTTAACATAGATTTCGTAGGATAGCCCGCACGCCGTATGCACATACGTTGTAAAATGACGAAAAGCATACAGCTGTGTAAGTGCATGAATTGCCAAATGTGGCAAACATTCCGGGGGAAAAGACTAACTGCAGGAGCCAGTGCACTTATGATGTTGTGCTCCGTAGAAATACTGTCCGTTTTCGTTTGGAGAAACTTTCAGCACGTTTACGCATACGTCAGGTCTGCTCCGAGTTCATCAAAATAGGGTTGAGACAAAAGAGAAATGTTTGCTTAACATGCGTGCTTCCGAAAAAATGGTCTGAGGAAAAGTCCATCTCAGCGTATCGCCCCTTTTCAGAATAGAATCGTTGACAGGTGGCGGTTTTGCAATACGAAAACGGATTGTACGTGGTAGCAATCGGCTGGTTCATCGATACTTGTCCTAACTTGCTAAGTACGATCGAGTGTCGAAAGAGATAAACGAGTTTGTGCGTGTTTGTCTTATTCCTGTCAGTGCTTGCTGTATTTAAATCCTATATAAAAGCTCGTAATTTTTCTTATATTTTCATTAGTGGTTTCGCGCGCTATCTTTAAACGAGTATTTAAGTTCAACACTTTATTTACATATTTTTGAAAAAAAAAAAGCCATGTCGCAAGCAAAAAAGAAGAAACAGCAGAACAGTGCAGAATATATTAAATATGGATTCATAGAAAATTCGACAAACCCATCTTTGCCTTTGTGCCTTTTTTGTTCAAAAACATTTTCAAACGAAGCGATGAAGACTTCAAGATCATTTAAAAAAAAATACATCCAGATAAGAAGGAAAAAAACGTAGCCTATTTTCAAGATCTGGAAAAGAAGCATAATGCTCAGCCAAGTGTATCGAAACTTTTTTCGATGGCTGCTAAGCAAGACGATGATGGACTTTGAGGTTCATAGAATATCTCTCTGTTAATTGCTCAAACAGGTAGACCACACACCATCGGAGAAACGTTAATTTTGCTGGCGATAAAAGAAGTTATAACTACTGTGCTCCATAAACCGGCGGCAGATATAATTCGAAAAATTCCTTTGAGCAATAATTCTGTGCAAAGACGAATTGTTGAAATGGCTGAAAACATTGAAGAGTCATTGTGCAATCATCTGAAGATTAGTCAATTTTCAATTCAGTTGGATGAGTCCACTTTACCAACTAATGAAGCATGGTTGTTGTCTTACGTGAGGTTCATTAAAGATGAAAAAATATGTCAAGAACTTTTATTTGCTAGAAACTTAGAGACAGACACAAAAAGAGAAACCATATTTAAAACACTGGAAAAGTTTTGTGATGAAAAAGGAATTCCCTTGAAGAATATTATATCAGCTGCTACAGATGGTGCTCCAGCTATGACAGGGTCTCAAAAAGGCTTCATGTCGTACTTAAAAAACAAAATTCCTGATGTGATTGCTGTACATTGCGTTATACATCGACAGCATTTAGTTGCTAGAAATTTAAGTGAACGACTGTTTCAATCATTGCAACATGTCATCAGAGCAGTCAATAAAATCCGAAACAACTCTTTAAATGACAGATTATTTAATCAGCTTTGTGTTGCTAATGATGAAGATTTCAACAGATTGATCTTTCACACAGAAGTGCATTGGCTATCAAAAGGAAATTGTCTGACTCGTTTTTACAATCTGTTTGACTCTGTCATAGAGTTCTTGGAAAACAAAGACACAGCATTGAGCGAAAACCTCATCACATCAAAGAATGATATATCGCATACCTAACAGACCTTTACACATTGTTTAATGATATGAATCTCCAACTTCAAGGCGATGACTTGGAACTTAATAAAAACAAAAAATATCGTCGCTGCTTTTGTAGCCAAGCTGCTCTTACAGAAGAAGAATATCGGCAGACGTAAGTTCCATGATTTTCCCAATTTATCAGTGTCCTGCAACAACGATGACTTGCTCGTCTACTGCCAACATTTGGAAAATCTTCACAGTGAATTTATTGAAAGATTCCAGGACATTTTGAAATTGGAAATACCAGATTGGGTGTTAGATCCTTTTTCAAAAGCCAACATAGCAATATCACCCCAGCTGGAAGAAGAACTTATAGAACTGACAACGAACGAGGAAATAAAAAGCAAATTTAAAAATGGCTACCAACAATTTTGGCTACAAAAGTCAATTCCGCAGTTGTACCCTGAATTGTGGTCGATCGTTCAACAATTTTTGATATCATTCCCATTGTAATCTTTGTGTGTACGTGGCGTTTTACGACTGTTTTTGAGTAAAATCAAACCTGATATCAACAAACTTGTTAAAAATCATCAAATTCATCCATCCCATTAGATTACTTTAAAAACTAAAATTGATTACCTATCTATATTGTTTCTTTTAATTTGATTAAAATATATTATTAATATTATAAAGTGGCGTTTTAATTGCTCTCACTGGTAAAAATTTCTAGTTTAGAATGTAAGTTTAAACACCAGAACTGACTAATATAGCACACTATAACTAAATTAATTAAAGTAATGAAATTGTGGTTTTTAAGTTTTAGGAGTGTATAAAAAATGGGGGGCGATGAAAAATAATTGATTTTCAAAGGGGGCGGTAGAAGAAATAAGTTTGAGAAACACTGGCGTAAGTGTACAAACACTTTTGTGAGGCATTGTATCTTTCATATCCACTGTTCATCTGTTTAAGAAAGTGAATTACTTAAAACGTTAGTTCATCTGCCTAATAGCACCATGCAATATATATTTTGTACCATTAACATTTTGGTGATATGTTTTTGTGGAACCAATCAGAATACAATTACAAATAATATTTAAATACAATAAATTTCTAATAATACAGAAAAATGTCAATTGTAAATTTCTAGTTCTGTGGAGTGTCATCTGTTTAATTATTATGTAATTATTATTTATTAATTAATATTAATGATAATATATAATATTAATGATGACACTAATATTAATGATGACATTTGTAAGACCATTTACATTGATTTGTAATACTATTTATATTTAAAAGTCCAACTTTTTAGATAATAGGGTTTTTTGTCCTCCCTCTTTTTATCGTCTTTTCTGGTAAGCATTAAACGTATTTAACGGTTGACTTATTTTATTCAGCAAGTTCCCTTTGAGATGATAGGTTTTAAAGTTTTTCATACTGCTAGTTAATTAATAATTATACTTCAGTAAATGTAAAACTAATTGAAAAATGTAAAAATTCTGAATTAATTCTTAAAATCAGAATTACAAATCTACATAAAAAGAGTTTGCTTCTACACATATCACATAACACAGAGAACAGGCATAATGGAACTAGAAAATTCAGCACACAGACTTTTCAGAAAGAGGCCTGTTTTCATACACCAAGCTACTATTCGGAAATTCAATTTATTTTTAATTTTTCAATTTGTATTATTTAATATTGACCTTTTTTATGGTTTTTCACACAACTGCTGTTTAATGTTCACACAAAATACTTCAGATTTTAATCTTTGCATTATCAGTTATAAGAAAGCAATGTTCCATTACTCAGGATATTTATGGTAATTTGATGATTTCTAACAATCTTTTCTCATTAGTTATATACCTAATATTTATATATTTTTTCATGAGAAAATTTATGCTTTATGATGTTTTGAAATTTTCACAGATCACACAAATATTTTTGCCTTTCTTCAAAACAAGAATGATAAACACATTCACTGAGCAATTTTCTGCAATACTTTCCATTCTTTGAAGTATCACACGATTTTCCTTCAGAACATCAGTTCTAATCTGATGTCATATATACTGCAGTTCCTGATTAATTTCCTTTATTGTTAGCTTCTTTTCCTCCAAAAGGATGACATGGGTGTGTGTATGTTTATATGTATCAATAGCTCAGATATAGTAAGAGCAAAACAATAGCCAAGCCCTAAAGCCCAAACCAACTCTAGAGCTGCAGAATTTTTGGCAGAAATTCTTCAATTCAAGGTGACTTTGTCAAAATTCAATTTAAATTTTTCTAGTTAATATCAAATTAATTATCGCTGGATTTATGAACATACTTCCCAGACTTTTGCAATCCTTCTGGAACCGATAAATATTTTTATTGTTACACAGCCAATAATTTTAAACTCCTATACTAAGACATCTATGGTTTATAAAACCTTTGAAATTTTTGAATTTTATAAAGCTGACCTGTTATCTTTTAAAACAGAAATGATGATGATAATAATAACAATAATATTAAGAAAACAAATACGGGAATTTCTCTCTGTTCAATGAAATTATTATTATTCATTATTATGGATAAAAATTATATTACATGTCTTCTGATAACAACTTTCTTCTCCCATATTTATAGGAGGGAAATATATAAGTAAAAATAATGTACATATTTATAATTAATACAAATATATAACAATAATTTTAGAAATATTTATTATGCTTAGCTTTCGTTTATGAAGAAAATCACAGGGAAAAAAAAATTCTTCAACTCCTCATAGCCCATTAAAATTATTGACAATTATTCATATTTATTTTTATTACACAATTACTTAAATTTCATAATTATTACTTAATGTTTATTTATATGGATCCAATAACTAGAGTATTCTTACTTGGCATTGTTGTGTAATGTGTTGAACAAACATGGCATGGATTTTTTCAAGGTATGTTAACAAACTTCCTGATGAAACATCAATGAGATCTTGAAGACTGTAAATATCAGCACTTTCGACAAAATGCTGTCTGTCTTTCAGCTGCAGGAGCAATTTTTCTTCCAAAGCTGTGTGGCATGTCAAAAAATACTTTTTCATCAGCAAAATATCCTCTCTTAATTTCTGTAATATCAAAATTTTACAATTTTAAATCCCAAAAGTAGTAATTTAATGGATAAGGCTGACATCTTTAAAGGAAACAATTTATTACTGCCTTTGCAGATACCAACTTCAATGTCTGATAACTAAACTAACAAACAAATCATAATACACAATAAACTAAAAATACAACCCATTCAGTATGGATACTCATTACTACGTTACAAGCATCAACTACAAAATTCTTCAATAATATGAAATATAAGTAGAACCTCATTTTTAAACTTACAATTGACTACTACATGAATACATGGTAATTTTATGTTTCATGTTACTAGAAATTTCAATAATCAAAATTTGTACTCAACAAATTCTCAGAATAAACTGATTTTCAGATTAGAATTTATGACTTTTAAATTTACTCTAAATCCCATTTAATTAAAGCAGCAGAGAACAATAAGACTGCACGCACAAAGTTTGAAGCCAATCATCTTTAATTATTTTTAACTTTTATCAACTTGCTGAAGAGATCCTGTATTTAGACTTTGGAATTCAAGAAATGTAGAAGTTTCTCTTATTTTGCATTATTTTATTATTAGGTGGATTAATTTTCCATAACATAATGAATGCCAATAGTCAAGGCTATTTTGCCTGATGCATCATACATATTTCTCTCCTTTGAAAAAGAATTGAAATCGCTAAAAACACTTCGATAAACAGCAAACTTTTTAAACTTTAAAAGCTGAAATAAACCCAATTAAAAAAAAATTGGTAGGTTGCAAAATTTCATGCCAACAATATTTTCTTCCCAGATTTGCACAACAATGGTTATAACATATCCTATCTTTACTAAAGATCCTGCTTCTTTAAAACAATTATTGATCGTGTTTAATATAATTTTATATCAAAGAACCTAGTTTAAATATAACGCACCACAAGCAGACTTTAAATGCCAAAATAAAAAATTTCATTTCCAAATCATTCAATATTTTGATATTTCAAATTTCTGAGGACAGTGGTCTAGTCATCAGCCAGGTAGGTATTACTTCAAAATTGCATCCAAATTTATGGCTAGTGAGTTTGACCTCCTAATCACTGAAATCTTCGCAAAAGTCATGTTTCCTGTTTGCAAAGTCACTGTATATAATCATTTTGTTCTGAACCTCTAACCTCATTAGGCCTACAAATTTTATCATGGCTTCAAGAAGGCAAGGAAAAGCACCTGTTGCTGGTCTAAGCCATAGGCATTTTAGAGGTGTTTGCCCAAATCTGCCCCAATCTTGATGGAGGGTCCGCAAGACGAAAAGTCAGAAAATCTCTTACTCCTCTTTCTCAACTATCAAATTTCACCTTGAGAGTAAGTATTTTAAGTACCCCTATAAGCACAAATACTACACACTGACCAACATCATGCTTTCTGTGGGACTTGAAACAGAACCCAAAGCTATAGCTGCTGGTTCAGATACAGGACATCAGGTCAGCAGGACATCTTTGTGGTTGTGGAGGTTATGACTTCACAGACACATTAGCAGTTGATTCCTTTCCATTAGGCAAATCATAGACTTCCTTATTACAGAGGATCATTAATTTTTATAAGCTTTTCTTTAGCTCACTCATGGTGTTTTGGGTTACCGTCAAAAGCTTGTCATGAATTTCTCAATTATTTTCTGAGAAGCTATCAAGCTGAAATTTTACACACATACTATATGTGGAAGACAATACAATACTTTTTATAACATTTCTCATAAGATTTATCTCAGAGTTCCACAAAAATATAAAAGGGTTTCTAGCAAAATTCACATTTTAATTTCCTAAACCAAAAGAGTACTATTACTGCAAACAAGTACAACAGACTATTACCAAATCAAACACGAGTAACTGTATAATTTTATGCATTTGCTACAAAATACAATGAAGTACAAACAAATAAGGTTATAAAAATTTAATTCAACTCCCTCACTATTGTAATACAAATGAAAGAAATACATATATTGGGTTTTAACGAAAGTTTTCCACCACCACAAATATCATATGTGCAAACAGTTCACGTAGGCATATTTAATCATAGTTTGTCAAACCATTATTGGCATTTCAAAGATAGAGACTTATCTTAGAACACTGTGTTATTAAATTTGTAAAAAAAATATTATGATTAAAAGCAAGGTGCCTGAAATGGAACTATCACACTATCAGATTAGAACGATCATTTACTTTCAGTTCTGTTGCAAAAAGTCAGCAACCACCTGAGAGCTTGCTAAGGAGTTAGACGTTAATGCCATGTCCATTAGTCATGCTATTATGCATCGCATACACTTGATATACAAGTTCAATCACTGGATGCCACATGAGCTGACTCAAGCAGATAAGGACATTTAGGCCTGCACTAATCTGCTCGAATATCAACGCAAGAACAAAATTCTGAATCATATCATCACCTGTGGTGATAAGGGGATTTACTTACAGGCCAAAAAGAGGGTTGGTCTACACTTGATGAGCCCGCTAGCAGCATCGCAATGTGCAATTTGAGTAACAAAAAGATCAAGCTTTGTATCTGCTGGGACTGCCATGGTATTATCCAAAAAGAGTATTTGGAAAAAGGTAAAACCCTCAACAGTAAGGTGTACAGTGAGATGCTTGTTCATGCTGATGCTGCTATTCAAGGAAAAACATCGAACTGAGTGCCAGCACAAAAAGGTAATGTTCTATCACAATAATGCAAAACCACATGTCTGCATTCACCGACTGGACTCTGTACGGACTCGAATGGGATCTTTTACCACACCCACCATATAACCCCGACATCTCTTCTTTGGACTTTTACATTTTTTCACACCTGTAGCTACATCTTGCTGGTGCTATCTTCCATTTTGCACAGAACATCCAAAATGAAGTTGATCTGTTTTTGGACTCATGGCCACAAGTTTCTTGGACGAAGGCTTTGAAAAATTACCAAAACATAGATTTGAATAGAATAAATATCTAGAAATAGAATCAATTTTAATCAAATTAAATTATTTAATCAAATAAAAATAAATATATTTAATAAATTATTTAATGAATCAAATTTATCAAGGAAAATCATAGATTTGGGTGGTGATTACTACCAGCACTACTTGCTTTCATTTTTTTTCCCCTTAACTTTATTAAGAACATTTTTTGACGGAAAATTTTTGTTACAACCATATATATACAGCTATATAGGAGACATGTATCTAAATCACAAAAATTTAATTCATCTAACTCATTATTGTAATACAAATGAAAGAAATACAGATATGGAAACATGTATCTAAATAATTCATAAACTTAGTTTAAAAAAAAAAAAAACTAATTCAGGTGTGGAGGATAAGGGAGACTTTGTTTTCCAAACGAAAAGTATAGAATACATTACTCATAGTAAATATGGCTTTTATGTTTTCAAAATAAAACTAAGGGGGTAACAATTACATTAGACTCAGAAAAGGTATCAATTAATGTAGTTATTTATTATAAATATTCAGCTACACAGCATTTCTTTTTATTACTATACATTATACATATATTCCAGTATTATAAATATACAGCTACACAACATATAGTGATTCCTAAATTCCATTATTCATTTTTTAAGGGCAGTTACATTTACAAAGAGCTGGATGACAGAAAAGTTCTATTCCTAAAGAAAAGAATGAACAATAAATAGCTCACTGGTAAGTGGAGAGAAAAGCTATAGGTTAAAAAAATTGCTTCGGATACAAACATAGCAAAATATTTTGTGCAAAAATACTAAATTCTGCAGTAATTTTTTATTTGCCCTCTTGTTAACGCAAACACCTTTTCTTAATGGGTTACTATTTAAAATTCATAACTTTTTGAGAGAGTTCTAGATCAGGGTTATTCAACCTTTTACACTCTGGGGAACCTTTGAGCTTACCATTTTCTTGAAGCAACCTCTTGATCAAAGAGCAGAAAAAATAGGATATCAAAGCTTTATCCTACTCAAATTTATAAAATTATTATTGCATCTTTATTTTATTGCAATACAAACGTCTTAATAAGATAATAAATGGTTAGGTAGCTAATGTTTTTTTTTTTTGTTTGTTTTCTAAAATATATTCTATGAATAATAAACAAAAGGAACAATACCTTAAATTATAACAAGTTTTCGTTTTTGTCGCAGTGTGCAAAGAGAAAGATTTTTCGTATACATAGGTTGAAACAAATGCCATTAGATGTTTCACGGCTCTTTTGGCAATCTCGGGATATTTTTTCCTAATGTAAATCCAAAAACGCATAATATCAACTCGACTAAATTTTAGTTTCAATTGAGTGCCAGTCGATTCATCAATTTATTGTTCTCTTTCTTTTATTGGGAATTCAGAGATGTCACAGTCTTGAAAGGGATTTTGGTCCAAGATTATTTTCCTTTATGAACAGGAAAATATTCAAGAAATGTTTTTTGCAGATATGATAAATGTTGAACCAAACTCATTTATACCTTTTTATTGAGATTAGCATAATTTTCTATTGAAACATTGCACAAATTAGTAAAGCGGTCAATATTACCTTTCAAAATGCAAACTGCCCAAAATTTCAATTTTAAAACAATAGCATCAGTTTTACTTTGTACCTTCAAAATACCGATATTTGTTCCTGGCAGCGATGTGTCAAGCTCAGTGAAATAGGTAAAACTATCTGTTAGATACAGAACTTTCTGAATCTAAACTGCGTCATTTAATTTCGTGTGCAACAGTAGTGTTTTATGTAAACTTTCCATACTTTCACACAATAAATTGAAAAGTCTTGAATTCACTGACCCTGATTTGATAAAATTTACACTGCTCAACACTGAAAATGGAACACCAAGAAGGAATGGCCAGAAAGTGATGAAATTTGGAAAAAAGACAGAGACAGCAAGCAGCAATAAGTGATCTTTATTTCAAAATGACAGTCAGAATACAGAGTGAAAACGGCATCGGCTCAGTAGGATGTAGGACCACCGCGGACAGCGATACACGAAGAAACACGTCTAGGCATAGAGTCCATAAGAGTGCGGATGGTGTTCTGAGGAATGGCTCTCTATTCCCTTTCAACCATTTGCCACAGTTCGTCTTCTGAACTAGGCAGGGGCACAGTCTGCAAACGGCGTCAAATCACATCCCACACATGTTCGATTGGTGACAGGTCAGGAGAGTACGGTGGCCAGGGAAGCTTCTCTATACCTTGCAGAGCATGTTGGCAGATGCGAGCACTGTGTGGTCGAGCGTTATCGCGCTGAAAAATTGCATTAGGCAGCCCCTGAAGGTAGGGGATTGCTACCAGCCGCAGTACATTATCCAAGTATCGTTGGGCCATCATAGTGCCCTGAATACGAACTACAGGTGACCTGGAATCGTAGGTAATAGCACCCCAAACCATTATGTCACATCAAGGCGTGGTGGGGCGTTCTACAGTTACTGCAGGATCAGATCTGTCTCCACGTCGACGCCACACACATATGCAGAGACTGTCACTGGATAAACAGAAGCATGACTCATCTGAGAACATGATGTTTCGCCATTCTGTCATCCACATTGCTCCAGTCTGGCAGCATTCTAAACGTTGGCGTCTATGCTGTCGGGTCAATGGCAGTTTTCTTAACGGACGCTGTAAGTGCAGGCCACGTTCAGCCAATCAACGGGAAATGGTTCTGGTCAACACGGGAACATCCAGAGTATCTTGCAGATGCTGCAGAATTGTGATACAAGTGATTTGCAGGACCACCAGAGCTTGTCGGCGGATGCGTCGATCCACACGTGCTGACGTCACTCTGGCTGTACCTGCACCCCTCTTTCTTCCCACATTCCGTTGTTCCAACCATGTTCACCATAGCTTGCACCATGCTCGCATTCATGTGGATATCAACTGCGATTTGACGTAAGGACCAACCTGCCCTTCTCAGTCTGATTACCATACCCCTTGTAAAATCGTCTATCTGCTGGAAGTGCTTTCGTTGACGGCGGCCTGGCATTCTCTCCTATTACACGCATCCTCCTGGACAAAAACCAACTTTCTTCGATAGTTTGTCTGCCTGAAATAATGACACGAATATTGCCCATTCTACACGTTCCTTCCCTTATATCTTACTTGACGTGTGTCGGAGAGCTGTGCATTTCACATCACTCGCATAACTCAGTGATGTGAGTCTACTCTAAAATTTGCATAAATGCCTGACCACTCCTTGGTGTTGCATTTTCAATGTTGAGCAGTGTATAATTTTAACACAATCATTAATCCTTTTTTAAGCTTTTTTGGCATTTTCTTCACTGCAAGAGCTTGTTGACGGAGACAACTATAAGTACATCTGATGTGATGATTTTTTCTTTCATGTGTGCAACTATGTTGTTCGCTTTTCCAAGCATTGCTTTAGCTCCATTGGTACATACTTGGTGACATAAATCCCAAGATATATCTGTTTTTTGAAGTGTGAATTTACAAAATTAAAAATTTCTTCCACAATTGTTCTAGTTAGTAGATTTTTTCAAATTAGCATATCTTTTTTAGAAGCTGTTCCATGTATATATCTCACAATAAGGAGCAAGATCGATAACATAGCTATATCTGTAGTTTTATCAAGTTGAATAATACATGTTCAGAAGCTTTCAAACATCTTATGAGCTATTCGCAAAAATTAGACATACCTTTAACATACTTTGAAATTGCAGTATTCGAAAGGGGGTTACAATCAATTAGTTTAGCATATTCTTCTCCAATCTTGGTAGTAACTACATCTTTTACACATGGTTTAATTAAGCTTCCTACGACTGTATAAGCTTCCCCCTATTGAGCAGTACATTAATTGACATGATAAGATGCTTCCAAAGTATTATCATTATCGTTTTAAAAAAGTTCTTAAAGGTAATTTTTATATTCTTAAACTCATTACATTTTCTTTTAAAATACTCAACATTTTTATTATGTAAAGTCGCATGATTTGTTTTTAAATGTCTTTTCAATTTTGAAGGATTTAAATTGCAGTTGTGCATAATATGTTCACATTCAACGCATAAGCCTTTTGGTTCACTTTCATCACCAATACAGGTAAAACCAAATTTTATGTAGTCTTCATTATACTCCTGCTTTTTATGAATGGGTAAATCTGAATCACCTGACAACTTTTTCCTACTAACATCTGATTCATTATCACCAATAGCAGTGAAACTATTTTCTGTATCTGTTGTATGAAGCTTACCAGTTTTTAACCCCATATCCATTATTGCTAGGGTAGTAGAAATTACAAATAAATAACAAAAGTTATCAATTATGATATAAAAACAAAATAAACACTCAATTTGTATGCTTGAGCGTGACTGTATTTAACAGACAGAATGAGGTTAACAGCTGATTATTTGAAATAACTCTCTCATTTACTCCCGTCTAGACCAATTAGAGTTTCTCAATCTAAAATGTGTATTGAGCATGTGCAAAAATGCTCCAAAATGTATTTTTCTGAATCAGCTTGGATACCACAATTGGCGCACTCTCGTAAAAAGCACGAAAGAAATGTGCCAAATAAGTGGGCAATTCTTCACCTGAGCCAAAGAACAGAAAGTAATATGCGACCTAATGTGTCTTGATTAATGTATTTGAAGCATGTGAGTAGTACAAAATTTAAGATTTTATTTTATTTTGACTAAGAAAATAGTGATAACTTGCGGAACCCCAGACAAAGTTCCAGGGAACCTAGGATTCTGCATAACTCATGCTGAAGACCTCTGTTCTATATCTTTCCCAAGTTTTGGGGTAAAACTTCATTTTAACTTTGCTTTCCCTTATGATTTTTCTTTCCATGTGAAAGGAACCTATATAATTTTTTGGAAATTACATAAAAATAATTATAGTTTTTAAGTTCCACAAAAGGCAGTTAAAATTTGAGTTCTTTGGGTCAATAAAGTTTGAATTTAATTTAAATGACTTGTCACCAGAATCAAAAAAAGCTGGCCACTTCTGATTTCATTTTTGCTTTAGACCTAATGTGTCTCTTCTGCATGTCAAGTGCAATTATTTGGCATTTAGGAAGAAATTCATACTGCATAACTAAAGTCCATCATAACCAAAGCATAATCTTAAAATTGTATAGAATATCTGCAGAATGAAGAACTCAATCTTGCAATGGTAATCCATACTTACCAACCTTGAAGAAGTAAAAATCAGAAGATATTGAGGGACAGGAATTCAGAAAAACGCATAAGTGAATTTAACAGAGAAAACTGACATATATCTGAATATTTCAAAACAATTAGAATGGAGAAAAATTAATAATAAAAGTGGAAAATTAGAAAAATGAAATTACTTTTACAGTAGCTTTTTTTGCTTTGCTAAGAAATCAGTTCAGAAATTGTGCTTTACACAATTTATTATAAGTTTAAAGACCAGAAACAAAATATTAAGAACAGCTAAATGAAAGACGACAAAGGGAATTTTTGAAAGTTTCATATAAAAGTTATTGTGGACAAAAAAAATCACTACACACAGACAGACACCATTGCAAAAATAGTAAAAACATGCAGGGACCCTAATTCATGCCTTTTAACTCATTATCAAATTTTTGGACTGAAAATGCTACCTGCCTTACCAACATATTAGGTTGCCTGAAAAGTCATGACACATTTTTTTTCTATGTTCTTTAAAGGTTGTTTATTTATACAAAAGGACAATGAGTAGTCAATTGTATATTGCACATTTTGTTTGGTAGCTTTCTTTTAATTAGCCTCGCAATTCCATTTTCAGAAAAGAATCTAGCTTTCTCAGCGAAAAACTGAACAAGGTTCTGATTTACAGCCGCCTCATCTGAATTGAATCTTATACCATGAAAGAAATTTTAAAGAGAGTGAAACAAGTGAAAATCTAAGGGCACAAGTTCAGGCAAGTATGATAAGTGAGGCAACACTTTCCATCCAAACTCCAACAGTTTTTGTCAGATAGTCAAACTTGTGTATAGTCTTATTTTCAAGCTCTTACCAATGAGCCAACAAATCATTTTGAATGCATGCAGCTGCCAACTGCACTCATTTTAATGAATACACTTCTAGAAACTTCCAGAGCTGATTAATTGTATAGAAGCAGCATTCCATCCTGATGATGTGAGATAACACAAGTTTGATCACTGAAAAAAATTATTGGTATTTGATTAAAAAATGTTGCTACATACTCACTTGATATTGTGTCCTCAGATTTTCATTTGTTTCATCATCATCCACAGCATGACAGCCCAGGATGGGCCAAGGCCTTCTAATCTAGATGTTTCCAGCCACCTCTATTAACAGCCATACTCCTCTAATTTTTAGTTTTAAGGACTAAAAAATTTTTTTCTAAAGTATCTATCCATCAAAGTCTAGGTCTTCCTCTTCTTCTTGTGTTACCTGGCTTAGTTGAAAAAATTTCTTTTAATATGTTACTGTAGTTCATATGGCTAACATGTCCAAATGAGGTGACTTATTTTAATGAAACGAACAACATCTGGCTATTTGAACATTTGACATAATTCGGTGTTGCATCTTCTGTGCCAGATACCATTTCCTGAATTCCTCCGAAAACACTTCTCAAGACCTTGCGTTCAAAAGTACCCAAGATCCCTTCCTCCTTCAGATTCATAGTCCAGATCTCTGAAGCGTAAGTACGGACAAGACAGACTAGGGTCTTGTAGAATAATAGCTTAATCCTTCCAGATAAAAAGCCAGATCTAAGAAACTGCTTTAATCCATAAAAAGCTTTATTAGCCACAACAATGTCTCTTTATTTCAGGTAGGATACCATTGTTTTTGTTTAACATCGATCCCAGAGAAATGGAACCATTTCTAATTCATAATCCACAATTAAGAGACGAGTTGGGGTGTAAGTATTTCCAACAATAATCACATACTTAATTTTACCAAGCGATAATAATAAGGCCCTCTGGTTTAGCCTCCCTCTCAACAGATTCAAATGCTTCTATCAGACATTTTTTGCTTCTAGCCATCAGTGCTGTGTCATCTGCAAACACCAGCACTTGGATAGATTTTTTAAAAATACTGCCCATGGTGTTTACTTCAGACTTTCTTCTGACACTCTCCAACAAAATTTTAAATACACGGCATGAGAAAGCATCTTCTTGTCTAAATCCCTTATCAATGACAAAACTACTACAAAGGTATCCTTGAATCAGAACCAAGCAAAAAGTCATACTGAACATTATTTTTACCAATTCTATGGAGGAAAAGTAGTACGTAGCTAAAATAGTTATATAGCAACTCATGATGCGGCTAAAATGTATTTATGTAACAAACCAGGTTTGTCCATAGCACATGACTGTTTTGGCTAGAGTGCGATGTTGAACTGCATGGATGACAAGTTTGTTACGTGAAAGCAGATTGCTACACTGCTGGCCACCGTAAATGCAACACCCTGAAGGAAGCATGCAAATAACATGAAATTTACAACATGCATTAGCGGAGGTGAGATATGCAAATGATTAGAATTTCAGCGCAGATGCACATCACATGTACCTGTGGTGCCACTTCAAAGCACTATTTAAAGCTTGGAGTTTTCGAAGATTTCAAGTTCGGCAATTGTGTTTTTCTTGTGGTTAAAAAAAAAATCAATTATGCCTCGTAGTAAACAACGATCATCATTTAATCAAGTATCCGAGTTCGACAAAGGAAGGATACTGGCCTACCGAGAGTGCGGATTATCTTTCAGGGAAATCTGTAGTCATGTTGGACGAAACCAAACAACTGTAATGTGGATATGTGACCGTTGGTTGCAGGAGGGTATGACGGACCGACGTGTTCAATCGCATCCACCTCAGTGCACCACTTCACGTGATGACTGGAACATTGTGCGCATGGCAGTGATGGATAGCTCAGTCACATCATGAACCATAGCACAGCACATTCAGTCTGTAACACATCATCCAGCGTCTGCGCGTACCATTCGACACCGTTTACAGCAGAGTGATCTGTCCGCAAGACGTCCATTGCTTCGTCTACCCTTGACGCAGAACCACAGACCTCTCTGCTGCCAATGGTGCGATGAAGGAAGGATGTGGACAGCAGAATGGAATAAAACTGTCTTTACTGATGCTTCTGTCTGCAACACCACGATGGTCAGATTCGAGTCTGGAGACACCGTGGAGAGAGGATGCTGAACAGCTGCGTTATGCACCGCCACACTGGTCCTGCACCGGGTATTATGGTATGGAGCGGTATTGGATATCACTCTCGCACTCATCTAGCACGCATTGATGGTACTTTAAACAGCCAGTGCTACATCTCCGGGGTGTTGGAGCCAGTTGTCCTTCCTTACCTTCAGGGCTTGCCTACAGCCATATTTCAACACGATAATGCGCTACCACACGTGGCAAGCATTGTCCAAGGGTTCTTAGTCAATCCCCAGATTGAATTGCTTCCCTGACCGGCTCGCTCTCCGGATCTTTCGCCGATAGAAAGCATGTGGTCCATGGTTGCTGAACGATTGACCCAGATTACATCCCAAGCTACCACACCAGATCAACTTTGGTAACGTGTAAAAGCTGCTTGGTTTGCTGTACCCCAAGAACACATCCAAAGTCTCTTTGAATCAATGCCGAGGCCTGTGGCAGCAGTGATCTCCAACAATGGCGGCTACTCTGGCTACTGATTCTGGAAGGAACCACACTTCACAGAAGTCTATAAATTTAATCATTTGATACTTGGTCAACATGTTATCTACTAAATAAATTTTGTGATATCTCTTGTCTTTCTTGGTGTTGCAATTTGGCTGGCCAGCAGTGTATTTACATGTAGTCAGCCAAAGTGCAAGAAAGAATATTTCAAGACAGATAAGCGTTTTAACTAATAATTCAATATTTCTTGCTTTTTTAATTTTAATGATTGATTGTTTTTGTATGTAATTATAAATGTGCCATCATTTTAAAAATGGCTGTTGCCTTTTGTGCATTGGTGAAAAGTTACGTCATAAAAAAATTTGAAACTTCTCAGTGCTATGCGGATAATCAAAATACTGTGTGGCCATAATTAAACTGACAGTGCTCACAGTGTTCTGTAGCGCGATCTATTTGCGAGAATGACGCCACATTTTGTAGGAAGATTAAACAAGACGGAGTACGAAGGATTCCGCGAAAAAACAAATTAGTTCCAAAACTCACCGCTAGGGGAATATTCGGTGCTGTGTAATAGAAAATAGAGTGTTAACAAATGAAAATTAATACGGAAGAAAATTACCTTTTATTATGCACATTTTCTGATTTAGTTCAAGTGCAGTATGGCAACACTTTTAAAAAAGCGTAAAATCTACATAAACACTGATAAAGTCTCATGATCTGCAATATCACGTACGCTGAGCAGCAGAAGAAGTTCTTTATTCAAATTTCACGTTACATCCATTGGCATAGTGCCAGCTGCTTGGGTTTTAAAAGACAATGTGTTATGTTTTGAATCAATCGAATTGAAAGTTTATGTGCAACGTCTCCTTCTTTAGTGGAGCGTGCGTTACTGGTCAAATTCTTTTACCTCAACCAGTGAAACACGTCAGCCGCCCTTCGTGCTTTTAAAATGCACGAAAAAGTGCGTAAAGGTAACGGTTCTGTGTCAGTTAATGGGCTAAAAGCAATGGTTGCGACGTTTGAGAAAACAGGTTCTCTGAAGGTTCAGTCAGGCAGAGGACAAAAACCTCAATCGAAGCAGTTGCCACGGTGATTGTCGGCAGAGGACCAGACAATATTGCTGCCACATCTAGCGCTCGTGAAGTAGCTCGGAATATGGATATGCCTTACAGTACATTCTGGAAAATCTTACGAAAGATTATCAACTTCTATCCGTACAAGATAAGCCGTGTACAGGAGTTACTGTACCCCGACCATGATAAGTGATTGACTTTTGCTCTCACCTTTCTTGCCAGAATGGAGGTGGATGCTGCTTGGCCATGGAAAATCTTATGAGGAGACGAGGCCCACTTTTACCTGGAACTGTGAATACCCAGAACTGCCAAATTTGGGATGACAAATCCCCACATGCAGTCACAGCAATTCCCTTACATTCACCAAGGGTAACTGTTTGGTGTGGGTTCACAGCGGAATTTATCGTAGGTCCATTCTTTGACGAGAACATTAGCCCGACAGGACCAGAAAACTGTTCTGTTATCGGAGAGAAATGTCGCCACATGTTGAACAGCTCTGTCATTCCGGCACATTGTCAGCAAAGACAATGCCTGGGGCAAATCATTTTCATGCAAGATGGAGCCCCTCCACACGTTGCTGTACGGGTGCAACAGATGCTACGACAGAAATTCACAACAGAAAGAATCATTAGCCACTACTTTCCAACTGCATGGCCACCTCAGTCGCCTGATCTTACCCCATGCGACATCTGGCTATGGGATTGCCTTAAGTCCAAGGTCTATCAAGGAGTGGTCCAGGACCTGGCTACATTGAAGGATAACATACAACGGACTGTACGGGAGATTCCTGCAGACATGTTACTTTCTGCTGTTGTGCATACTGTGCACAGAATGCAATATGTGGTCCACAAAAACGGCAGCCACATTGAACCTCATTTGACTACAAAATAAAAGGTAATTTCCGTATTGATTTGCATTTGTTAACACTCTATTTTCTGTTACACAGTGCCAAATATTCCCCTAGCGGTGAGTTTTGGAACTAATTTGCTTTTTCGTGGAATCCTTCGTCCCCCCGTCTTGTTTAATCTTCTTACAAAATGTGGCGTCATTCTCGCAAATACATCGCGCTACAGAACACTGTGAGCACTGTCAGTTTAATTATGGCCACCCGGTATATGGAATAATTTAATGCATATAAATATAATATTTTATGTTCTCTTTATATTATTTACCTAAAAATGGGGTATAATATGTATCTTTTGAAGCTGTTGTAAATGATGTTAAAAATTAACTTTAACTTCTGTGATGCATAATTGTTCTTACAATCCAATGGCTAATCACAGGGGTTATCCGATTAGTCTGGCAGGTTACTGCCCCTTACAAATATTTAACTATAAACAAAAAAGAATTCCAAATTTAAAAGCAAATGGATCTTTATTAGCCAGTAAGGTTGTTTTATAAATTTTAAATGACACTGTTAAATAAAATAATTTCTTCTTATTATAAAATTACAAAATGAGATGACTTGTCTCACGGATAAGCTTGACTGATTTGCAAGAATAAATCCTACAATAGTTCTCATATTGTTCCATCGGCCATTTTGACAAACAAAAACTGTCACTAAATAATGTGATCTGGTAACAATAATGGATAAGTATGATGTTACAACACACTTATAAAATGTTCGCTTTGATTTTATGTAACTTCAATAAATTCTCGATAAGTCAGACTGTCAGTTTCTTTCATTTGTTTCGATCTCTTCAAAATTTCTTTTGATGGTTAACATTCGATTCATATGCGAATGTAAATCAGCACCTTGTTCAGTTTTTCACTGACAAAGATAGGTTCTTTTGTGAATGAGGAATTATGAAACTTATTACAAGAAAGTAAACATTTATTGAACAAAACGGGCAATATACTTCGAATGATCATTGTTCTTCACATAAATAAAGAACCTTTGAAGAACATAGAAAAAATGCATCATGGCTTTTCAGACAACCAGATACGTAGGTTGGAAGTTAAATTGGTGAGTGCCCTTTATCCCTTTTAGTGGAAGAACCATCATATTAATGCATGTTTCTTGAGCTTAAAGTCCCACTACAGTAAGCACCCCTTTATGGGCTTCAAGCAACATACTACAGCAGATGCCACATTATGTGATCATGGTTAATGTTACCACTGAGATGCATTATCGAATTGCAAAACATCTGCCTATTTGTATATGAAAACATGGGAAAACCTTCACTTACTGCAATCACAAATTCAGTTAATATCATCAAGATATTATACAATAATTTTTTATAAACTGAATAAAGTAACCAAATAAGGTCAAAATAGATTATAAAAGTTGCTAATTGGCAAAGAAATACTACAAGTTAGGGATTAAGTTCCAAGCAAGGTTTTTATTTTAATGAAGCATTTAAAATTAAGCACAAAGAGCAGCCTTAGTTTGGTGTAGATTTTAAATAACTCAAACAATTTTGAGGGTAACAAGAGATACACCCCTCTCTCTTCAAGAGGGGGGAAAAACTGCAGAATATTTTCCCTCTTGCTCCTAAAAAAAAGTATTCTCTGAAAACATATATGCTAAACTAAGATTTTTTTTTTTTTTTTTTGTGAGTAATTTTTAATTTTACATTGGCACATTATCTTTCAATGAGGGATGTTCTCCAAGTTTTAAGACAGGTCATAAACAATTTTTTGCCTTTTCTTAGTTAAAATGCAGTGAAAGTTACCTGTGTATGTTTTTTGTTAGATTTTACTAAATTAGTTAAATCCCATTGCTATTTTGAAAGCTATTTTTTCCTTATTGTTTAATGTTATCAAAATGGACAAATATGAGCGCATTTAAGTGGTGCCTACTATTGTACTTCTCGTAGCCCAATTTTACATAAAATCTAATCAACTCTTTATACGCAGGTAAAACACTTAAACATGTAAATTTCTGAAGTTTCATATAAAAGTGGATGAAATAATTATTACACACATACATCAGACAGACATCATTGTAAAAATTTGTTGTGAGGACCCTAATTCATGCTCTTATATATATATGGAGGCAAAAAGAAATTTCAAGACTGATGTAATAATGCGTTCTGATCATTAACGTACATTTGTCACTTGCACAAAATCATCACAGACAAACAGTTAAATGTCTATTTTTAAGGTGCCTGTGCAAGACTTACATTTTTCATACCATCATATGCTATCAAAATGGCTCTCTCTCATATGCTATCAAAATAGCTCTCTAATCCTCTGCAATGTTCGTATGCAGTTCCATATCAAACAAATAGCAAATTTTCCTTTCTTTGAAATGCATTTTATTTACAATAACTCAATTTCTAATTATGTGCAGAATAAGTATAAAAATGTAAGAAAATATAATATTAATTAAATTTTTCCTACCTTTATTGTTCTTAAGTCATCTACAAAAGCAAACAATGTAGGATTAAGAGATTCTATATTCAGTATCGGTTTTTTAAACATTAAACGGAGAAATTGAAGTGAAGCTCGACAAGTCTGAAAAAGAAAATATCAATTGTAACCATATAAGGGATAAAAATAAAACAAAATATGAAAGAATAAATAACACAGTATAATTTACATAAATTTTCAAGTAAAAAAAACTAAATAAATACACTTAACTTGTAAGGTTTTAGTTTAAACTAACAAAGTTTTATGTTAACTTTCTCTTTCCTTTGAACTCTTATTTCAACTTCCCATTAGAATGAGTGCATGTTTCAGCTTTATGCTAATTTGAAGTGGAGCCAAGTTTTGTATTTAAAAGGTTAGGAAGGAGCTTCTCAGTGTGAGAGAGCTTTTAGTCTCAGATCACTGCGGCTCTGTTCGACGTCCGCCTGACCAGCTAGTATTTAAATTCTAAGCCTTAGCGCTGTTACTCTAATACTTAATGAAGTAATCTAAGTGCGTTAGTATTAGCTAAGTCTTGCTACGCACCATTGATAGTTTAGCATAGAGGCCAACCTTGCATTTATAGCTTTGTGAGCAACGACTATTTAATTTCTACTCATTTTATTTTAAATTATTTGATAGTTCAGTTTAGACCCAAGTGCGGTCATTATTTTCTGTTATCCCTTCCGAGTTGGGAAGTGGCTGTAAATAGTAGTTTAATAAAAGGGTCATTTTGAAACCCTCCTTGCGTGCAGTTATTCTATCACTTCCACTGAACATAGCTGCATTCAGCTCCCTGTTCAAGATCAGGACTTTGATACGGTTACAAATATGTTCGCCAAAAATATGCATAGAACACTCAGTCCTGACAAGCTATTTAATGAAATATATCAATAAAATAAAAAAAGATAAAAATTATGTTTTTTTGTTTTTATGATATTTTTTACTAGGCATCACATATGTGCAATCATATGCAACTCTGTAAATTTGAATGGGCCCTCTCAACGTCTGATTTTATTTTAACCAAGAATGTATGGGATGGAATGGAAAGATCAGTTTATGTCCACAAACTATGAGGCTACTCTTCAACAGGCTTTCTTGAAACACTGATACC
Organism: Stegodyphus mimosarum; assembly: GCA_000611955.2. NCBI lineage: Eukaryota > Metazoa > Arthropoda > Arachnida > Araneae > Eresidae > Stegodyphus > Stegodyphus mimosarum. Next base: position 666,502 of record KK117179.1, read on the forward strand.
ACCTTCTCTTGCAACATCCTACAGTGTCATTATAAAAACTAAAAATTTCTATTAATATCACCAATGTGTGAACCTACATTACTATTTTGGAAGAGGGGAGAACAGAGGGGATAGCTAAAAACTCAGCTCATCAATTCTATGCTTGGGATTAGAAGATTCTCCATTTCCCTTCTTGCCATAAAGTAAAGATAGAAATTTAAAAGCCATTTAGTTTGAAAGATAGACTTAAGAGCACAAGAGAGAAGCATATGGATATCATATGCAGGGTGAATCTGAAACAGAGGGCAAAAAAGACAGTTTTTCACTATCATATTTAAAGAATTAACACAAGATTGAGAGGAGCTACTCCAGAAAACATTTTATTAACAGGCATGCAATTGGTGTACATGCTCAAAAGACATTCTGCCAGCTGTAATGCAGGCTTCACATCTGCACGATATGGACTGAGTTACATTTATGAAGACACCAGGCATTTCCTGAGTATCGCTGGCAGTAACAGCAATCTTGCCGACTAGATCCATATTGGTTTCAATAGGGCAACTGTAGATTAGGCTTTTCATATGGCCCCAGAGAAAAACATCTGAGCACGAGAGGTTTGGCAATCTTACTGGCCAAGCTCAAACTTTCCATGACAAACATTACTTGTATTGCTGCATTCCATCACCCTCTAACATTCTGCCCACTTTCACAGATTCACACTGTATAAGAACGTATAGTACTTTGAAGTTTCAGGAAGTAGCCCCTCTACTTTATTGCAAGTAGTGAGGTTGGTCAGTTGATTTATTTAATTCTGACAAAGCACTTGAGGGCATCTGCCTAAGGGGAGGGATGACTTCAAGAGAACTTTCTAAGGGAAACTAGCATATCTACAAGCTAAACACGGGGAAAACCATGAAAACACTGATGCAGCTAGCCCATTAACCAGAATTCGAAAGATGACTGCAAGTCTAGTCCTCCAGAACAAACTATCAGTTTTCACCAACTTTACTGCTCGGCACAAGCAGTGTATAACATTCTTGAAAATCTACATAGCTAAACTGCAGCAAGACATACTGGCATTCCATGATTATAAACATATATTACATTACAACAAGTGATAATGAGAAGCAGCATACAATATGTTAGCTATACATAGGCAAATGTGAGAAGAATACAGATTATGCATTTGAAATCAGATTAATGGTAATTAATGGTTTAAAGTTTACTTTAATGTGCATCATTAGAGTTACATAGGCAGACAGAGATTAATTTTGAAATGATGCACTTCAAAAAGATTTAAGTGCATTACCATTTTAAGAGTATAGTTTAAAGAGGAAATTAGAATACAAAGAGGAGACTTTACAGGCTACTACATATTAAAATTTTATCTTACATAAACATGACTAAATTGTACAAAAAAAAAACAATGTAAAATACAAAATTAAGTACATGCATAAAAAAACTTATTGGTGAAGAGTTCTTTATGTCAAACTCCTACTAATTTTAACAGTAGTTAACACAGATCATTCTTCTTATCTCTAACTACATCTTTTTCCCCATAACATATACAAGGTGTGTCCTGAAAGTAACATGCTCCATTTTCTTCTGCCGCGACTATCCATTGCACAGCTTTGCCGCTTGTACAGAAAGGTGGGTGGAGTCTTGGGAACACAGTGCGACCAGCGCCAGTCAGCTCCGAGCTCCTGGAAAGTCACAGTGTCTGTTTCAGTGAACTCTTGTGCAAGTACTTGGTCAAAATCAAGAAAATACCTCAAAGGACAGCATTTGGGAACCCTGGAGAATATCAAGGCGGTTGCAATGAGGTTACTAAAAGACATCCCTGTGACGGACTTCCAGGACACATATAAAGACACGGAAATCATCTTGGAACAAGTGTGTTAAAGCAGGAGGGATGTATTTCAAAAAATATAAAGTAATTGTACGAATTGGTTCAATAAATTTCTTTAAAAAAATATATACACTACTTTCAGGACAAACCTTGTATATATATATATATATATATATATATAATAGCAAAACAATAAAAAAAACATAATATATATATATAGAGAGAGAAAGAAAGAGAGATACACACACTCATACATAGACATTCTATACATTTTTACTTATCCCTTACATAAATACATACACATAAACTATAAAATATGTCCAAAGAATTTAGGCAGCATATAGGAAGAAAAGAGGCAGAGGTGCTTTGGAATTACAACTTTAAAAAAGCCCCTTTGTTGCAGCCTTTTTAAGAATTTTAGAGTTCCAAGGCCAAGCAATTTGCCACTTAAAATGTTAAAAAGTGAGGAAAATGCTGAAGATATTTTTTAAAGGGGAGAGGAACCTGGGCAATTAAAACTGAGAAGTCTTCAATTTTCCATTACATATTTCAACCAAATGTCAAACATTTATGAAAACAGAGAAAATTAGATACTTCCTCTGAAATCTTGTGCTGCACTCATATGGAGGTGGTAATAAGATTAGCCTTAAATGAAATAAATGGTGCTCCTATGCGAATTATATCAAATATATTCTTTTTATTTGCTTAGTTTCAGATTCACATCAGGCATTATCTAAAAATGAATTAAAAATAAATCTTAAGCAAATTTTATGGGAGAAGGATATTATTTTCCCTTATCTTTTTTTAAGGAGCATAGTAGTTTAATGAGATCTCTATTTGAGAAGTTAGAAATAAACCTGCTTTCTAAGAACTTCATTTAGTCTATTATTATAAAATCAACATATATAAATTCAAGTTAAAGTTAAAAATATATTTATTATTAATGCTGAAATACAATTACCTTTCTAGGTGTAAAATCCCAGTTGTGAATTACCCTGGCTGGAATGACGATGAGACTGTTCCAATGGCATCGAGAACAATAAAAAAGACCATTATAATCACACAGCCTTGGCAAACATAAATCATTTTCTGAAATAAAAGTACATTGTTAATGGCACTTATAACAAAAACCATCTGAAATTTAATTAAGAATACATTAAAACAATTTAAACTTACTTGTCCATTGAATACAAAGTGAAATATTTTCTTTTATAGGATAACACACACCAAAGAATTTTTTTTAAATACTGTCTACTGGGTGTTATTAATTAATATGTTTTTTCATCTATTACAGCAATGTTCTGGTTTTCAAATGAAATACTGTCCATAAAAAAATTTCACACTGCACCATTCTATTTCATGCAATGTTTATTTAAATAACTACAAAAATACATTTCTTATATTTGGAAAAACTTTGCGATGGTCAAAATTAGGTAATGACAATGGTATATTTTTCTCACTGCAAATATCCCGTTGGCACATATATCTTTGCAGAGGAAATTTTTTGACATGTTTTCTACAATAGGGAAAAAAGTCTGGAAATGGTATGCTGTTATCTAGAATAATTACAAGAAAATTTCCAATTTCCCTTACAGGATACTATATGGCAAAATGTATAAGACAGAGTAGATAGGTATATGAAAATTACCTTTCCAACAGGCAACTACTTTTGAAGTTCCAATAATTAATTTGCATTTCAATAATTTAAAAAATTCACACTTTGACTGGCATTGGATTTCAGATAACAGGCTCAATACATTACGAGATCCAATTTCCTTCAGATGCCAGTTATTGTGAACACACACATTTGTATAATCACCATTTTTCTACTCAAATTATCATCAAATTTCACCTTGTGAGCTTAATTTTTTAAAGGCTCTCATACTTGACAAAAATTTACCACTTCATGAATTTTATTTCAGTCCTTTAAATATATATCAAATTCAATTAACCTAGAGGAGCTAAAATTTTGAGTAAAAATTTTTTTAAAAACTACTCATGCGATTTTTACAAAACTATAAATCACACGAGTCTCGGTTTTAGTTTAGCATTAGTTTCGCATAATTTGAGTTGTAGAATTGAAATATAGGAAAAAACTGGCATGTCATTTCAGAAAAAATCCGATTTTGCATCAAAATACCTATGTTAAAATAATGCTATATATAAATCTAATATACATCCTAATACTATAGCACTTTCGAGACTTTAAAAACGAAACTTGAATTTCATCAATTGGCCTAGTAGAATGGGAGATACAGAACTGTCCCCATCCTTTTTTTTTGGAACAGTGTACCTTCATACTTACATTATATAAAAATTATACACGCTAAAACATAAATCTGGCAATTTTAACCACATCTTTTTTACACAATGATTTGAATTTTTTTTTTTTTTAATATTCACATAATTTTCCCCTTCGTCAAGGCATGCAGCTTTCCTAAATCTTAAAATGGATTTATCTGTGTCACTCACTAAAGATGGCGAGCACAAGGTCACTAACACAAGGGCTTTGTGAGCACAAGTGGTATAAGCCAAACTTTGTTGCTACACAACCATAGGTATATCACAGAAACCGAGACAAAGGTTTCATCTAAATTTTCTAACTGCTGAACTTTATGCCACCCCTTTAGCACTACCCTCTGACAGCAAAGCAAACATAAACTTACATTTTAGTTGATAAATTCATGGAATCAGCTGCACATTCATGCATGTGCAACTTTACCATCCTTAGGTTTCTATGGTTTAAGGCTGTTCCACAAGGATGAATAAAGCAGTACTTTAGGACTATAATAATTGTGACAATAATAATGGTTAGACTATTATGTGAATGCTCCCTAAAAGACTTTATTTAAAATAAAATATCTGCAGTTCAAATAAGTTTCTTTTGAACTGTATGTACTAAACACAGTGTACTACAGCGTTTTCGAACTACAGTGAAAAAAAGTAATTGTAGCTACACTGCAAAATTTAAATCAGAACTTTTAAATTTGTTGAAGTTAATGGCATCAAATCTGAGAAGACACAGTTTAAGTTTTGGTGTCGAACTTAGTTTGATTCAATACCGAAGAAAACAAAAATATATACTGATGAACACAAATTTAAAATTGGGAGTGTTCCGGGGATCAAGAACTAGAAGGTCACCAGAAATTAATGGTGAAGTACCTAATAGAATAAAGAAATTATATCATAGCTGTCTCACATGAAAGGATACAAATGAAAGTGAGGGATGAAGTGAAGAAATGTGGTACTACAGCTCAGCCATTTAAAGTGTGCACAGTATGGACCATTCATTTCATGAGACAAAATGGACTTTGTTTAAGACAAAATATAATGCTTGTACAAGTTACAGCAGGATTACGGTGAAAAGTTTTTAGAATTATTTTACAGGTTAGTGGTCCAGCAAAGGAAAGATTACAACTACGATTTTGCTATATAGGAAACCCAGATCAAGCTCCTGTTATTTTGTGGCATGTCTAGTAACACTAGAGTTAATCAAAGGGGGGCATTTTCAGTGTTAGAAAACATTTACAGGAACTACAAATGTTCACTGCACAGTAATATAAGCAATGACTGCTAATGGTAAAAAATTGTCACCTTCACAATTTTTAAATGGATGATATTGCCAAAATAAAAACTCTAATGATACCACAATTAGGATACACGAGATAGTCTGGATTTCATCTGAGTCGATCCCCCATTTAAATGCTCTTCAACATAAAGACAGAACTGCTAGTGGTAAGTAGCTTCTGTGGACCTCCCATGCAGGACATAATAGAACAAATGAACAGAATGAACATTATTCCTATCATCATTCCAGGAAGGCTTATATTATTTCTGAAAACACTAAATGCATCAAAAAATAAACCATTCAACTACCTCAGAAACTTTTAAAAAGAATAGATGTAAGCAGAGTTGCACAGTTTTACTAGAATCAGAAAAGTCTAGAGACCTTCCCCTAAACTGATTTATTTTTGGATTTAAGGCGCATGGGCTCTGACTGATGAAGCACTAATATTCAAGAGTGTCAAATTTCTTGATTATATATATATATATATGTTGCAGCTTAAAATGGAATATAATAGCAATTCATTACTCGTGACACCTATCACAGAAACTCAATCTAGAATACAACACAAATGATGCAACTAAATATAGTGCCAAACAGTACAAGGTAAAGAAGTTATGTTGCTACATAACATAAAAAAATTGTGCAATAGAACTAAACATTTAATCCTTTCAAGATGGCATGCCTTTGTTTACGACGTTCCTTCAGGATGGATGGAAATCAAAAGGAATCGTCCCATAGGATGGGAGTTTTGCATCTGCTAAGCATACCTTTAAGGAAAAAAAAATTTATGTCAAAATTTGTCATAATCTTATAATTTTTGGTACTATTTTTAGATTATTACTTAAGCTATCATATATGTTAAAATTAGCATTTAATAATCTTTTTCCTTTACTTTACATGAAATATATTAAAAAATTGCTTACTTTAAGAAATAATTTTCAAAAGCGATATTCAAATTATTCCAAAGTTTTAATTGATAAAATACATTAATAAATTTTTAAATTAATAACAAAATACAAGGAAGACTATTTAAAATCTCTCATGTAAACTGGACGGCAGACATTCAGTGAGCCCAGTCTTTGACAAAATGTCCACATGAGAATTACTAGAAATATCACTCTCTAACTCTTTAGAAAATGAATCATCACTCATTCATATCACTAACTGCCTCATTTGCCAGGAGAGTATATCCTTTGTCTGATATATAATGTTAGCTCGGCATAATAAACTGAAATCAAGGAATATCGAAATAAAAAGAGAAGTACTGGAAATATAAGTGATAAAAGCAATGCAAAACATAATAGAACCTCATATAGAAACCCTAAAAAACCCTACATGGTGGGAAAAAAAAAAGTATTTGAAGGGATATAACAAACATGGAGGTTTATATCACATAGCAAGCTGAGTTATTATCAAGTTGAGTTTTATATCACATAGCAAGAGCCGAGTTGTTTTACCTTCCCTGCAACAACTGATACCAACGTTACGCAGAACATGATCAACAGCTGACACCAACGTTTCGTGAACGTGATCAGGATCATAAAACTATATTCATTTCAAAAGCAATGGACAAGTGACGGAAGACATGGGCACTGTCCCTTTACCATAATGGTTAATCAGTACACAGGATGCTATCTAGGTGTCTTTTAAACATTCCAGGGCACTGCACAAATGTGTGATGGTAGTGGGCAAACGAGAAAACACTCCGGCATACCAATGTGCCAACCGAAAAACAAATGTGTTTCTTACTGGTGTGACAATCAGCACGAAAGGGTTAACAAGGTGTTTCTAGACAACAAGAACATATAATGCTGTTGATGATTACTGTATCTGCATCCTTTAAATATTAAATTATTTGCATAATTTTCTCCTCCTGATTTTTGTATGATAAAATGCATTTAAAAAAGGGAGGCAAAACTTGAGTAAATATGATAATTTTTCATCAATTACTTCATATGCTTTTGATCTTTCTGCATTAATACAAGTACTAAGGTTACATGAAATGGTGAAAATATGAAAACAAGAATTTTACTTTTTTTTTTGCCTGTACTGCCATTCTAATACAGAAAAGATGCTGAGGTTATGGTACAACCAGGGTTGCCACTCACACAGGAGAATAAAATTCCCTGACCTTTCCAGGTATGTTTTAAGAAAATTCCAGTCTATCTGCATAGTGCACGTTAGCTGTGCTGAGAGGTAAATTAATTATGGTACCACTTGAAAACACAAAAATTTTTCAATTACACATTGATTCATGTACATATATTATATAATCCCCAAAGCATTACTATTATTACTACGAAAGGAGTTGTTTTCTCCACTGAAGATTGAGATTAGAATCTGCCCAATGTGGATTAAAAATGTCTCTTTTATCAGATATTTTGCAGCTAAACAAAAGAAAGAAATCCATTTGATGATATTTCAAAATAAATCCAGACATTTTATATTTATTTAGCAGCATCCTTAAGCAAAAAATATGTGCATTAAATTTCATGATAGTAAGTCATCATACTGCTACAATTAGTTTTAGGGTAATGTCAGAGCAAACTTCCTGAAAGTTGAAAGTATTATTAACTAATAATAAATAAATTTAGAAGGAAGAAGCCACATAAAATGGTACGAATAACATTAAATTAAATTACTTAAAAAAATTGAATTACAATAATCAATGATATTTTTGGCAAATAAAGTTATATTAAATGGTTAGCTTAGATAATTGATTACTATTTTTTATTTTACTGCAAAATGACAAATAAAGCATTTATTAAAAATAAAGAAAGACTTAAAAGAATTTGTGGTAAAATCCTAGTATAAGCTAAGTCCTTGGCACGATATTAAAAATTTATGCCAAAGGTTCAGTACAAAGGCAATTATATCCTTCTATTTGGTTACACTATTTTGAAGTCTGCAGGTGCTTTTTTCTGTGGCAAACCAATAACATCAGATGTTTTTGAGCAATTTATTTTAGTACACTCACGTTTGTGAAAATTGCAACACCATGAAGGACTTACGCGAGTGAGCTGAAATTTTCAGGAAATGCAAAGTAGCGCATGATATGCAAATGATTAGAATTGCAAATCCGTAGCGCATGCGTATGCTGAGCAGCGCCCTCTGAACGGCTGATGGATCCGAATAAATAGACGGCTGTAGCGAGGCGTGTATGGTTATCGGTGGTTATCTGCTAGTGGTAAACGTTAACTCAATCTGTACTTATGCCTCGTCGACGAAAGAGAGCGAGATTTGAACAACTTACAGAGTTTGAACGAGGGAGAATCATCGGCCTTCGTGAAGCTGGATTGTCGTATCGTGCAGTAGCCTCTCGTGTGCAGCGTAACAGCAGCACAGTGATGCGCGTTTGGAAGCAGTGGACGGACGAGTGTCGGACAACTCGGAAATCCGGGAGTGGACCCCGAAATGTGACGTCAGCTCGCGATGATAGACACCTGGTCCGCATGGCGCGGACGGACCGTACAGCTTCCTCTAGACAATTGGCAGCACTGTGGTCAATAGCTACAGGTGTTTCATTGTGTGCTTCATCAATTCGTAGACGTCTGCTGCAGTGTGGACTGCGCGCACGGACTCCTTTATACAGGATCCCCCTAACGCACGACCATCGCCGCCTGCGGCTACAATGGGCCAATCAGCATAGAGACTGGCGTGCTGATTGGCAGCATGTCGTGTTTTCTGACGAATCCCGCTTTAATTTGTGGTACCATGATGGCCGCATTCGTGTCAGACGCTATGCCGGTGAACGCCACCTTCCGGAGTGCATTATCGAACGCCACAGTGGACGAACACCCGGAGTTATGGTCTGGGGCGCCATAGCATATCATAGACGATCTCAATTGCTACGAATTGTGGGCAATCTGAACAGCAACCGGTATATCCGTGAAGTTCTACAGCCCGAAGCTGTTCCCTTCCTTCAAAGCTTGCCAGGCGCTGTATTTCAACAGGACAATGCCCGCCCTCATACTGCTCGGATTGTTAAATCCTTCTTTGCAGCGCAGCAGGTACAGCTTCTTCCTTGGCCTGCGTGTTCCCCGGATATGTCGCCAATTGAACATGTGTGGGATGTCATTGGTCGGCGTCTTGCTCGTGATCCTCGTCCTGTTGCGTCTGCAGACGAACTTTGGGTACGCGTACAAACGATATGGAATGCTCTTCCTCAGTCAGACATTCAAACTTTGTTTGACTCCATGCCACGTTGTGTAGCAGCACTTATTGCGGCGCGCGTGGTGGCCACACAAAATACTGATTCTGATCTCTTGTTCTTGTTTGTTTGCTTTGAACATTTAATCATTTATTTGTACCACTACCACTCAACTGTGTATTAAATTGCATTCAATTATGACGATTCCTTCTTGGTGTTGCAATTTTCACAAACGTGAGTGTATTTTACTATGTTAAAACGATATAACTTAGAACACATTTAAAAACATAAACAACAGTTCCCCATCCTCTTTTTACTATAAATCAAAGGTACTTATTTATTTATTATTATTCCACCTGCTTCACCTCTCAATGGCCACTACAGCTCAGTCATGTCATGATCTTTGCACCAGCAACCTTTTTTGGTTGTTTATCTTTCAACCTTATTATTAATAAATAGAATAATGTTAGTATATTACTTTTGTTGGGTGCTCCAACCTATCATGTTTTGGATATGTCAGTACAAAATTATCAAAATGGGTTACTTAGTTTAGAGATATTTACATAAATACATGAATGAAGGCTTGCTGCCTTTACCACTTTGTCAGGTGCTTAGACCAGGTTACCTGCTAAGATTATGTTTCTCTTAGAATATATGTACTCTATGATGGTTTTGATGCCCCGTTGTCTGTAGTAACCCTGAAGAAGGTCTTTGAGGCTATGGGATCCCTGAAACTGACGAAGGGAGGCTCTGATGGGAGAAGTGAGTGGACAGTCGTGGATGTAATGTTAAGACATCTACTGAAGAAGTTGAGGCACCGCAAGGCACATTCGCATTTTGATAGCAGAACCTGCTGAGGCAGATGAAAAATCTTCCATGATTTGTGAAAGCTTGTTATAGATAGAAGTCTGTTTTTAGCCTCTTGGTGGAGACCATGGGAAAGACAGAGTGGATGTGCCGACCGGTGTCTGAGTCATCCCAGCAAGCTTGCCAGATGGACATGAAGCCACAGAAGATCTTGTGTTTGGCAGCGACTATGGAGAGTGGGATCTCTTGAGTCGACGGAAGGATGACTTGTGGCTTCTTTAGCTAAAGAGTGGGTCCTTTTGTTACCTTGGGTGCCTTGATGACTATGTATCCAGCATAGAGATGCTTGTCTGGAAGAAGACAGGGTAATAAGCACTTCTTTTAATGAGGAGATGTGGAAGGCGTGCATGACGTTCTTGTTCAGGGCCTGTAGGACATTCATGCTGTCTGCGTAGAATTTGATGGATGGAAAATTGGTGTTGCCTGCTCAGAGAGCTGCCTTCTTTAAAACGAAGGACTCAGCCTGAAAAACCGAAGTGCGGTCACTAAGTCTGAAGCATGCTGAATGAATTTCTGTATTGTTGTGGAACGTCACATAGGATGCACCTACTTGCTCTGAAACTTTGGAGTCATCAGAAAAGATTTCTATGTTGAGTCCTTTTGGTATATGTTCAAGCGATTTCAGATCTTTTGTGACATCTGGGTGGAAGGAAGCAGAGGGGCATTGTGGTTCTAAGGAGCACTGGTCTATGAATGAGGAGTCATCATGCTGACAGGAGTCATTCAAGTGAACTAACTAGTAGGTGCCACATTCAATTTCTGTGTAGGAATTTATATTTATTTTAAATAACCAGTTAAATTTAAATTGAAACTCTTTCCTACAAGCCTTCAATCCCCTAATTATCAGTGCCAGAATATTTAAATTTGGTCAGCATGCTCGATGCGTAACCGAGAGGTACATGGTTCGATTCCCGGTGAAGGCATTGCTCATTTTCACCTCTCCTGCTTCCAAAAATTACCTAATGACTCTACAAGCTTGAAGCTCCAGTCAGTGATAAGATCTAATGCTTTTTTCACTTTGTTTTCTATTTTGGTGTGATTCTTCCTTGAATAATTAGGATAAAATCATCGTAGGCCTGGATTTGTGGTTTTCCTTTGAATTCTAGATCTAGTGCAGTATTCACAATGAGATTCCACAATATTGGGCCGATTTGAGGGGTGCCTCTGTAGTAGTAGTAGGTGACAGCGAGTCCTGTCTCACTGGTAAGTGACCTTACGATTGTGAAGATAAGTGCCTATGATTGAAAAAAGGTTCTTAGGACATTGAAGATGTTTGAGTTGGTCCCTGAGGGCTGGCCACCACAGTTGGTTTATGGCCGAGGCCACGTCTAAGGAGATAACAAACGTATGGAGACCTCGCTCCTTATTGCGATGTATTTGATCTTGTAACTTGTGAAGGGCGTCGATAGTGTTTTTCCCTTCATGAAGCCATACTGCACTTTGTTTATGAGGTGGTTTTTCTTTAGGTGGAAAGTGAGACGTCTGGTTATAGTTTGTCTAGGACTTTTCCCCAGGCAGACAGGAGACAGATAGGTCTATATGCATTCAGTTGCTTACTGTCCTTGCCCTCTTTCTTGATAAGAACAAGCTCAGCATTCTTCTTTCGAATTTTTGTGATACTGAAGGGGGCGGATCATTTGGGGTGTTTGGAGGGCTACTTGCTGATCTCCTGATGTCCCTGTGATGTTGAGTGTCTTCATCTTGAGTATTGTCAGGAAAGTGATATTTGAGAATTTCTCTAATAGCGTTCTTCAACTGAAGTTGTCAGTGTAACATCTGGTTTGAGTATTGAACTTAGTTGTAGGGGTCCCAGACTTTTGCCCTTAATGATATCATAGTAGGACCCGAACGGAGAAGAGATCTGAAGATTTTCCCAGAATGTGTGCCATGAGGCTCTTTTGGCCTCTGAGATCTTTTGTCTATAGATAGCTTGTTCCCTTTTGTAGATGACTCTGTTTTTGGTGTCTCCTGAGGTGCGACGGTACCACTGCCTTAGGGCTCGTACCTTTTTTCTTGTAATCGTAAGATCCTGATTCCACCATGGGTTGCTTCTGTAATGCTTGTTGTTCTTATTTGAATTACTGAATTTCTTAGTGTACTCATAATTTTCATGGATGAGTTTCGTGGTAATCTCTATGTCCTTATTCATTTCCATGATGGTATGCAGTAGTGAAACTGCAGAATATTCTTCTGAGAGTTTTTGCCTGAATGTCATTCAGTCTATATGACTTAGTTCCATTTTGTTGGTGTTTCTGCTCCGTCATTATTGATGTCATATTGGATGTAGTTATGGCCACTAAGGTTTGTTTCCTCCAGGACCTTCCAGTTTGAAAGTAATAGTATAAGGTTGCAGTTGTTCAGTATACAGTTGAGGAAGAACCTGAAATCATACATGAGTTGGGATTGATGCTGGCTGTTAGTCCATCTAGTTTGTCACTTTATTAATACTTATTGCCTCATGTAAGACTAGAATTTCAATGAATACTTGGTTGGTACATTAAGTATTTGAGTAGCTGTTAGTTGTTAATCTATGACTTAGTAGCCTCTCTTAGAAATTAAATTAATTATCATAACTATGACACTTTTAAATGCCAGTTTTAAGTTCACTGCCAGATCCAAATAACTCATAACATTGTTGAGCAATATTTTAATCCTCACAAGTGGTGAGGTAAAATATACTTAATTCAAATATTTGTGTCTGTGTGTTTTAAGAAAGTAATGATAATTCCCTCAGTTAGCTTAAAGGATAGGAGTGCAACTTGAACTAGTTAAGAATTAGATACAACCCCTTATAAGTGTTAAATCATAAATTTACTGCACCGCTTACAGAATACTATTTTGGCATGTGGGTTGGGGCTTTACTTTCCTTACATGTCCTTTTGTCTATGGGTTTGTTTCCCAGGGAAATACAAGCATGCATTCAGAAGTCAGAATCGAATTTTAAACAATAAAATTTTACAAGATCAAAAGAATTTCCAGCTAAAACTGTGGTTTAGCTTCATAAAAGAGGTGCTAGAACCCTCTCAATCATGGCTTCAGTGTACTCTGGGTAAAATTACAATTTATCGAGAAAGCTAAAAAGTAATGGAATCATGTTATGGCATAATTTAAGCTCTTCAATTATTTTTACTCTCCCCCCCCCCCATATTCACCTAAGTTTGCAAATTTACTCAAATACTCAAGTTATTTTTCTTAATTTTCCTAATAATATAAAATTATTAATTAGGGAGGAATACCCCTTAGTTTACGAATCTCAGTTGGACTCGAAAAGTTGATGAACAAACTAATGGTCTAATTTAATAGATATTGATTCAATATTTGATACAAAAATGAATGAGCTCAGTAATCTCCAAAGAACCAGAAGGTACATTATTTTTCTTTCAAATATCATTGCAATTTATCCTAACTTCCACAAAATAAACTACAGAAGTACAGACTATTTACTGTAAATCATTAATATAAAGAAGAATGAGAAAAATGAGGGCTCGGAAGACATGTTCAATAATACACAGAGTTTGACAGTCTCAAAATGTGCTCAAAAGATTGAATTTGAGACAGCATATGTTATCCATAAAATATAAAATTTTCAACTAATTAATGACACTGAAATAAAAAAAAATCATTAACTGATATTTGACAAATAATTAGACTTCATTAGGAAATTTGCATACCTTCATTTTAACAATAAAAATATATATACTATTTTTTAGTTTTGTGAACTGAATAAATGAAACTAATGTTTTTTAAATGTTAATCAAGTTCTGAATATGATTCATTACAGTGGGTTAGCTAGAATAGAGTCTGACTAATAGATACTAGAACTTAATGTAATTAAAAAGGAAGGAACATATAAAAAATTGTTCCATGATTAAACATAAAAACATTTCCTGAGCATTTTATCATAATAAATAAAATTTCAACTTTCAAAATTTTTCAATTTTATAAAATCTCTGCACGTGATATTTGCATATACAGCTTATGTGCATATGTTACTCCGCACTGCAGTCCGCAGTACTGCACTCTTATATAAAGTCAGTAGTAAATTGAAAAAGTTTCCCTGCAGGTGAAAAATGGATGGTCACCAAGACATGTTTTAAACTTTATATTTTTAATACTTCTGCAAATGCTAAATGTGTATAATTATTCTAAACATAGTATACTAGGTTTCAGAAAGAAGTCTGCTACTTTTAAATACATCTCCTAGGCACTAAGACACCACCACTACTATTACTACTAAATACACACATACATAAACTACATCAATTTTTATTGTCAGAAAATAAACTTACTAAATATAAATTTTTTCTTGCATTCTGCGCATCTGAATTTCTGTTGAGAAAGCCCCAGCTCAGGGCAAATGGAAAGTTCATATGCACAACTTTCAGCAACCTAAAAATATCATTTTATTTTATAAAATATTTCTGGCTTGTCTTTTAAAAAATAATATGTTGAATAGAAGCTTAAAAATCCAACTTCCAGTTAAATTTTTCAATCAAAATATGAAAATTCAATAAAACAGCTCAAAGAAGAAATTATTCAGAAAGATTTATATAATTAGAATTTTTAAGTTTTTCAAAAACATGATCACACCTTTTAATTTAAAAAAAATATGTCAAAAATGTAAAAAGCATTAAATTCAAACCATAAAATGTAGTTGCAATACTTATCTAGAATTTTTTCCCCGTTAAATATGCTTTCAAAAGAAAAAAGGAAGGGGGTACTACAGAGCTTAGAGTTAATAGTTACTCTTTCAAGAAGGAAAATTTATCATAAAGCGTTTCAGATTACCAAGGAATTGTAAACAATGTCACGTTATAAGATGCAAAATGTAAGTTTATGATATTGTTTCATGTCAAAGCTAGAGGCAACTTCTGAAAAACAATCATCTTGAAATTCTTCAACAAAATATTCACTGCACTTTTGTTATTTGAACATTCTAATGCATATTCTTTTCATTCTTTGCCTTTACTTTTTGAGAGAAGGCAGAAGTCAAAGTATTACTAATGCAAGAATTGAAAAAAAACTAAATTTATTGCAATATTCTCTCACAAACCAATCACCCCACGTCTTAGCTCTATTTTCAAAAGATTTGGCTATAAACTTAACCATTACTCCAGCTCTATCATCTGGAAATTGTTACAATCAGATAAATTGATGTTGCCACAAAACATATTTCAGGTATATAATACTATCTCAATCTGCAATGAAGATATAAACAAAGAAACTCGATACATCATCTCAACAAGTAATAAACTGTCAGTAACATCAGACGAGAATTAAAAAAGATATCTATAAACTTTCGGCCAACCAGTTCATCAATGAATGTAGGCCATCTTTACGCCTGACAAGCCTCAAAGTTAGAAAACTGCTTGAAATAAACACCAAAACATACTGCAAGAGACACATTATCTTCAGTTTTCCATAAATTTGCATGTTGACATGAAGAATAGCAACCCTGCTGAAACTAATAAAAGAACATTAACTTCATCAACGCAGCCATTTCAGCTTCACATTTTTAAATGTTACTCAGACAGCTCATCTGCAAAAGTTCATCTTAAAAGCAGACAGCTCATCTGCAAAAGTTCTTATTTTTATTATTCCAAATGGGCTTTTTGTGCCTGAAGGACTATTGTAAAGTTTTGCGATTTTACGTCGGAATCATTAAAATGTCAGTTCACTTTTCAAACTGCTACCACCAAATATTGCAATCCTATATTATATTTAAAGAAATTAAATAATGAAGAATGTGCATAAATGTATGTAGTATGTTTCTCGCATTGTGATAAAACAGCTGTACCTACAGCAATCGAATTTTGAATGGTGTAATCCTGCTGCAAATATAGGCTTCTGGATGCCCAAATTTGAAGTTTGGAATTTGTTTTATTATCGATTTCCTATTAGGTAAAATTTCCTATTACTATTAGGTAAACTCAAAATGAATTTTTGATTAAAAAGCTCAAGGATTTCAAAGCGAGCAATGGCAACATTGTACAGAAAAAAACATTATTAACTCCAGCGCATGAGACTGCAGCACATGCCAGTGGGGTGTCGGAATCCACAAAAAATTCAAAAAGTTCCTTTTTCTTTTTGCTTATGTCATATACAGTTGACTTTCCAATGCCATACTCCTCGCATAATTTTGAGACAGATATGCCTTTATCCATTTTTTGCAGCAATTTTACTTTTTGTTTGATGGACATCGAAACATATTTTCACTTTGTAGATCCTTTGGCAGCTCCAGAATTGGAAACTCTGACATAATCGAAAGTTAGAGGTTAATTTTTATAAAATTGCTGTAACAGTATGCAAAAAATAATATAAGCAGAATCCAATTAGAAGATTAAGGAACAGCGTAATCTGCAACATTAACTGAAATGCCTTAGAATCAGTAAAGATAATTTTAGCCTAGCTTATCTCTTTGAAATCCAGATCCTTCGCTATTCTGTATCCTCAAAATACCGAACTGCTTGAAATACTTTTCTAGTTTCACAGCAATTTCCTCCCCTCCCCGTCCATTAACGCAGAAAATAGGTGTGAAGATTTCAAATGACATCATTTGTACTTTTTAACAAAGATTCCATTAGGCTTTAACCCCGTTCTTTATATAACTATTCTGACAAACCAACAAGCCTTTCTGCCTGTGTTATGATCACGACTGAGATTTTGTTTACTTCCGTTATTTTTATAGGACCTTTATTGCTGTTGAAAGTTTTCCTGCACTTTTATCGATGTTTAAAGCTTAAAAGCACACTGTATCACAAAAGAATCAGCAACGAAATGTCACGAGCAACCAAACGATAAGAAGCTCTTAGGACAAGCTGTCTGCAGTAAACTGATACAACGCAGTTGGAGAAAGTGCACCTGCTACTGCATACCTTAGGGGGAGGGAAGAAAACAAGATTGCAATCTCGGCCATTTTCAAAAATCTCCATATGTTTTATCATGGAAGGGAAAGAAAAAATCAAATGAGCATGCGTAAAGCATAAAAAAATTTCTAAAGAAAGTGGCTTTGAGGTCCGGATTACGGACTTTGTACTGTACTTAATATGAGTGTGATTTTTGGAATGACATATATGTTATTTTACATCTTAAGGTTAATTTTGTAGAATACTGATCAGTTATTTCTACTATCTGATTTGAATATAGAATTAATAAATGCGTTTTTTTATATATTTTATGTTTCATTCATTTATTTCGAGTTACTTTAATTATTGATCCATCAAGTCACTCCATTTGTTTGAGCCGTAAGGCTTTTAAGAAACTTCGAGTTTTACTCAAGGTTTTAAGATAGGGTTCACAATGCGTCTTTCAATAATAATGCGCGTATAAGAAATTTTAAAATATGCTAAGCTTAAAATTATTTTTGTGGTATTGTTCTTTAACTTAATTTTATGGTTTAAGTGCAAAGAACATATTTAATAAATATAGGTAACACAAAAAATGTTAAAAAAATGCCCCTTTGGACATAATTTAAAATCTGAAACATCTCAGATTTTCATTTTTATTTTAGAGTGGTTTCAGCATGTCAACCTAATCTATTTTATCTCATTTTTATCTTCATTTAAAACATATGTGCAAGTTTATTTTGCAACAGCTGATACAAGAACATGCACTATTAGAAATTCATACGTTAGTTCTCAATTTGCAGCTTTAGGAAAAAGAAAGAAGGCAATTTAACAGTCTTTGATGTAAAAAAATGTCAT
Source organism: Stegodyphus mimosarum (assembly GCA_000611955.2). Lineage (NCBI taxonomy): Eukaryota > Metazoa > Arthropoda > Arachnida > Araneae > Eresidae > Stegodyphus > Stegodyphus mimosarum. The sequence goes on from KK117179.1 coordinate 684,618, forward strand.
CTCAGAATTAAAATTAAAGAGAAGTTGGGATACCAAAATTATCCTATGCATTATAATATACTATTGTCATAAATTTCAAGGACCATGTTTCCCAAATTTGTAGCAGAATTCTGTAAATAGAATGAAATATTCTGTTAATCCTAAGACTGTCAGAATAGTAATCTGATTTTGCTCTGACACGCTTTATATACATACATATGTTAGAAAAATAATCTGATTCTGTTTCATATTATAGTGCATATATATGCCAGATGACTTGGATATAATAATAGCCTGCAGAAAGGAAGAAATTTTAAGCCAGTGAAAGACCAAAAAAACTGTTCTTTCTTTTTTAAAATCTACAAGAATTAAGAACTGTGTTGTCTTGCTAATTTTTTTAATTGTGCTTATGTTATTCAATTAATCAATATTTAGGTATTTTATTGAAATTGTGAAGAGCATAAAGGAATATATATTTTGTAGCAGTTAAAATCTTTAGCTATTTTTCAATGGTTCGATTTTTCTAACAAAGATAGGGACCGATTATCTCGACGGAAATGACTTCTTTCCTCACATCTTTTATGATAACAGAAGGCAGTATAGTAGTGTTGTTTCACATGCCTTTCGCTGAGGGGGGGGGGGTTCGTTTACTGGGTGGTAAAATAAATTTTAATTGGCCTATTGCATTCACTTTCTTTTGTGAATGCTGTACGTGTTGGATAAATGAGTTTCTTTCAGACAGAAGGGCATCTGTAATTTCATTGTAAAGAGCAGCATTGATTCTTATCTCTTGTTTTTCCTCTCGTTAGCTGGGGGTTGAATTTTAATTTCTTACGCTTCTGGGTGACTCACTGTTTCCAACTGGAGAACAATTCTTTTATACAATGTCTCTTCTTCGATTATTCGGGGATATGATGTTTTTCAGCTAAATATAAAAAGAGAAATTCTCAGGTTGGTTAACTTTACTTTTATGTGCAATTTTTCTGCCTATAGTTTTTAGTAGGCGGAGAAATCGAGTTTTCTTCAGAACTTGTAAGGGTACTGAAGAGACAGAGATTGGAGTTTTAGTGATGTAAGGTTAGAAAAGAAAAAAAAAAAGATTGTGGGGCGTTTTGCCCAGCTGCGAGCTTGCCGTGCTGCGGGTTGCCTGCCAAGCAGGCTGGGGCCACGTTTTCCTGACTGGATGTTGATTAGAAGAAGATTCGCCTACTGAAGTAGCGGAACGAGCATTCTCTGGTGAAGGGCCCTAACTGACAGTTTGCATAAAAGAGGGTGAAAGTTAGTCCGAGATGATTAAGCAATTTAATGCAAGGTACAAAATCAAATTTACTGCAAGATTTTAGCAAATGCTGTTTTCACTTCGTAAGCATCTCATGATCATCCTTTCAGAACTCGAAACTGGTGTGAATACATACAGAACTGAGCCAATAAATATTCTTGATCAGTATCTGGTGTTTCTGACGAAAGTGCAATTTAGTGCTAGATAATTCTACACAGACTTTTCATCCTCCCTGCACATGAAACTGGTGCTAAAAACTCATAGTGAAGCCAGCCATTAAATATTCTTGATCTGCATCCAGCAGTTAGCACGGTTTGGGTTTCTGTGGAGATTTCCTAGGTGGTCAAACGAAATAAGCTGGATCATCTCTTGAACTATTAAAACTCCCTAATATTCAGTCGATGATGGCAATCCCCAGTAATAGGAGTTTGATGTATAAACTTCACCCTGTGATTTTTTTTTTCTTTTCTCTTTAAACTATGACTAAGTAATGATAAATTACATTAATATGCATGAATTAAGTAATGATAAGTCATATGTATGTCATATACATGTAAATGAACTGAATAGAAGAATTAAATAATGATCAGTTTTATTAATATACATGTAAACGAAATGATTCAAAGATTTAAGTAATGACAAGTTATTTTAATGTATCTGCAAATGAATGATTAGAAAATTTGTTCAACTATTTAAATTGTGAGATATGTATTGTTTTAAAAAAAGTATAGTATACTTAATATGAGTGTCATTTTTGGAATGACATAAATGTTATTTTACATCTTAAGGTTAATTTTGTAGAATACTGATCAGTTATTCCTACTATCTGATTTGAATCTAGAATTAATAAATGTGTTTTTTGTATATTTTATGTTTAATTCATTTATTTCGAGTTACGTTAATTATTGTCCATCAAGTCACTCCATTTGTTTGAGCCATAAGGCTTTTAAGAAACTTGGAGTTTTGTTAAGACAGGGTCTTTTAATTTATGTACTAACCACTTATTTATAATTATTTGAAAGTTGTTTTTGGATAAATAATAATGATTTTTTTTTTTTTTGGTACTGGGAACATATTTAAACTCTTGATTTTGTTATAAGAGGAACTTCAGATTGTTTATGAATATTTCTTTCCTGGTGTTCGTTAGGTTTCTGAATTAATGAAACTGAACTTTGTTGCTCTTGAGCTAACAGTAGAATTGATGAATATATAGTTTACTTAAAGTGAAGGTATGTTTCTAGTTTGAGATATAGTATTCTGTTTTAACCAAGCACCAGCGAAGATATATTCCTCTTTATTTTCAGGTTAAATTTTATTAAGTGTGAATTGGCATTTGATTAAGCTAATTGATTCTACAACAGTTGAGTAAATGTAAAGATGGGTTAGATCAATCACACAGTTCCTCTCCTCCACACAGTATAGGATTTAAAGTTACAGATTATTTTTAGTAGAATTTATTATTCTTTATTTTAGTTTTTGTCTGGCACCACAGAAAGTTAAGTCAGGCAGTTTAAAAACTGTAAAATATTTTAATACACCCAAAAATTTCATTATTTAACAATTGCAACTACTGGATAAACATGATATGTGTTCGATATGTGCTACAGAAAGTGAATTTAATACCCTGACTTAGATGATAAATTAAGCTATGTATCCAATGCAAGAGAAGGAGAGAAAGTTCAAAAACAGACACTGATTTCAAGAATAGCATTGGCAACAGAGGATATATGATACTGAAATTTTGAACATTTAACTGAAACTGTAACCTTAAATTTACACATGGTACAATGATTTGGTATAAGTACATTAGTGTTTTAAAATGAAATCTAAAATTATCAGTGCAAAAAGTTAACCTCATACAAAAGCTTATTACAAATCTGATCAAACCACCATTATTTCTAAGCATACTATGGATAAGCATCTGCAGCTGCTGTTTATGTGCTTCAAATTAATCAATGTTCTCAATGTCCTGATTTAATTCCTATCAACCATATTTGGCAAGCAAAAGAAAACATAATTCAAAAGGTATAATATTTCTTTAAATAAGAAATTAGTAAAGCAAGCTTAATGAAGCAAAATCAGGCCACAAATAATACAAATATCTCATCGAATCAAGTTGAAAAAAATTAAACTTAGTTTTAAAAGATAATAATAATCCCCCCAAAATAAATAAATATTAACAAATGTGCTGAGTTTGAATGAGATCTTTTACTTTGTTTGAAAAGTTTAACCATTTTTTTTAACATTGCGTTTTACTCTAATTTTTATTATATTTCTTTGATTCAATTTATATTTGTTTTATTTCTAATGAAACATGCATAAATGTCAAGAGTAACTAAAATTAAATGCCAACTTGAATAATAATAATAATGGGGCTGTAAACATTTAACTGAGTTCTATTCATGGGCCTACCAGCGGCCGAGCGGTAAAGACGCTGAACACTGGTAGTTCGATCCGAGGTTCGAATCCCGCGAACGGGCTGGCTGCATGGGCGTTTTCGTGGTTTTCCCCATGTGTAACGTGTATACGAGTCAGTTTACCTTAAAAAGTCATCCACGAAGGCATCCCTCCCCTTAGGCAGATAGCCCTCGTGTGCTTTGCCATAATTGAGTAACCTAACCTAACCTAACCTATTCACAGAAAATTTTAGTTTTGGGTCATTTTCTACATAACTTGTGATTTTTATCTTTAACAAACATATTTTACATGAATAAAAAATAGAAGAATCTTATATTTGCTTTACCAAAACTTTGAACTGGGTTTTAAATTACAAACAAATCATTTGAAGAATGTTAATGTGAGCACTGGATAATATGAATATTAAATAAAAGTAAGAAATTAAACAAAGAAAGTGCAGTCGAGTAAAAGGTGAGTGATCAGCCATATTCAGGTGAAAAATCAAAGCTGCCACATTTGACCAGCTGTAAGCTGTTGAGGAATATTCCTTGATATCGCCAAGAGATGGCATTAGAAGTTCATCTATTGGCTTAACTCTTCCATTTTGATGAACTCGTAATGGATGTTTGAGTTAAAGATGTAACCAGTAGTTTCTCTCTGTATCGTGTACGTAATTAGTTAGTAATGTAAATTAAACATATCCTATTATCTTAGAACTTACATATCGCCTGAGCAAGGCGTATATATACGCCCGGGGCAGTTAACGCATCGCCTGAGCAAGGCGTATATATACGCCCGCGGCAGTTAAGGGGTTAATGATAATGTTACGCTTTCAAAGATTGAAAAATTTAATTACTTGAAAACTTATTTATGTAGAAATGTAGCATCGGCCATAGAAGGTCTCTCGATCTCAGAGGCTAATTGACTCTGCTATAGGCATTCTTTAAAATAGATTCGGTCAAAATGACTTTATTATCAATACACACATTTCTAATCTCTTAAATTTAAATCCCATTCAAAGTTCAAATGAAGTAACAAAATTGCGAAAACTTTAAACCAAAAATATATTTCAACATGTTTATTCCAATTTTAATGAAAATTGCCCCTAACGATATGACTTTAGAATTTCATTGTATAAATACTGGAAGTCCTTCAACCTATGTTTTAAACAAATTTCTACACTTTTCCCAATTAGAAATAGAATCGCGAGAAAAAAATTTATTCCTTATCCTTTCCACGCAAGTCAAAACTGGAAATGAAAAGTATTAACAGATATCCATAGACGCCAAAACATAATCAAACTGTCACTACACATGAATTTATGGCAGCTGCAGCATCAAATCAAAACTGACTCAGAATTCTTATTATGCTTTACAGTTGATGAGAAGAGAGAGATTTTGAAGAAGCAAGGGCATTGTTTCTTGTGCCTTGCACCTAAACACAGAATTTCAGAATGCAGGCAACGGCAAATTAAAGTTTGTAAAATTTGCAAAGGTCAACATTCGGAAGCCATATCTTTTAAATCCAGTTCGATAGTTTAAAATACAGAAGGTGAAAAAAAGGATAGTATATCAATTTCGAGAAATTATACACAAACAGAAAGAAGAAATTGTTTTGGCCATTTTGCATAGCGTAAATAACATAATTCTTCTACAGACTTGTACGATAAAAATTAAAACAGCTAAGGAAAAGGTGTCTGCTAGACTTCTCTTGGATAGTGAAAGTATGAAAAGTTTTTGTGCTCGCGAGTTAGAGAACAGATTAAACCTCGAAGTCATATGAAAACAAAAATTGACTGTCTACACTTTAGGGAATATCTCACCCATCGAAAAAAATTATGACGTAGTTAAATTAAGTTTAGAACATAAAAGTTATCCCGATTTTAGAATAGAAGTTGAATTATTAGTAACTGATCCTATATCAGGTACAGATATTCAGGTACTTACGTACTATGACGACTACCTTGGCGACATTTGGAGATAAAAATCTTCATTGGCATTTTTTAGTTTATGTTTCTAAATTAAATAAAAGAACTTCATCAAAGCAAATTAATTTAAATTCTTTTAAAAATGAAAGCCCCAATTATAAAAGAACAAAAACTTAAAATACTAAAATCCCGAATATATATATATATATATGTATACATATAAAAAAATTATATACCAAATACGAATAGAAAAAATTAATCTTTTTTATTTTTACTACTGTAAATGATAATTAACAATTATTAAACTTACTTCTGAATCAGTGAAAGTTACATAAATGAATTATATTTTTGATACATAATATGCGTACAAATTTTTAAAAAATTGAGAGGCATTTAGTGTTAACTTTAAATAACAGATGGCAGCACAATATAGTTAACTTACTTAAAACTGGTGAAAAGCAAATATTGACGTTAATGATAAGGAAAATGGCGGGAAATAGCTTTCAAAATAGCATCAAAAGGCGTAAATGTAGCAAAAAAAGCTGTGGTAATAGCAAATGCGGGACTAGGGCGAGATAATACTCTTTATTTCAGCGCCCTCTATAACCTATATTAGGGTTAACCTTTTTTTATAGCCGCCCAACCGGTATAGTGGTTAGCGTCGCCGACTGCCGTGCCGAAGGGCTCAGTTTCAAATCCCGCTTATAACCAATGTTAGGCTTAACCTGTATAACATACAAAGGTCGCCGGATTTGGCGAGATATCTAGGTAGTCGTCATAATACGTAAGTACCGGTATTCCTCCTCCTAAATCAGAAGAAATCAAGCAAAACACATAATTAAAAAAATTGATACTGGCAGATTTTCCGGATGGTAAAAAACCAGGGTTCGTACATATTTCTGCGCATGGTACTTTTAAGGACTTTTAAGGACCATTAATGAAAAACATTAAGGACCTATGAGCAAAAGGGAACTGAATAAATTCAATTAAAAATATTATCTATGCCTGAACTTCATTTTTGTAATACCATTCTAAAAAGAAAATAGATCCGCAAGTAGGATGAATAATTATTAAACATGAATTAATTAACAAAATTATTAATAAGTTTGAGAATAAAATCAACTTTATAAAATGTATCAAGCAGCATTAAATAGTTTACATTTATAATAGTTGGACATATTTGAAAGAAAATAAGTGACATTTTATTTATGTTTTGCTAACAATTAGTTTTATGATTTTTTTTAAGCTTCATTTTTTTCACATACTTGCTCAGTCTAGAGGTTTAGTAAATAGCAAGTAGATTTTATGTCAAGAGGCATAGATTAAAATTAGAAGTAGATCATACCCAGTATGATTCATAAAAGATCGCCCTGTCACCGCTGCTGCTTGCCTAGAGAGAGAGACCTGCTGATTAGAACTAACCTAAAAGGCCTGATGTAGGCACGGTTGGCAATATTTGAAAGTTAGCTGGGTTCTGTCTGTCACAATTAGTGTCATAGCTTCGTGTAGGTCCAATAAACCACTAAAGTACCACAAGTGGTAAGTTGTTTTGTATTGTTTTAAGTCTCACTAGATGCAAAGAATAAGTTTTACGTGATTTTTTACATTTTTTTGTTTCACCTTGTGGCCACGGTAAGGATTAATGAAAAGGAAATAACTCGCTTTAATATGCAGAGGTAATTTTTAAGGGTAAGCAGATAGTTATAAATAATTAAATTAGGTAGTTAGATAACCTTAGTGATTATGGATTTACGTCGCCAATATGAAATTTTATTTATTTTTTTAATAATATTTGTTAAAAAAGCCCTATTAAAATCCCAATCTAATAAACTTTCAAAGTTTAAAGTACATGTAATTTATGACATTGATTCTTAAACGATATTAGGATAACTACACATTAAAAGCTACTAAAGATTCATGTTTTGTAACAGCAAAACTCAACAAAATAATTATGCGTCTTTTTAATTTGAAGCCTTCCCAGACATTTTGGCTAATTTAAATCAATTTCCTTCTCTTTAAGCATGTTTTCTAACAATCAGAAAATTGTCTCAATACGCAAGTCAGTGTCGTCACTAGTTTCTGCGTGCTTTATCTCCTAACTTGTCAATCTCTCTACAATATAGTTATGAGGCTTTACTTGATCTGGTAAAAGTTAAATAGTCCAAAACCTCCCGGCAGACGTGAAGCAAATTATCGCTATGTCTGAAAGTAACTACAATGTCAGACACAGGTTTAAATAAGCCTCTTATTTAAAAAGAACTTAGAACATAAAGGCATGTTCTGATGCTAACAAAATTAGTTACAGCTCGTGGTGATGTAATTAAACAAGAACAGTCAAATTCAAACTAAAAATGTGGACTAGTGGTCAAAGACCATACAATTTAGTTTTAATTTAAATTGTCTCAGTAACTCTATCATATGAGGAAATAGAAATGCGAAACTATACTAAAGGCTGAAATCATAAACAACTGGGTAATTTATATAATAATAATTGTACATATCTTTGAAGAATAATTTTCATTATGTATTATTCAGTCTCTTTCTTCAACACATTTTTTTTATTTTAGAATTTTTGGATTTAATTAAGGATGTCTGTTATTCTAAAAAAACTAAATGCATATAGAAAAAGCTGCTAATTTTATTTCTTTAGAAATCTCAAAATTGAGAAGAAATATGAAATATATATGGTAAGGGCTGGTTATAGAGCTGATGTGGCAGAAATTTTAGAATTTAGTGACAAACTAAGCAACAAAATCTAGAAATGTCATAACTTTTAGAATTTAGAGCAGGCACTAGGCAGCAGAATTTAGAAAGGCACTAGGCAGCAGAATTTAAGATTCACAGAGATTGCATCAGGTGGAAATATGCCTAATATGCCTAGCAGTTCTGTATGATTCATTAAGGCATATTATATGAATCTTTTAAACTGTCAGTTTTCATTTCTTTATTAATAAAAAAATACATTTCTATAACGCCTGTCCATGTGATAAGATTAGAAGCATTCCTGAATTTTCCATGCTTGTGTCCAAAGAAAAGTAGAGAAAAAAAAGGGAAGACAAACATGTTAAGAAAAAGATTCTAGTATCAGAAGTAAAACATTCAAATAATGTTTTCATTGTTCTTCAAGGCGTTCTCGAAAAAGGAAGAAATTCATCACAAACTTTCTGTAAAATACATCCATTATGTGTTAATACAACGGAGACATTTTTAATTTTGTCATGTATTACTGGAATCTTCTAGAATCGTGAGTCCTTAGAAGGATTTGAACCTTGCCTTCAAATCCTTCTAAACTTTCCAAGCTGCAGAGTCTAAAATCCTAAAGAAAAATTATCCTTACCAATTCTGTAATAGCCAAAAGACAGAAATATTTTGAAAAAAAAGGAAAAGTGTAAAATAAATTTTATAGAGAAAATTGATGCATATTTCTGAGATTTCTGAATATTCTCAGACAATTACATGGGATAAACTCTTACTATGAAAAATTTAAAAAGAAAACATTTTTAATTAATTACGTAGCTAATTTCGCGTTTAGTAAGAACTGTTTCGTAAATTGTGTTTTATAGCATTATACCTTGT